>JAYESA010000011.1:12402851-12789309 GCA_036927795.1 Iris macrosiphon
CTTGAGAAATTTAGTATTAGCTAGGTCATCTCCAATGGAGATTTCTAAAATTGAGTTTTATCCTACTTGACATTGTACTTTAACGAAATTTCTATCCTAGTTGGAAGAGTTTCTACGTAGAAATTACACCAACAAAAAAACATTCTCCAATGTTTCTCTATTTCTATCCTACATGGTAGAAAATAAAAAAGATGAATTTAATAAACTAGTTTAAAAGTAGTACCCAATATAAAATTCTATCATATATGAAGAATTTTTATGAGAGTTTCTACATGTAAAAATTCTCATAGAAATTCTTCGTCCTACATCAACACCATCACCGGATGAAAGATTGGAATATAAATCATTGTTGGAAGGAGTTTTTTTTTCTAAAAAATAGTTTCTACCTATACCGCTCCTAGCGGTTCACTATATAAGGCTTGTGGCTCGATTGACTCAGTCGAAATTGAGTATGGAAAAACTTTACGGCAGAATCGATCACGGACAATGCAATGAACCTTTTCAATTGATGGATAGGCTTCTGTTGGAATGTGTCCAATAGTTTTCGTTGGATTCTTGGTTAGCTTTCTTGGATTTTTTGCTGCTTGATTTTAATGAATGCTTTTCGTGATTGGTTTTCGATAATTGATTATTTAGCCCATTTTTATCGATTGCATGCATTCATTCTAGAGAACTCTGAGAGAAAGGAAGATGGTAGTCTAACCAAATGTTGGGGCCAATGCAGATAGACGCGTGACCGGAGCCTGAGTGAGCAAGCGTCTTTTTCTCTCGACATTCTCTATTTGGTGACAGGTTATGTCCCTTCTTCTCTACTCCTTCATGCCAATAATCAATAAGTTATCTTAAAACCTTGCTAAGTCCAATGATCGATAAAGCCACTAATGCCACAAATTTTATACCACTATTACAAATCACTGAATTGCATTGATAAAAGGGAAGTTCATTTATGTAACACATGGAAGAATATAATTATTATGTCATGGTTTTATCACTACCACATTCCAAAAATAGGGATATTTTTGACTTTTTATAATATTTAATATTATGGTAGTTACAATTAAGTAATTGTATGATAGTATATTTGATTTAAATAAATGTGTGAGATGTGTAATTAAATATATAATTATATACAGTGTTCATTTGTGTTGAGCTGGTAGACTTGACCTAGAAGCCAGTAGATGAAAACCTGTCCAAATTGTGGAATTATGTATTTAATTGTTTTATCTAGAATTTATTTATTGGAGATTTTAATTAACTACCGTAATTTATTTAATTATTTGCGCTTTGCCTTTGCTTCGATATTTGGAGCGCTACCCTAGCTTTTGTCTTCCAACAAATTTCACAATCTTGCCCTAGACGTGTCCGCCTTCCATTCTGCTATTTTTGCAACTCATAATTATGCTCTCTGTACCTTATTTCTAGCCACACAAATCGTCGCGGACGTTATTTAATAAATCCCTATTTTGTATCGTTGTGCGTTCCAATCGAAATTGGGGACAATCTTGACCTATTTTTCGTGCGGCCCAAATTAGGGTAATATTCTGTTCTGAGTCTTCTTCATTATTGGTATTGATGACCTGACCTGATTTTGGCCCCATGTACTCCTAATTAATTTTAGAACACAACTTACATTTATTTCTAATTAAATTGAGGATACTATTTTAACCGATTCTGAAAATCCCAATTTAATTTCAGTGTCCTGCTAATTGAGCCCATACCGAACATACAGCGCCCCCTGACCCTACAAAACACCGGACACCGAATCGCCCGCCAAATTTTTGTTATTTTATGTGTCTGTGCAAATACCCAAATTTAAGGGGGCTAATTTGCAAATTTGTATTTTTGGTGTCAACACCCATTTGTTAAAACAATGAGGAAGCCCTAATAATATTTAACTAAACATAACCCTCATCCCCACATGAAGAAACCTCATGTCAAATCTGGACCACTCATTTAATTGGGTAAATCCTCACCTTTCATTTACTCACCCTCTCCCCTATTTAAAGTCCCATCAAACCCTAATCCCCAAAAACCTAGGTTTTCCCACCTCCTCACAAGCCCCCATATTTCCTCTCTCCAACGTATGAACATTTTTTTCTTCTCTTCTTCTTCTCTTTTCTTCTCCTTCTTCCTTTCTCCTTCTTCTTTATTGTTTTTTTTTTCATTTAAATTTCAAAGGGGGGGAACACTGTTCCCTGCTGTCCTTGTACTCAGGCCCGACCCAACCGAGACCCCGACTTTCGCTGAACCACCACCACCTCCATCCGCATCCTCCAACCCGATCCTCCGGCGGCCCGCTGCGACTCCTCCCTCTACTCTTCTCCCCGCGGCTTCACGAGCCGAGCTCGACCCCGGTGTTCAGCCCGGCCATCAGTCCGGCGGCCCCCCTCACGAGTTCTTCCCCCCGCTGCTCCTTCCATCACCTATTATCTAACACCACCACCACCTACAACTTCCTCCGGCCTCCCACCATCAGTCGACCCCGGTCGAGCTCCCCCTCCGGTCCGGTGGCCAGCCAGCCGACCCCATCACAGTGAGCTCCCCTTCTCATCTTCCTCTTCCTTCTATATATATATATATATATATATATATATATATATATATATATATAAATACGTATTTGTATGATATGTATAATACGTATATGAATATGTATATATATATATATATATATATATATATATATATAAATATATATCTCATGTATTTCTCTATATGTATTAAGAGTATATATATATATATATATATATATATATATATATATATATATATATATATATATATATATATATATATATATATATATATTATTATCTGTACACATATATGATATATACGTATTTTGGTATATAAAATGTAATAGTATACGTACTATTTTGGTATAAATATATATATACATATAGATATATATTGTATTGGTATACATGTATGTATTTAATTGGTATATGTATATTTATGCATTTGAATATACTTAGTATATTTTAATTTAATTGGTATATGATTATATATATATATATATATATACTTCGTATAAGTTTAGTATATATATTCTGAAAATCTATTAGTATGTATATGTATACAAGTATATAGTATATTTTATTGGTACGAATATATATATATATACGTTTTTCTTAAACTAATAGATATATATTTAAATATGTTTTGGCATACATATGATGTAAGTATAAATATATATATATATATATATATATATATATATATATATATATATATATATATATATATATATATATATATATATATATCTTTATTGTTCTATTGGTATAGTATAATATGTATATATGTATCCCTACTAGATGACCCTAGTTGACTAGTGCCCTGCCTGGCATGGCCCTGAGGCCAGTGTTTATAGACTGTGTGTTAGGGTAGCACCTGATACAAGTGTTATTGTGATGTGTTTATAGGACTGTTGTTTCACCCAGGAGATACTCTGGAACAGGACCTCGGTATTCACCAGCTAAGGACCCAAGGCAAGTACATTCTCTGATAATTTCCAATTCCTTGATAATTTCTATAAGTTCAATAATCTAGAAATGTTACATCTGAATCCTTGACACTGTGCTACACGAACTAGTATAGCTTGGATCTGCAGTCATGAGATGTTACATTGATTATCGTATTGACATTGTACACAACATATATATTAGACATCGTACATGATAGATTGGACTTGCTCGTGTATCGTGACGTGTCATGGTTGGATCCACAGTACTAGTTGGGGACGGGGAAGTAGCTAGTAAGAAATGTGATCATACCCTTTATACAAGTATAGAACAATGTAAGTGTTAATCATGCTCTTCACATATGATTAGCCAGGCCCTATAGCTATCGTACATGTTCCCAAGCCGATCATATTTCGAAACTACTATTTCAAACACATAGAATAGATTACAGTTTCCTATTTTAAATCATATACTACATCACCCGTATATGATACTGTACCTTGTTCTTTTTATTTTCATACATGCACTGACTGTATCATATTGCCTATTGCCTGTCTCTTTACATTGCCTGTCTCTCTATTTTGCCATTTTATTATTTCACTGTCTTCTCAGTATCTAGCATCAATTGTTTATTGCTTTATAGTCCTTATCAATTAAATAGAACTGTTATTTGAGATTTGTACTTTGCTCCTTCCTGACTGGAAATATTTTTCCAGACTATGCCTTAGAGGATCGGTATCCGACACTTTATGGACCATATGGTGAGTAGCTGCAACTTGGGCTTGATAGTTTAGTTATGATTTCGGGAGGTCTAGCCGGAATCACTAATATTCGAGTTAGTTCTTTTAGCAGACTATTTGGAACCGGATTTGTCTCCGGCATTTTTGATGAGACTTGGATATTTGTTGAGTTAGATTATTACTTTTTGACTTGTATTGTATTTAATTTTGTTCGATATCTTATCGTGCTGTAGTCCTGTGATTGAGTATGTGTTCATTTTATTTGTGTCATCCGTGCCTCCTTATGGAGATTGGATGCTTGTGTGAGATGATTAGATAGCATTGTGACCTAGACAGCGTTCTATCGCCGATGCTGTGGCGTAGGTTGGACGTACCCACGTACTCGTGTCCCAATTCCGGGTGCGGGTCGTGACACATTTTTAGTGGTGGCCCATGCAGGTCAGACTTCGCAAGTTGTACGATATCGTGGTAGTGTGACGTCTTAGTTGTACTACTGCTTGCCTGCTATAGAATATAGGACATAGGATACTAGGATGAGAGATGATACTCAATCACAAAAAAAAATATTCTTGAGAGATTTCTGGGACGACCCCTTGAGAATCTTATTATAATTTCCAATTTAAATCTTTTCCTTATTTCTGTCCGCTCTCGCTTGTTGTTATTGAACTTGATCCTTGTTGATCAGTTATTAAATTAAAAATCTTGGTATCATTGTTGAGTTTGATTCTTGTTGACCAGTTGTTAAATTTAAATTCTTGGTATCGTTCTTGAGTTGATTTTATATCGAGATGAATTTTACAGACTAAACCTTACGGTATCATCTGATGACATACGTTGATGAGGACAGTGAGAAAGGTAAAACGTCTACTTTGGTTATGGAACCTAGAGTTTATCGCAGCCACATTAGCTGTCGTGACGAGAACGTAGGAACCTGACTTGGATGTACATACTTTAGTTATGAAACTTAGAGTCTCTCGCAGCCATACCGGTTGGCGTGGTGAAGATTCTAGAGGACATGATTATATAGTTGCATACCTTAGTTACGGAACCTGTCGTTTATCGCATTTATGCTTACTGGCGTGGCGAGGATTCTTAGTGTCATAATTTCTGACAGACGTGTATGATTATCAGGTTGTATCTTAAAATGGTTCTTAAAGTATCATCTCAAAACTTATCCATTTCTGTTATTCCATGACTTTGTTCCATCGCTTCTTTTCTTTACTAGCAGTAAAGATACCTTCAATCCTTAATCCCGTTCCTTTTTGAGCTTCTTTGAGGATTCCTTGTTAGTATGATAATTAGCGACTTGCAATTTTGTTTGTGTGTTGTATTAGTGTTGACTGAGTGTGACTTATGAGTTTGTAAGTGTTTCTTAGTTGGACATGGGAGCAGTAGGCCTTAATCTAGATATACCCATAGTATAGTACCTTGTAGCAATAGTTCTATGATAGATGTTATTATAATTAGTATTGGTATTATAGAAAGATGAGTAAGAGTATCAGTGAAGGTTCAAAGAGTAAGTATCAAAATCAGCATGCCAGTCTTGGATAGTCATAAAATTATGTACTTGGATGATCTATGTAAACAATTAAGTATAAAAGAATTGTATTAAAGATTAATGGAGCATGATGTTCAATTTGATGATTGATTACTTGGGTGTGTCAAGGGTAAAGAAATGTATATACATAAAGGGTATTAATGAGTGTGCCATGGGTAGAGGAATATCAAGATTAATCATGAAAGGTATGAAGTGTATCACAGATTAGTGTAACAGTCTGTAAAAGATTAAAAGGAAAATACATATACATCAATCGAGATGAGGAGCCATATACTTGCCCATGAGAGTAAAGAGAAACAGGTGTATTATAAAAGGTGCGAATAATTGTGAGTTCTAATAAGTTTGATGAGATAATCTAATGATGAAGCTAGAGTTACCATACCAATAGTGCTAGTGATTCTATATCAAAGATTTGTTGAGCAAGGTGCTAATGACAGTAAGAACTTCGTGTGATGATAATTAGAATGGTGTACCAGTTAATATAGATAGAAAGTCATTGGAGAAAATATGTGTGATGATAACTTTGATTATTGGAAGTAATATTGCAAGTAATCCAGGCAGTACAAATTTAAGAACACAGTTGAGAATTGTAGACCATTGGTATATTGTGTGCACCTTGAGTATTAGAGACTGTGAGTATTATATGTATACTTGTGGATTTAAATTTATAATTTGAAGAGTGGAAATGAATTTTAATTTTTAAAGTTTTTGAGGAGTTAAGATTTTATGTTATTAAAGTTTTTGAGGATTAAAATTTAATTCAATAAACATAGTCAAAGCTATGAAGATTTTTGGAAGTGATTAAAATTTTATTTCAATGTTGAATATTTGACTTTTGAGGAAAGTATATGCATTTTATTTTAAATCATTGGAGAAGTAAATTTTGATAATTTTATTTTGAGGATAAAATTTTATGGTGGATAAGAAATATATACTAGTATATGAGTGAATGAAGTACATATATAAGGATCTGTTGGCTGTGCATGCTTGAGATGGCACTGCAAACAGACTTGGGTGTCCATTTAGAGTTGTATTAGAAGGAGCAATACTTAGTGTGCTGTGTTGCACTTGGCGTGCACTTGGGTGATAAGAACAACTAGTATGAACAATTGTAGTAGGTAAGAGAGCTAGCAGTGGATGTGCTTGTAGTAGAAATAGTGGTCCCTAAAAGGATAAAGGTATCAAACTTTGGATGCATCATTAAACCTATGGTTGTGTTAGAAGGCTATGTTCTGTTCTTTCCTTCCTTCTGTCCCTCTCTATTTGATTGATTGATTGATTCCTTAGTACAATAGTTGTATGCATGATTTTCTTGTTAGAATGTAGTTAGTAGTACACCTGATACAGAGACTGCAATACCATGACAAAAGACACTATGACCGTACATATTCCCCTTGGGTTGCATGTTGTATGATTATAGGAAAGATTTTTAGACCAGGATTATTGGGGTTTGACCATGACGAAGATTCATGAAGGAGTTATGACTTGACAAGAGAGACAAGATAATTAAAATTCGAGGATAAACATTGATTTAAATAGAGGGTTAAGAAATTAACATAGCATAATTGGTGGTTTATTAATTCCAGGAAGATTATGATGTGATTAAATTGGTTATTAAAATTTGGAAATTTTGGGAGACTATCATTATATTTATTTGGTTGCAAGTTACGAATTTTAGAATTTTATATTTGGATGTTGCATTTGGAGAATCCTTAAGTATCGTATTGTTGAGTATTTTGAGGAAGAGGAAATCGAGAAATAAAATTTTGATGGATTAATGTTTAAATTCAAACTTTTTGGGATGAGATTACATTTTTATATATGTGCATTGATTAAAATCAAATTTGAGGAGTGGATATTAAATTCTGAGTATTGAATTATTAACTAAAAATTTTGGGGAAATTTTTGATAAAAATGGACTTTGACTTTATTTCGAGGATTTTTCAGGAATGCAATAATTTCAGAATTTTTGAAAATTGTGAAAAGACATTGTGGATTATTACCTGATTTCGTGGTTGATGAATTTAAACTTTGAGGGAAATAATAATGTGTATGATTAAACTCTACTATGAGGATTTTAAATTTCGAGGACAAAATTCTTTTAAGGAGGGTAGACTTGTCACTACCACATTCCAAAAATAGGGATATTTTTGACTTTTTATAATATTTAATATTATGGTAGTTACAATTAAGTAATTGCATGATAGTATATTTGATTTAAATAAATGTGAAAGATGTGTAATTAAATATATAATTATATACAATGTTCATTTGTGTTAAGCTGGTAGACTTGACCTAGAAGTCAGTAGATGAAAACCTGTCCAAATTGTGGAATTCTGTATTTAATTGTTTTATCTAGAATTTATTTATTGGAGATTTTAATTAACTACCGTAATTTATTTAATTATTTGCGCTTTGCCTTTGCTTCGATATTTGGAGCGCTATCCTAGCTTTTGTCTTCCAACAAATTTTACAATCTTGCCCTAGACATGTCCGCCTTCCATTCTGCTATTTTTGCAACTCATAATTATGCTCTCTGTACCTTATTTCTAGCCACACAAATCGTCGCAGACGTTATTTAATAAATCCCTATTTTGTATCGTTGTGCGTTCCAATCGAAATTGGGGACAATCTTGACCTATTTTTCGTGCGACCCAAATTAGGATAATATTCTGTTCTGAGTCTTCTTCATTATTGGTATTGATGACCTGACCTGATTTTGGCCCCATGTACTCCTAATTAATTTTAGAACACAACTTACATTTATTTTTAATTAAATTGAGGATACTATTTTAACCGATTCTGAAAATTCCAATTTAATTCCAGTGCCCTGCTAATTGAGCCCATACCGAACATACAGCGCCCCCTGACCCTATAAAACACCGGACACCGAATCGCCCGCCAAATTTTCGTCATTTTATGTGTCTGTGCAAATACCCAAATTTAAGGGGGCTAATTTGCAAATTTGCATTTTTGGTGTCAACACCCATTTGTTAAAACAATGAGGAAGCCCTAATAATATTTAACTAAACATAACCCTCATCCCCACATGAAGAAACCTCATGTCAAATCTGGACCACTCATTTAATTGGGTAAATCCTCACCTTTCATTTACTCACCCTCTCCCCTATTTAAAGTCCCATCAAACCCTAATCCCCAAAAACCTAGGTTTCCCCACCTCCTCACAAGCCCCCACATTTCCTCTCTCCAACGTATGAACATTTTTTTCTTCTCTTCTTCTTCTTCTTCTTCTCTTTTCTTCTCCTTCTTCCTTTCTCCTTCTTCTTTATTTTTTTTTTCATTTAAATTTCAAAGGGGGGAACATTGTTCCCTGCTGTCCTTGTACTCAGGCCCGACCCAACCGAGACCCCGACTTCCGCTGAACCACCACCACCTCCATCCGCATCCTCCAACCCGATCCTCCGGCGGCCCGCTGCGACTCCTCCCTCTACTCTTCTCCCCGCGGCTTCACGAGCCGAGCTCGACCCCGGCGTTCAGCCCGGCCATCAGTCTGGCGGCCCCCCTCACGACTTCTTCCCCCCGCTGCTCCCTCCATCACCTATTATCTAACACCACCACCACCTACAACTTCCTCCGGCCTCCCACCATCAGTCGACCCCGGTCGAGCTCCCCTTCCGGTCCGGCGGCCAGCCAGCCGACCCCATCACAGTGAGCTCCCCTTCTCATCTTCCTCTTCCTTCTTCCTATATATATATATGTATATATATATATATATATAAATACGTATTTGTATGATATGTATAATACGTATATGAATATGTATATATATATATATATATATATATATATATATATATATATATATATATATATCTCATGTATTTGTCTATATGTATTAAGAGTATATCTATATATATATATATATTATTATCTGTACACATATATGATATATACGTATTTTGGTATATAAAATGTAATAGTATACGTACTATTTTGGTATAAATATATATATACATATAGATATATATTGTATTGGTATACATGTATGTATTTAATTGGTATATGTATATTTATGCATTTGAATATACTTAGTATATTTTAATTTAATTGGTATATGATTATATATATATATATATATACTTCGTATAAGTTTAGTATATATATTCTGAAAATCTATTAGTATGTATATGTATACAAGTATATAGTATATTTTATTGGTACGAATATATATATATATATACGTTTTTCTTAAACTAATAGATATATATTTAAATATGTTTTGGCATACATATGATGTAAGTATAAATATATATATATATATATCTTCATTGTTCTATTGGTATAGTATAATATGTATATATGTATCCCTACTAGATGACCCTAGTTGACTAGTGCCCTGCCTGGCATGGCCCTGAGGCCAGTGTTTATAGACTGTGTGTTAGGGTAGCACCTGATACAAGTGTTATTGTGATGTGTTTATAGGACTGTTGTTTCACCCAGGAGATACTCTGGAACAGGACCTCGGTATTCACCAGCTAAGGACCCAAGGCAAGTACATTCTCTGATAATTTCCAATTCCTTGATAATTTCTATAAGTTCAATAATCTAGAAATGTTACATCTGAATCCTTGACACTGTGCTACACGAACTAGTATAGCTTGGATCTGCAGTCATGAGATGTTACATTGATTATCGTATTGACATTGTACACGACATGTATATTAGACATCGTACATGATAGATTGGACTTGCTCGTGTATCGTGACGTGTCATGGTTGGATCCACAGTACTAGTTGGGGCCGGGGAAGTAGCTAGTAAGAAATATGATCATACCCTTTATACAAGTATAGAACAATGTAAGTGTTAATCATGCTCTTCACATATGATTAGCCAGGCCCTATAGCTATCGTACATGTTCCCAAGCCGATCACATTTTGAAACTACTATTTCAAACACATAGAATAGATTACAGTTTCCTATTTTAAATCATATACTACATCACCCGTATATGATACTGTACCTTGTTCTTTTCATTTTCATACATGCACTGACTGTATCATATTGCCTATTGCCTGTCTCTTTACATTGCCTGTCTCTCTATTTTGCCATTTCATTATTTCACTATCTTCTCAGTATCTAGCATCAATTGTTTATTGCTTTATAGTCCTTATCAATTAAATGGAACTGTTATTTGAGATTTGTACTTTGCTCCTTCCTGACTGAAAATATTTTTTCAGACTATGCCTTAGAGGATCGGTATCCGACACTTTATGGACCATATGGTGAGTAGCTGCAACTTGGACTTGATAGTTTAGTTGTGATTTCGGGAGGTCTAGCCGGAATCACTAATCTTCGAGTTAGTTCTTTTAGCAGACTATTTGGTACCGGATTTGTCTCCGGCATTTTTGATGAGACATGGATATTTGTTGAGTTAGATTATTACTTTTTGACTTGTATTGTATTTAATTTTGTTTGATATCTTATCGTGTTGTAGTCCTGTGATTGAGTATGTGTTCATTTTATTTGTGTCATCCGTGCCTCCTTATGGAGATTGGATGCTTGTGTGAGATGATTAGATAGCATTGTGACCTAGACAGCGTTCTACCGCCGATGCTGCGGCGTAGGCTGGACGTACCCACGTACTCGTGTCCCAATTCCGGGTGCGGGTCGTAACAGGTTTGGTGCCATGACTTAGCGGTAAATTGGAGTCTACGGACTACCAATTGAAACAATGAATAAGTATGCTGAAATGAGAATGGTTAAATATGTATTGTTGCTCTAAATGTTTGAACACCTTACACTGCTATTTATACTTATCATATAGTCGTAGATGCATTGTATGGTCATAGACAACTTATGCACAAGGTAGTAAATTTTCTCGAACGAAACTTGGGACACTGGGGACCGTTCGGCCCGGGAGAAATAGTAGCGCTTTGGTAGCACCGGGTTTAAGCGAAACATTCATTGAGGCTTGCTATCTACTTTGAATGGAGCATCGCACGCCCATCGAAGTCCTATACGACATGTCCATCGTGATGCTACACCACAAATGACCAGTGAAAATGAATTCATGCTAATGATGTCTTATGCAGGGGCGGTAAGAACAATCATGTAGATTATACAGGAATGACCATTGGCCGGTGTAAGAGTTCCATATGTGCAAAGCTTATATATTTCAGTGCATGAACTATTGCCTATGAACTGTTGTCTATTAAAATGTTGCATATATAATATTGCCTATTAAATTGCTGCTTTAATTAAGAAGTGTTGGTTTAGGTGAGTGGGCCAGTTCTACTCACTAGTACAAGTTGAGTACTGACCCACGTCTCTGTGGGCAACCCAGGTGATCGAGATATCGCGGACGCTCAAGGGAGATAAAACTTTCGTTGCAGTCTTTTCAAGCTTCTTTCTATTTTTAAAGTATTCCAGATTTCTAGTTGTTGCTTTCAAGTTTCCAAGAATGTAATAAAGGGGCATAATGTATGGGATAAGAACATTATTTTATGTCAAGCCTATCAGTCTTTTCTTTTATGCAAGTATGTTAGTCGTTCAAGCATTTTTATTTCGGTGCTGAAAAATTGTACTCCGTTGCAATGAATAAATAAAAGAATTTTTTTTCTTCCTATACAAATGTGTACTTTATAATCTGTTGCTGTGTTGTAGAACTATTTACAAAAGATTTTGACCCATGTGCACGTTCTTGCCTTGTACAAGTGTAATCCAGACTTGTACGACATTACGCCCAGCAAGGACGAATCGGTTCTGCGGAACCGGGGCGTGACAAGTTGGTATCAGAGCACGGTTTAAAGTTCCTCGGATATCAAAATTGGTTTTCAAGTAGTGAAAGTTTTCAAACAATAACGATTTTCTCAGATGATTTACTTTTCGATAGTGCTACATGAAATAATATTCCATACAATAAGCCCATAAATATTTTATAAGTACTAATGGAAGTTATTTCTTTTGCAGATAACTAAGGGTGATAGCTCTAAGGCGACATCGTCGTCTGACACAATGGAGAAAGTAATAAAAATGTTAGAGGCGCAAAAGAAGCAGAGTAATGCACATCATAAGATGATTGAGGCATAACATCGTGAGCTTCAAGCGCAACTAACAAACCAGTTTTAAGCGTGATTTGACGCACAACAGCAGCAAGTTAATAACTTGTCTCAACTGGTTGTTACCTAAACTGAGAATAACAACGAGACCACAGTGGCTGCTGCTAAAGAGACAATGGTAGTAGAAGCAGAGAAAACTGAACAGGCTCCAAGAAGGTGACTGACATTCAAGTTTTCTGAATTCAAAAGATGCAATCCGCCTGAGTTCAATGGCAGGGCAAAATCGGAGGAAGTAATGGGCTTCCTAAAGACTTTGGAGGATATCTTCTGTATGTTAGATGTGCAAGGAACCAAAAGAGTGGATTGTCCGGCTGCGTATCAAAGCAGAAGACTTGTCATGCCCCAGTCCCAAAATACGTAGGACTAGGAATACGCGAGCATGTCAGTCGTATGTATATGGCAACTCCAATATATGAAAACTATGACACATACGTACGTTGTATTATGAATAAAAATTCACAAGTGGTATATAATTGTCACAAGTCACAGGCAATACTAATCTTATCCACAAAATCAAATAGAAATAAATAACCAAATATGGTAATGAACCAAGTATGAAATAGTCGAGAAGAACTAATAGTTGGGTGAATACAAATCCACTAGCAAAAAAAATAAGTACATCATCTAATGATCGGAGAGGCTCGAAGGAAAGACCTCATCGAAAGAGAAATAAGTAGCAAGTCCTTGTCCGTGCTTCTATGGATAGTCATGACCGTCTACACCTGAAAAGGGACCAGGTCCTCAGAGGGACGTAACAAGATACATAAAAATATGTCGAATGTACAGTAAATAAACAATATCATGAAACTAAGCAGGACTTGATCATACAAAGTTTGAAACTACGCTAATCATGGTGTGTATATGAGAATTACTACTTTTGTGTGAACTGTCGAAAAGAAAACAGGATCAAACCACCATAGCTCTCAGCGAACTACGGTTAGACAAGTCAAACCATAGACCTTCGTGGCCACTAGGATAACAACATAACCCTATCCTTCGTGGATACTATGTTAAAATAAAAATAAGATAAGGAAAAGTAGTTCATACACGTATAATCGTTTTCCCATGCGCGTCTCACACTCACGTGGGTCTATACAATCCATTGCTATCTAAACTAATACATGGTCTATGACAAGTGTCTCTAATCAAGTAATAATAAAAATAATATCTAAGACTAGAATCATGTGAATCTATAAAAATAAATATAGATCATAAAATAAGTGCATCAATTTAAACATGCTATATGAAATTAAAAACTTGGCAAGGTATACTTGAAAAATAGAAATAGAGACATGTACACATAGAAATAATGGGAACAATGCATGTAAATAAATTGTACAAAGTTGAAAATGTATCTTGTCTGCTCCAAAAAATGATTAAATCGCAACTCTAGACATCGTCCAATCTATCCCGTCACATAAATTAAACAAGTTAGATCTACAAAAGTGGTTGGATATATTTTCTAGTCTAATCTATTTTGATTCTGAATAAAATAACATAAAATACTAATTTAATTTAATTATATTCTAATTTTAAGACTAATCCTAGATTTTGGGTTTAAAGAAAATTAATTTTACGAATTCAGAATTCGTTGCACGCAAATCGAGGCAATCCGTTGACCAAAAAGTCAACCAACAAAACCTTGACTTTCGTGAATGAATTTCTATAGATTTCATCATCACAAGTATACTAGAATTTACGGCTCGTCCGGATTTAAAATCGTTTGAAAATTATTACACACAAAAAATCGTATTGCGCAACATGGGTTAATTGCTATCCTAGAAGTTCCACGAAATTAATAGCACATAAATAATTCAAATTAAATTATAGTAAAAACATATGTCGAGGGTCTCGACATTACCTTTCTGAAACTTTAAATGGTTAATGATTCGGATTCCTGGTTCTCCCAAAATTATGAAAATACCGAGACACGTCTATTTTTGGACATGCTGTACTCTACGAATTTTCTAGAATTTAATATCCAAAATTTTGTGAAAAAAAATTTATATTCAGAATTCTTAACTCAATACAGTTCCAAAGCAAGAAACGAAGATACGTTTGGAGTCCAGAGATAGAAGATATGGTCATTCGAATTCTCTATGTCTGCTAAAAAAAGAAGTTTGATTTTGTGACAAATTTGGGCTAATTTTGGACGAAAATAAGATGAATTTTTAATGATAGATGGAAAAAGTATATATATATATATATATATATATATATATATATATATATATATATATATATATATATATATTTCAGATTTATTTACCTTAATAGATAGGGTTTAATTTAAATAGGTAGAACTTGATTTGTTAGGATATGATATGGATAAAGTTGCTTTCCTAGTAGACTTAGGATTATGATTAATTTAAATTATATTTAGATTTATTTGAAAAATTATAATCATATTTAAATTTATCTTAGGTAATACATATAATCTATACATATAATTTATTTAAATAATCTATATCAAATCTTTTTTATATCTATTAATACTAAATTAGCATCTATCAAATATTAAGTGTATATATAATCCAAATAACTTCAAATAAATATGTAAAATATCATAAAATTCTAGAAAATGTAGAATGCCATTATAAACCCTAAAAAAAATGCTTAGGGACATTTTATGTTCCTAGGCTTGCAAAATAAATTCTAGAAATCCTAGAAAATTAGTTATTAGCCTATTTCAAAAGCAAATAAATCCAAATAAATTTCACAAAATTATAAATAAATTACAATAAATATATTTAAGCATTTTAGTCCTAAAATAAATGTTTGACAGAAAAATATACAAGTATGATCGTATAGTAAATCATAGAAGTCATAGAAAATTATGTTTTCTAGGTTTTAATTATCCAAAAATTCTAGAAAATTCCAAAAAAATTCTAAAATAGTCTAAAAATAATTATAAATAAGTATTTATATAAGCAATTAAATCAAAGACGTTATTTTCTAATTAACCAATAAAATAGCCAAAAGGAATCTAATATTTAATAAAAATACTAAAATTAAAAATTAGGGAGTTTACAAGACTGTTGGGAGTCGAAGAGACATGCACTGTGCGGTGCCAACCAAGAAGCCAAAGTCTTTTGGGAGACATTTAAGCAGGCGTTCATCGCACAGTTCATCCCACCAGTTGTCCGTCACATGAAGAAAAAATAGTTCGTAGCGCTCGAGCATGACAATATGTCCGTCAGCAACTATGAAGCAGAGTTCTTAAAGCGATCCAAGTTTGGTGGCTACATGATACTGAATGATGAGGCAAAATGACTACGTTTCATTGAGGGTCTGAATGAAGGCTTACAACGCGATGTTCTCAACCGGAAGTGTACGACGTACAGAGAAGCCTATGAAGCGGCTCTCGAGATGGAAAAGTTTCATCCTCGAGGGACGACACAGAATAACTATGGAAAAACCTACAAATGACCCATGACAACAAGCGGGTCTGATGCTTCCAAGCATCAGAACACAAATGATAACAGAGGACCCTATCAGCGATCGTATTGTAACAAGTACAAACGGGTTGGACACCGTCAAGACGAGTGTCGGGTTGAATATTTTAAGTGTGGAAGTTTGGATCACAAAGCTGCGTGGTACAATAGTGGGGAAAGAAATCAGAGTCACGATCAACATCACAATCAGAATCATGATCAACAGTACAATCAGAATCGTGGACAAGCGCCACGAGCTCCGCAGGCAGCAGTTGTGAATGCTCAGAATCCACGACCAGGAGGACAGGGTAGAGTGTTCGCACTAACTCAAGAAGAAGTGCTTGGCTCAAACACTGTCATAACATATATATTACTTTACAAAGAAATACCTGCTCATGTACTATTTGATTCTGGTGCTACGCATAGCTTTATATCGTCTGCATTTGCTAGTGAACACAAATTTTGTAAGACACCGTTAGATATGAATCTTAGTGTCTGTACTCCGTCCGGAGTAGATTTGCCTGCTAGTTCGATTTGAAGGGATGATTACATTTACAATGGGGGAAAGTATGTATCCTTGGATACAATAGTCCTGGACATTGCAGATTATGACATCATTTTGGGCATGGATTGGCTCGGGGTTGTAAACCCCCTCACCCAAAAATAGGTATCTTGTGTGTATTTTGTATTTCTTGATTATTTTTTTATTAAATAAAATCCAATAATTTTATTAGGACACTTCACCCTGGTTTGGACATTAATAATATATGATGGCCCCAAAACTTGTATCGTCCTTCATAGAAAATAGTCTACATAGGAGACACTACCTGGAGGATCTTTTCGTGGCACAAAAATTCGACCCCTTGGCATTAGTATGACATTAGTGTAACAACCATAGATTCTTGTGTTAAATATTTATATAATATATATATATATATATATATATAATTTATTGTGGTTATTTTTCAATCCCAACTTCCTACAATTAGCATCCCATAATTTTTCGTGCCAATTAGACATTTCCTTTTTATAGATTTGCATATTATTTACTATTAACCTATTTTGTTAGATATTCATTTAATTAATTACTTAGTTAATTAGATAATATAATTATTTGATTTATTATAACTAGATAAATATCTAATTATTAATTATAAAATATTTTATATAATATTTTGGGTTTAGTATTTTATTAAAGCTTTACAAAGTAATTTTCTAGAATTTATTTGGTGTGCAAATATTAGTTTTTGATTTTTTTCATTTATATAAGTGAATGTATGTTAATAAATATAAGGTTAATAATAATAATAATAATAATAATAATAATAATAATAATAATAATAATAATAATAATAATAATAATAATAATGTTAAAAGAAAAGAAAAAGAAAAAGAAAAAGAAAAGAAAAAGAAAAGAAAAAGATAAAACAAAACTAATAACTACCCAAAACCTATAACCTAAAACCCTAATACTAAAAACCCAACAAAACAAATTCCTAACTACCCAAAAGAAACCCCACACCACAACAACCCACCCCCACCCCCCACCCCGACCAGACACCTGACCCCTCCCCAATCTCTCTCTCACTCTCTCTACACACATCACACACACACACACACACACACACACACACACACATATATATATATATATATATATATATATATATATATATATTGCAATCAAACAAAACCCTAACCCTAACCCTAGTCTCCCCGTGCCTCCGACCAACGCCGACCGGCGACGACGGCCGCCGCCCCAGACGCCCCGCGCCGCAGCAGCCGCGCCCTCCGCCGTTTGCGTGTGCGCCGCACGTGCGCATGTGCACAGTTCGAGCCCATCTTCAAGGTATCGTATCTTCTCCATCTTTGATTCTTTTTGCGAGCGATTTATCCGTGTACGTTCACAACCTAACCCTGATTTACATTCAAGCGGGACGAGTTTTCGTGTCCCGGATTGGTCAAAAATTCGACCGAAAGTTGGCCGAAAAACTGCCCAATAACAGTCCAGAAACTTCGACCCAAACCCCCATGTTCACACACAATTTGCCACCAACCTGTTTAATAGTTTTAAAAACTAATTGAAGGATTTTTTTCTCAATATAACCCAAAAAAATCTATTCTTTTAGTTTTTATTAATTCGTGTTATGTGTTAAATTATTCGGCCTCCAAAACGACCAAAAACTTGATAATTTAAAACTAAAATTTATGATTCGGAGTGGCTCCGCCAAACGGGACCGCCTCGTTACGTACCAATTACACCAAAAGGCACGTATGGTATGTCCTGACGTATGGGCTTTCGCGGAAACTGATTTGGACGTGTGTGCGCGTCGGAATCACCCCGTATCCGTAAAAAGTCCTCGTATCGCAACTTTTGTAAAACATCACCCCATTTTGTGTATGCTCGTCGGAATGCGACAAAACTTACGTTATTGGATTCGTGGTATCACGCTGGTCCTGTGACCCAAGTTTCACGCAATTCTGAGACAGTTGACCAATCCGCGTAATTGTGGGCCCCACGGTTTGACTTGAAGGGCAAATTTATGATCGGCTCACCGGAATCCAAATTTGGACATACCGTTGAGTTTGTATCGACGTTTAGAATTTGTTTGGACTATAATTTATCCTATTTAGAGACTTTTACCCCTGGTACGCTTTTTGGTGCAAAGTGGCCCACATGTGGACCCCGCTTTGACCCAAAATTATCGTTTTGCCCCTGTGTCCAAATTGGACGAAAGGGTAGTATTTTCTAGCTATGTCGTTGATTCCGGGAATGTTGGTGATATTTATTTCAGCATCCGGTGACGTTTATTCGGAGGCCATAGTTCTGATCTTGTGTGCTTGACGTCTGGACGCTTATACTACGCAGATTGCTTGCCAGACAAGTATACCTTGTCCTTGTACTGTGATTTATATTCCATATGGTGCATGCATTTTATTTTTGTTATTTAGTTCATATATTTTAACTGTTATATAAACTGCGCGTCCAAGAATAACTTGGGTGCAACGACGGTGGCGTCGTATTTTGTTTTTATTATATAGTATGCATGTTGACCTAGTTTTATGATACTACCCCATTATCATGAGGCATTCTTATATTTCATTGGCTATGACACAGTTGTTACACGAGTGTGAGTCTCATGTAGGACACGGACTTGCTTACTCGGCTGGCCACTGGTACGTTTGGGACGTGCGACGGATAGGGATAACTGCTGATAGAATTTGCATAAGTAGAAGCCTTGGCAGTTATTAGAGGTTTCATCATATCATGGATATGACATGCTTAGAGCATGGGGTAGAGAGTACAACAAGTAAGGCGTTTGGGCTCCTTTGCACTTTCCTTGTGTAACCCGTATGCTCCGTCGGAGATGCGCGGTCATGATGACCCCTATATTATTATTATCAGGCGGCCTCTGACGTTTAAAAGACGTCATGCTTTATAGGCCCCTGATTCTCCGAGAGAATCATGCCAATCCCATTTTAGCTAGATAGCCCACGTGTTGGAAAGTTGTTCTCAAAGTGCATTCACATAGGTGGTTAGACGACCCTTTGGATGTTTATTTTTAGTACTTTATTGGCATGCTTCTATGTATCTTGTTACGTTCCTCTGAGGACCTGGTCCCTTTTCAGGTATAGACGATCATGATTATTTGCAAGAGCACGGATCAGGACTTGCTACTTATCTCTCTTTCGAGGAGGTCTTCTCTTCGAGCCTCATTGTTCATTAGATGTACTTATTTTGTTTCTCTTATATTCTAGTTTGGTAGTGGATTTGTCTCCACCCAACTACTTGTTCTTATCAAGCATTTTATACTTGATTCAGTTATATAGTTGATTGGTTATTCATTTCTTTATGATTTCTGTGGATGAGATTTAGTTATGCCTTGTGACTTGTAACAAATATATACCACTTGTGAATTATTGTTTATAATACATCGTATGTATGTGTTATAGTTTCCATATATTGGAGTTGCCATATACATACGGCTGGCATGCTTACGTATTCCTAGTTCTACGTATTTTGGGACTGGGGCATGACATATTTTTGTGGTGGCCCATGCAGGTCAAGAGCATATTGTCTCGGTTACGTTACTGTACTGAGCAAGCCTGCACCTAGGAGGTCTCATCCACAATTTGACTATGACTCACCTTCCTTCTAATCTGTTCTATTCAAATAATTGTATCCTGCTTGATTCATGTACTTCCCTAATAGTTCCTTGAGTATAGCCTTCTGCTAGCATATAGGAATCCTTGTTGTTAGGATGATAATTAGGATAACATTCCTACTAAGAATACCACTAGAATATTGGCACATCACTAAGTTTAGAATACCTAATGAACCCTAGCATCCCTTATCTGTAGATTAATTGACCACTATCCCTTGATATGTCTATGAAGGACTTGAGAGTAGTATAGACACTACTAGGGTTAGTTAGAAATTTGACCATATTGTTTGACCCTAGTATTGAGGAACCAATAGAAATCCAAGGTTGAATATTAGGACTAAACCTAACTTTCATAGTGAGATAGTATTAGAGAACTATAAATTTAGCTTATTGTCTTGGTATTAGCAGAATAATACCTTAGAAAACCAAGAGGAATGAATAGAACACTTTTTCCTCGATCATATCTCGAATACAGAGATTAGCATACCACATTTCCTTATGAAACCATGATATTATCAAGAGTCTCTCTATTTAATTTCATATCTTGTTTCTCCGAAACCTTAGCACTCACTTTTTATGCGATGGCTAAAATTTTTTCTTTATCTTTCAATTCGTGCCACCTGACCCTTCTGATTGTAGGCCAAGTGATTCATTTTATGTTAGAATATATAGTTTCTAGGATTATAGTTGTTAATCTTGAATTTTAAAATTATGTGCTTAGTAGTTAGAAACTTGACAGTTTGAGTTGTTCATTTAGATTATGATTTTATAATTATCCTTTAGTTTCAAATCACGTAAGTTGTATCCATATCTCCATACAGGTTATATCCTCTTTCACTTGAGGGCCAGTAACTTTTTCATTCTTAATATTAACGCTTTTGTTCTATAAGCACTATGATTAAGACTTAAGATGATCATTACCTATATAATGCAATAGGATACCCTAATAGGTACCAAGATCTTTTCCTCGTGTACCCCAATAAGAGTTTCTACTTTATTTACAAGGACAAGATTATTTTGTAGATTCCCCTTAAGGCAGTTATACTATTAGTTAATTCTTATAAGTTGGATAGTATGCCTCACAACCTAGTATATCATAGTCCTTTTGACCCATTAATGAAGTATAATTGAATGACACCAACTATAGACTTGCATAAGAAGATAGTATTTATCCAGACTGTAGAACTTAGAGGCACATACCCCCATTTGGTCGACTAGAGACTTAGACAAGGAGTTAGTATGGCAACTGTTGAGGCACAACACCGGACGAGTCTTATCTTCTTTGTGACCTTGAATTATTTTGTACCTTCTTTTATCATAATCCAGCGTACTTATATTTTCTGAACTACCTCGACCTATGCTGCTATTATAGCCTAGTTTTGCAGGCTTACTATTTTATCGAGCTTGTTCATGACATATGTATTATTGGGTGCACGCAATGATATATTGTCTAAAATAAAAATCAGTGTATTATGGTCTAGCTAACCTTAGTGCGCTTGGTTCGCTCTTCGCATAACTACTTTACGTGGATTGAGATATAGTTGACTCAGCTTGTTAGACGAATATACTTGCCCTCTAGACATGTCAGAGCATATCATAGCAGGTACATAACTGCTCTGATATGAACATGCGAATAGAAATTTACCAAAATAGAATTTTAATCCACAACAGCCTTGACAACTCCCTTTTGAATTCTTTAATCGCCTTGAACCCCATACTTGTATTCTATCACCTCCTCCTTGAATTATTTATTATTGTTTTTCGTCTTCCCCTATTTCGGAAAGACGAACGTTTGTGCTTGGTATAAGTTTGATACACGGAGAGTACTAGACATACCCCATAGGCCAATCACATTACTTGGTGACTATCTTTTGTAATTAAGGGCACATCATATGTGAGATATTTTGGTGTTAAAATTTTTGAGGATTGAATAACACGATTAAATAATTGAGAAAGTTTTTCTTAAATGTATAAGCCTTGTGTGATAGATGGATAAATTCTAAGTTGGGTAGAAGTTGCATTGTCAACTTGAGGTGAAATATTTTTAGATTGTGATCAAGTAAGATTAGATTGAGAGATTTAAATCATTTTAATTTTAAGAATTTTTAAAAGAATGATTAAGGCGATGAAGATTTAATGAATTTTGAAATCTTGGTATTGCGGACCAAATATTTATACTTTGAGCACATGATTTAAATTTTGAATATTGAAGGTTGAATCATCGATTTAAATTTTGAGGATAAATATAGAATTTTAGACTTGAACAATTGGTGAATTAGATTTAAAATTTTATAATTTGATGATTTGAATTAAAAGTTGAATGTTGATTATTGGATCATCTATTTGGAATATTGATAATGGAAATTGAATTTAAAATTTGCAGAGTAGGAAGTTCTTAAGTTGAGAATAGGAATAAGATCTGATTAGAATTGTTATTGTTCAAAGTCTAGAGGAGATTATGATAGTTAGTGATCGTGATGTAAAATTTGATGTGGGTTATTTAAATCTTGAAGATATCATATAGATTGAATTAGATTGGGATGTTGATTATTTAAAAATCAAGAAGAGATTATGATTGGTTGAATTTTGATTTAAACAGTGGCTATTTTAATTTTGAAGAAATTGCGATAGATTTGAAAAAAAATTGTTATTTAAATTTTGGAAGAGATTGCGATAGACTTGCCTTATATACGAATGTGAAGGATTTAACAAATCATGCCTTATTTTTAATTTTGAGGACGAATTTTTTTTAAGTTGGGTAAATTGTAAACCCCTCACCCAAAATTGGTATCTTGTGTGTATTTTATATTTCTTGATTATTTTTTTATTAAATAAAACCCAATAATTTTATTAGGATACTTCACCGTGGTTTGGACATTAATAATATAGGATTGGCCCAAAACATATATTGTCCTTCATAGGAAATAGTCTACATAGGAGACACTACCTGGAGGATCTTTTTGTGGCACAGAAATTCGACCCATTGGCATTAGTATGACATTACTGTAACAACCATAGATTATTGTGTTAAATATTTATATAATATATATATATAATTTATTGTGGTTATTTTTTAATTCCAACTTTCTACAATTAGCATCCCATAATTTTTTGTGCCAATTAGACATTCTTTTTTTGTAGATTTGCATATTATTTACTATTAACCTATTTTGTTGGATATCCATTTAATTAATTACTTAGTTAATTAGATAATACAATTATTTGATTTATTATAACTAAATAAATATCTAATTATTAATTATAAAATATTTTGGGTGTAGTATTTTATTAAAGCTTTACAAAGTAATTTTCTAGAATTTATTTGGTGTACAAATATTATTTTTAAAATTTTTCTCATTTATATATGTGAATGTATGTTAATAAATATAAGGTTATTAATAAAAATAATAATAATAATAATAATAACAACAACAACAACAACAACAACAACAACAACAACAACAACAACAACAATAATAATAATAATAATAATAATAATAATAATAATAATAATAATAATGTTAAAAGAAAAGAAAAGAAAAGAAAAAGAAAAAGAAAAAGAAAAAGAAAAAGAAAAAGAAAAAGAAAAAGATAAAACAAAACTAATAACTACCAAAAACCTATAACCTAAAACCCTAATACTAAAAACCCAACAAAATAAATTCCTAACTACCCAAAAGAAACCCCACACCACAGCAACCCAACATCCCCCCCCCCCCCCGCGGCCAGACACCTGACATATATATATATATACACACACACACACACACACACACATATATTGCAATCAAACAAAACCCTAACCCTAACCCTAGTCTCCCCGCGCCTTCAACTGGCGACGACCGCCGCCGCCCCAGGCGCCCTGCGTCGCCGCAGCCGCGCCCTCCGCCGTCCGCGTGTGCGCATGTGCACAGTCCGAGCCCATCTTCAAGGTATCGTATCTTCTCCATCTTTGATTCTTTTTGCGAGCGGGTTGTCCATGTACGTTCACAACCTAACCCTCTAGGATTTACATTCAAGCGGGACAATTTTCGTATCCTGGATTGGTCGAAAATTCGACTGGAAGTTGGCCGAAAAACTGTCCAAAAACAGTCCAGAAACTTCAACCCAAACTCCCATGTTCACACCCAATTTGCCACCAACATGTTTAATAATTTTAAAAACTAATTGAAGGGTTTTCTTCTCAATATAACCAAAAAAAATTTAGTTCTTTTAGTTTTTATTAATTCGTGTTATGTGTTAAATTATTCGGCCTCCAAAACGACCAAAAAATTGATAATTTAAAAGTAAAATTTTGTGATTCGGAGTGCGCCCCACCAAATGGGACCGCCTCGTCACGTACCAATTGCACCAAAAGGCGCGTATGGTATGCCCTGACGTGTGGGCTTTTGCGGAAACTGATTTGGACGTGTGTGCGCGTCGGAATCACCCCGTATCCGTAAAAAGTCCACGTATCGCGACTTTTATAAAATATCACCCTATTTTGTGTACGCTCGTCGGAATGCGACGAAACTTACGTCATGGGATTCGTGGTATCACGCTGGTCCTGTGATCCAAGTTTCACGCAATTCTGAGACAGTTGACCAATCCACGTAATTGTGGGCCCCACAGTTTGACTTGAAGGGCGAATTTATGATCGTCTCACCGGAATCCAAATTTGGACATACCGTTGAGTTTATATCGACGTTTAGAATTTGTTTGGCCTATAATTTATCCTATTTAGAGACTTTTACCCCTGACACGCTTTTCGGTGCAAAGTGGCCCACATGTGGACCCCGTTTTGACCCAAAATTATCGTTTTGCCCCTGTGTCCAAATTGGACGAAAGGGTAGTGTTTTCTAGCTATCTCGCTGATTCCGTGAACGTTGGTGATGTTTATTTCAGCATCCGGTAACGTTTATTCGGAGGCCATAGTTTTGATCTTGTGTGCTTGACGTCTGGACGCTTACACTACGCAGATTGCTTGCTAGGCAAGTATGCCTTGTCCTTGTACTGTGATTTATATTCCATATGGTGCATACATTTTATTTCTGTTATTTAGTTCATATATTTTATCTGTTATATAAATTGTGCGTCCAAGAATAACTTGGGTGCAACGACGGTGGCGTCGTATTTTATTTTTATTATATAGTATGCATGTTGACCTAGTTTTATGATACCACCCCATTATCATGAGGCATTTTTATGTTTCATTGACCATGACACAGTTGTTACACGAGTGTGAGTCTCGTGTAGGACACGGACTTGCTTACTCGGCTGGCCACTGGTACGTTTGGGACGTGCGACGGATAGGGATAACTGCTGATAGAATTTGCATAAGTAGAAGCCTTGGCAGTTATTAGAGGTTTCATCGTGTCATGGATATGAAATGCTTAGAGCATGGGGTGGGGAGGACAAGTAAGACGTTTGGGCTCCTTTGCACTTTCCTTGTGTAACCCGTATGCTCCGCCGGAGATGCGCGGTCATGATGACCCCTATATTATTATTATCAGACGGCCTCTGACGTTCAAAAGACGTCATGCTTTGTAGGCCCCTGATTCTCCGAGAGAATCATGTCAATCCCATTTTAGCCAGATAGTCCACGTGTTGGAAAGTTGTTCCCAAAGTGCATCCACATAGGTGGTTAGACGACCCTTTGGATGTTTATTTTCAATACTTTATTGGCATGCTTCTATGTATCTTGTTACGTCCCTCTGAGGACCTGGTCCCTTTCCAAGTGTAGACGATCATGACTATTTGCAGGAGCACGGATCAGGACTTGATACTTATCTCTTTTTCGAGGAGGTCTTCTCTTCGAGCCTCATTGTTCATTAGATGTACTTATTTTGTTTCTCTTATATTCTAGTTTGGTAGTTGATTTGTCTTCACCCAACTACTTATTCTTATCAAGCATTTTATACTTGATTCAGTTATATAGTTGATTGGTTATTCATTTCTTTATAATTTTTGTGGATGAGATTTAGTTATGCCCTGTGACTTGTAACAAATATATACCACTTGTGAATTATTGTTCATAATACAGCGTACGTATGTGTTATGGTTTTCATATATTGGATTTGCCATATACATACGGCTGACATGCTTATGTATTCCTATTTCTACGTATTTTCGGACTGGGGCGTGACAAGGGCTTATAATACGACAATTGACTGCGCGAAGAAAGGAGTCGTGTTTCGCATTCCTGGCGAGACAAAGTTCTCTTACTCGTGTAGTTCGACGGCTAAAGCAGTGATGGCGGTATCGGCAGTGACGACAAGACGTATGCTGTATTCGGGGTGTGAAGGGTACCTTGCTTCTGTACGAGGCACTCAGATGAATGACGCAGACTCAGGTGAAACTGAAGTCGTGGCAGAATTCTCCAACGTGTTTCCAGACGAGATACCTGGAATGCCTCCAGACCGAGAAATTGGGTTCAGTATTGATACATTTTCGGATACTCGCCCGATATCAAAAGCACAGTATCGGATGGCACATGCTGAATTAAAAGAACTGAAATCACAACTACAAGAGTTACTAGATCGTGGCTATATTCGCCCCAGTATTTTACCTTAGGGAGCTCTAGTGCTGTTTATGAAGAAGAAAGATGACACAATGTGTCTTTGCATAGATTATCGAGAATTGAACATAGTGTCAGTCTGGAACAAGTATCCGTTGCCAAGAATTGATGGTATGTTTGACCAACTTCAGGGCACGACAGTATTTTCAAAGATTGATCTTCGTTCAGGGTATCATCAGTTCAAGATCAAACAAGAGGACGTCCCAAAGTCGGCTTTTCGTACGAGATATGGATACTACGAATTCTTAGTTATGCTTTTGGTTTGACCAATGCTCCAGCGGCTTTTATGGATATGATGAACCGAGTTTTTTGACCCTTTTTAGACAAGTTCGTCGTCGTGTTCATCGATGATATCTTAATCTACTCGAGAGACAGAGAAACTCGCATTGAACATTTAAGGACCGTACTGCAGACGCTTCGTGAACATCAGTTATATGTGAAGTTAAGGAAGTGCGAGTTCTGGATGAGCATCATATCTTTCCTTGGGCATGTTATTTCAGCAAATGGTGTATCAGGTAACCCAAAGAAAATTGAGGCAGTGGTGGACTGAAAATAACCCACATCGGCTAGTGAGATCAAAAGTTTCCTTGGCTTGGATGGTTACTTTCGGAGATTTGTAAAGAACTTCACGAAGATCGCGTCGCCTCTGATTTGCCTCACCCAAAGAGAGTAGTATTCAAGTGGACAAACAACTGTGAGAGCAGTTTTTAAGAACTGATCAACGGCTCATCTCGGCTCCAATCCTTACTCTCTTAGATGGACCTGAGGGATTTTTGATATACAACGATGCATCTCGGCTCGGATTATGATGTGTTCTTATGCAGCATGGAAAAGTATTTGCGTATGCCTCAAGACAGCTGAAGTATCACGAAAAGAATTACCCGACGCATGATTCGGAACTTGCGACAATTGTGTTCGCGTTGAAATTGTGGCAATACTATCTCTATGGAGTGTCCTGCAAGATCTTCACAGATCACAAAAGCCTTAAGTAGATATTCACGCAAAAGGAATTAAACTTGAGACAACGACGATAGCTGGAATTGATTAAGGATTATGACTTGACAATTGCTTATACGCCCGGAAAAGCAAACGTTGTGGCCGATACGGTGAGTCAGAAATTTGTCGGATCGCTATCTGTGTCAAGCAGTCTACTCCGAGAGTTAGAAAAAATGGACATCGAATACAAAGTCCGTACATAGGGGGCGCAGTTGGCTCAACTATAGCTAGAGCCGAGTTTGCGAGAAAATATAAAGTTTGCACAAATGGATGACTTATTCCTGCAGAAGATACGTGAGTTGATTTCTGCAGGGAAGGCAACCAATTTCTTGGAACACGAGGATGGAACGTTGTGGCTTAAATGCAAATTGTGTGTACCTAAGGATGATGAACTAAGGAGGAAAATACTGACTGAGGCTCACTATGCTAAGTACATCTTGCATCCAGGAAGCACCAATGTGCACAATATTTTGGTGGCATAGAATGAAGAAAGATGTGGCATTGTTTATATCACGGAGTTTGGATTATCAACGTGTGAAAGCAGAACACCAGTGACCAGGGGCAGAGTTGCAGAACCTCGCCATTCCAGAATAGAAGTGGAATGATATCTCAATGGATTTCATTGTGGGCTTACCGAAGATGGAAAGGAAAGATGATGCAATTTGGGTCATCGTGGATAGACTGACCAAGTCGGCTCATTTTATAGCAATCAAAAATACATTGAGCGCTGACCGTTTGACTCAAATCTACTTAGATCAGATTATTCGGTTACATGGAGTACCAGTATCAATCATGTCAGATAGGGATAGACGGTTCTTGCCTCAGTTTTGGAACAGCCTTCTGGCGGCAATGGGCACCAAGTTGTATTTCAGCTCCGCATACCATCCACAGACTGATGGACAGACTGAGAGAGTAAACCAAATCCTTGAAGACATGTTGCGACCGTGCGTGCTGAATTTGAAGGCAAATTAGGATACCTATATATCGTTGGCAGAGTTCGTTTATAACAACAATTATCAAGCGAGTATTCAGATGGTCCCGTCTGAAGCACTGTATGGACACAAGTGTCGATCGCCGATATGTTGGGAAGAAGTCGGTGAACGACAAGTGCTCGGACCAGAACTTATTGAACATGCCGTCGAGAAAGTTCGCATGGTTCGAGAGAATCTTCGAGTCGCTCAAAGACGTCAGAAAAGCTACGCGGGTGTACATCGACGACCCTTGAAATTCATGGTGGGCGATCATGTGTTCCTAAAGGTGACACCTATGCGAGACATGATGCAGTTCGTCGTCAAGGGAAAGCTGAGTCCGCGATTTGTTGGACCCTTCGAGATTCTAGAGAGGGTGGCACCAGTAGATTATCGACTTGCACTTCCTCCGTCTTTCGCAGAAGTGCACGATGTCTTCCATATTTTCCAATTAAGGAGATACGTACATGACCCGAGTCACGTAGTGAACTTCGACCAGCTTGATCTGAGTGCCGACCTATCTTACTCGAAAGAATATTTCAGATCCTGGACAAAAAATAGAAGACCCTAGGGAATCGATCAATGGCTTTGGTCCGTGTGTTGTGGCAGAATCATGCAGTCGAAGAATCGACGTGGGAATGTGAGGAAGAGATGTGGAAGTAGTACCCTTCCTTATTTGATGCCATGAGGTAGAACCTTTATTTTAAGTTTCGAGGACAAAACTTTTTATTAGTGGTATATTATATAGTTTTTCTCCTAGTGGTTCACTATATAAGGCTTGTGGCTTGATTGACTTAGTCGAAATTGAGTATGGAAAAACTTTACGGCGGAATCGATCACAGACAATGCAATGAACCTTTACAATTGATGGATCGACTTCTGTTGGAATGAGTCCAATAGTTTTCGTTGGATTTTTGGTTGGCTTTCTTGGATTTTTTGCTACTTGATTTTGATGAATGCGTTTTCGTGATTGGTTTTCGATAATTGATTGTTTAGCCCATTTTCATTGATTGCATGCATTCATTCTAGAGAACTCTGAGAGAAAATAAGATGGTAGTCTAACCAAATGTTGGGGCCAATGTAGATAGATGCGTGACCGGAGCCTAAGCGAGTAAGCATCTTTTTCTCTCGACATTCTCTATTTGGTGAGCGGTTTTGTCCCTTCTTCTCTACTCCTTCATGCCAATAACCAATAAGTTCTCTTGAAACCTTGCTAAGTCCAATGATCGATAAAGCCACTAATGCCACAAGTTTTATACCACTATTACAAATCAATGAATTGCATTGATAAGAGGGGAGTTTAATTATGTAACATAGGGAATGTTATAATCATTATGTCGTGGTTTGGTGCCATGACTTAGCGGTAAATTGGAGTCTACGGACTACTAATTGAAACAATGAATAATTATGTTGAAATGAGAATGGTTAAATGTGCATCGCTGCTCTAAATGTTTCAACACCTACACTGCTGTTTATGCTTATCATATAGTCGTAGATGCATTCTATGGTCATAAAAAACTTGTGCACAAGGTAGTAAATTTTCTTGAACGGAACCTGGGGCACTGGGACCGTTTGGCCCGGGGAAAATAGTAGCACTTTGGTAGTGCCGGGTATAAGCGAAACACCCATTGAGGCTTGCTACCTTCTTTGAATGGCGCATCACACGTTCATCGAAGTCCTATACGACATGTCCATCATGGTGCTATATCACAAATGACCCAGTGAAAATGAATTCATGCTAATGATGTCTTATGCAGGGACGGTAAGAACAATCTTGTAGATTATACATGAACGACCATTGCCCGGGGTAAGAATTATATATGTGCAAAGCTTATATATTTTAATGCATGAACTATTGCCTATGAACTGTTGCATATTAAAATATTGCATATATAATGTTGCCTATTAAACTGCTGCTTTAATTAAGAAGTGTTGGTTTAGGTGAGTGGGCCAGTTCTGCTCACCAGCATAAGTTGAGTACTGTCCCACGTCTCTGTGGACAACCCAGCTGACCGAGATACCGCGGACGCACAAGAGAGATAAAGCTTTCGCTGCAGTCTTTTCCAGCTTCTTTCTATTTTTAAAGTATTCCAGATTTCTAGTTGTTGCTTTCAAGTTTTCAAGAATGTAATAAATGGGCATAATGTATGGATAAAAACATTATTTCATGTCAAGCCTATCTGTCTTTTCTTTTATCAAGCTATGTTAGCCGTTCAGGCATTTCCATTTCGGTGCTGAAAAAATTGTACTCTGTTACAATGAATCAATAAAAGAATTATTTTTCTTACTATACAAATGAGTGATTTATAATCTGTTGTTGTGTTGTGGAACTGTTTACAAAAGATTTTAAAAAATATGCACGTTCTTGCCTTGTATAAGTACAACCCCAGACTTGTACAACATCACGTCCATCGAGGACGAACTGTTCTGCGGAACCGAATGTGAGGACGAATCGGTTCTGCGGAACTGGGGTGTGGCATCTCCCCCATTGGAGATGGCCTTATTAGGTACCTAATTGTCTAGTTTAGGTATTTATGCAAATGACTGCTTACTTACTACTACTTAAGGGGTTGTTTGGTTCGACGAAGTAAAAAAAAAAATCTGAGAATCGATATTTTGCGTACGCATTGCGACGAAGTGGAGTGAAGTAAAAAATTATTTGTTTGAGTGTTTTGAAGAAGTGTATGTTAGAAGTGAAAATCTTAAAATTTGATGTTTGGTTGGTTGTTGAAGTGAGTGAAAAAGTGTTAACTTTTTGTTGAAGTGACATGAATAGTAAATCTTTTTTTGTTTAAAGTAGAAAGGAAGTTGTCCTTCAACCAAACACGCGAAGTGAGAATTAGAATTTTTCACTTCCGTGCTCGACTTCGGAGGAAAAAGAACTTCGATGATAAAACTCCAATTTCGTGGCATACAAGATTTATTGTTCATGTCAAATCATAGTAAATCTTGTCAGCTAACACTAACTAAACACATGAAGTGGTCTCAAATCTGGATTTTGATCACTTTTGCGTTCGAAATCCACCAACCAAATTGCCTCTTAGTTAATTACTAGGTACCATCATTAAATTAAGGAAATTTAACTAGGGTTAGCTAACTATGCTCTAGCTAAACTATTATTAGGGTTTACTACTAAATACTATCAGTAAGAAAAATAATATTTACACTAATTTATTTGTTTATTTAATTTTATACTTTTTAGAGTGTTTACACTATATATTATGGTTCTTTTGAGATGTTAGTTCGCGGTGTTACATATAATTAGTTATTCCCATGTCTCCAACTATCCTTCCAATTTTTAAAATTATTTTTCATTTATATCATTTAATAAATTTTTATTAACTTTAAGATTTTTTTTATTAGCATATATACATGTCATATTTATAGCCATATGATATACCTTTTATCTTTTAATCGTAATCCTTTTTTAATTAATTATTTATTTATATATTGACGAAAAGACCACTATGTGAAAATGTTCCATCCATTTGGAACAATCAACTTCTAATGGAGTTTTTTTTTTTTCATTCCATTTTTCTAAACAAGTCCCGCCCCCCCCCCCCCCCCTCTTCCTTTTTAGAGTGACTTTCTCAAATTCTTATATCCACCTTTAGTTAAGGGGTTATAAAATGCACACATATTTTCATTCTCTTTATGCCTCCTTATTTTAGGAGCCTTGACCAGTTTTACATTTAAAAAAAAAATAAACTATCCCCCCCTCTCCCAACTATTATATACTAGTATATATACACGTGTATTGTACGTATTTAATACTACTAGAAATGAATAAACAATAATAGTCTCACTTTTTTTTACTACTTGAGAAAAGTGTAAACAACCACCCCTTATTTTTTTTAGTTACTTGGGAAGAGCTAACAACAACCATTCTTAATTTATTTTTTATACGTAATTTTATCTAACTACTTATGTTAAACTGGTTACTTTTACTTGCAACACGTAATTTTTTTTAATATTATTGAAAATTATATAAAAATTTAAATTAATTTTAAATATTTTAAATATAATTTGAATATATTTTAAATAGGAATGTTTGTAGATATGTTTTTTGAATTTTAAATATGTGTTTAATTAGATAATATCATATATTTAGTTTAAATATTAAATTTATTTCAAAATTTGTTATATATTCAAGTAGTTAGAATATTTTTAAAAAAATTATCTTATGATAAATTCTCGTTTTCCTAGTGATTTTTTTGTTGTCTGAAATAATAGTTATCATTGAGGATTTGTTATTTGATAAGTACATGTTAAAGTTAATGTATTAATAAAAAAAATTTCTATTGCATGAAATTTACAAGTAAATTGATGACCACCAATAGCTAGCATCCATTAAAAAAAAAACTTCATTTGCTAATGAATGCCAACAATATTAGAAGCTTTAAACTCATTTTATTAAAAAAGCCAAAAACAAAAAAACAATTGCTAATGGAATGCCAACAATATAACTTTTAACATAAGTGCAAAAAAAAACTCCTTATATTTACATTTTGTATTTAAAGCCTCCTGATTTTAAAAAAAAAACACTCTACTTTTTTATTTTTATTTGATCTTTTTTATTTTTATTTAATTTATATCCATTTTAAATTCTGTAATTAATTTAGACTTAAAATAACATAATCTACCTCCATGATCCTATCATAATCATAATCCTCATCCTAATTACAATCCTCCTAACTAATCCAAATCTTTTTCCCGCCCACCTCCTAACTAATCCAAATCTTTTTCCCGCCCACCTCCCCGCCAACACTTTTTTGCATAAAACTATAAATAAATTTAAATTAACGAATTGGTGGACCCCTCAAAGATAAGAGTCCCTGAAAAAATTATCGTATGCTGTTTAAATGTGGCGGACACACGGTATTTTTTAGTAAAAGGCGAAAGAATAGTTCGCTTTGTGCTCGCCACGCAGCTGCGTGGCTCTTCAAGTTCGGGAAGCAGGCCTAATTTAAAGACTCCTCACACTGTCATATTTGCTTTCCCAACCGATGAGGGACTAAAATGTTCCAAGTCCCATTTTGCTCATCGGCAATCATATTTTTATACGGAGAGTCATTCTGAACATGGAGAATAACTTAAAACCCCAAATGAGAATAAGTTTGACTCTGACAATGAATGCAATTGGTGTTTAGTCATTATTATAATCAATTGAAACATCGTACTAAATAATGGTTTTGTTTGCTCTTATAGTAGTTGGTTTAGAGATTATTATGTTTACCTAATCCTTTTTATATTTCCCCTCCCAATCCTAGATTTTTCTATCTTTTCAGTCTCATCTGCTCAATACCACCAGAAGATGACGCAACGATCGAAGTTTATGCGGGTTATTAGGGATGTCTCGAATTCGTCCCCAGTGTCGAAAAAGAAAAGAAAAGTCGGTCTCCTTGACTCAATTTGAAATATATTCATTCACCCCAACCACTATAACCACTATGCGTACTATAACATATAGTATATATGTATGTTTGTTGTACATATTTCGTACTACTTCGAAAAAATAAACAATAATCTCTTAATTTTTTAGTACTTGAAAAGAGTAAACAACAGTTCCTTATGAGACGTTTGGTACGCGAAAAACTATATAACCAAAAAATTTATAATCATGCCCGATAACCACTCTCGCACGTTCACATTTTATATCTTTTACACAGTCATTTAGGATTTATAAATATTATTTGGGAAAAAAATTAAATAAATACAGGTCGCCTTTACGAGGCTCTATTACACAGTCTATTATACTATTAATATCTATTACACATAGTATATTACACCATTTTTGCTGCGCTGTGTCTTGCGCCTTTAATTACTACTAGTAACGTGCATTGCAAGTACATAAAAAAATTTATATAAATAAATAAATTAATTAATTAAATAAAATATTATTATAAATATTATCGCCTTAAGAATTGAACTCTAGCAACCAAGAAAAATGCCTCCCACCTTAACCACTTGAGTTAAAGATATTTAGTTATAATTAAATCGTATTATGTAGTTAAACAATTAGTTATTTTTAAATAATTAATGGACTATTTACAAATGGCTTAGACGACTCAATTTTGAACCGTTTCCAAGCCACCTTATATTAGTAGAGATATTTAAAAATTAAACTTATATTAAATTTCTTTTTTAACTTTTGATTAAATATCTAATTTATTTTCTTTTTTTAATAGTGTTAAAATTAAGATTGATGAGTAAGACAAACTATTAGTCCCGAGGCTTAACCAAAGATGGAAGAACGCGTGGTCGAGATCAGAGGTTCATACAAAAGTTTTCACTCTAACTATTCTCAATTTCCACAAAGAATTATATAAGGATTCTGATTACAACTTGCTCTCAAGATTACAAAAGAATCAGAATTAACCAAACTTCGTTCTTTCTTGCAATCGAAGTTGCAAACGGACATAATAGAGTTACAATAAAATAAAAACTACCTTCGTTCTTCCTTGCAAAACACAGTTGCAATCAGACATAACGAACTAAGAAGAAAAATGAGAAGAAGATAGAATAAAAAATTATTCTTGCTGGGACGGTGAAGACCACCGTTGCTCAAAGCAAGATTCATCCTCTATCGACGATCTGCTCCCAAGAGCCAGCAAGTTCACAAGAGAACTTCTAGAACGCTCGTAGTCACCTCTTTGTGTGACTTGAACGGACTCCTTTGGACTCATCTTTCTCAACTTTTTGGTATGTCTTAAAAGGAGGCTTGAAGGCTCTTTATATAGGGAATGATGGAAGGTCATCCTCCTCTTCTTTCCGATGTGAGACTTGTCACGACCCGCACCCGTAATAAGGGCACGAGTGGTGAACTACGCCCAGCCTACATCGTAGGAACGACGTAGAACATTGTTCTAAGTCACAATACTATCTAACATAACACAATAATATAATGGTACATGTCAATGTCATCTCATCCCCGAAAGGAGGAGTAATATAATGACATCACAATATATATATATATATATATATATATATATATATATATATATATATATATATATATATATATATATATATATATATATATATATATATCGATACTCAATCACCAACAAACTAGGGGAGGAAATAGCACGATATAGAATAGAACTAAAAAGAGTACAATTGCCACAATATAGTCACAATGCCAAGTCTAAACTCCACAGTCTCATAATAGGATAATACATGCCAAAAGTATTAGTAGTCAAATACATCTCATAATAATATCTAAGTATCTACAACATGAGGATCTATAACAGGTATCTCTACGGTCACAGGCTCAACCGGCTCCACTAGCTCATCCTTCTGAGGTCCATAGCGCGTAGGACACCAGTCCTCTACTGAATCATCTGAAAAATATATCCAATCAGGATGGAGCGAATACAACCCAATAGCAATTCCATTAATTGACAGAAACTATGAAACAACAATAGTAACGCCAATAAATGATGGGAAATATCTAGGATAAGCATGGTAAAGAGATATCATGGGGATAATGGAAATATACTAAGAGTAACTGAGCAAGAATCATCAAATAATAAAATAAAATAAGGAAATATAACACAAAACTTGTGCCTTGAAACCTTAGCAAGATATGTTATCGGCATGGGCCTAGCACGAGCTATAATAATAATAATAATAATAATAATAATAATAATAATAATAATAATAATAAAGGGGAGCTAGCGTGACCACACTTGAGTTGCATGATCTGCTAGCTATCACGGGCTACAACATAAATATATCACGGGCTATAAGGTATAATCACATATCCACTAATATTTTTCCCAACCCCGACTAGTACACGGATCCAAATCATGACACGTTTTGACACGGTACCACTATGCATGGTCTGTAATATCATGCATACCGATCATGGTCTAGTCGTCATATAATCACGAAGTAGGTGATCACGAATGAAAATATCTCATAATGGGGATCCAAGGTGTACCAATCCGTGCATACCATCGTGTCAGAAATCAAATAAATCAATACTAAAAGCAAATAACATAGGGACGATCAAATAAGGAAACCACTGGAGATATACTCGTCTCTGGTCCAGAGTGAATGATGTCACTCGGTGTCCGAGCTAGTGTCACATACACCTAGATATGAATGTCATGTCAATATGGGTGATACAAAGTGATAATGAACTAAGATGCATTAAGGATGCTCTACTAGGCCAATACTAGGCCAAACACCAATTTCTAGGTCCAATCTAAGGTCATAAGTCTATATTGGTTACTAATTAGTCAATACTAGCTTATACTATATCATTAACCAAGTTCTAAACTAAGCCTTAACTAATTAACTAATATAATGCTAACTGCTAATATATAACACGAACTGCCATCTAAGACTGATATCTACTTGCATTCAGTCAATACACTCAAGTATCAATACTAATCAACACCTTAAGTTGCACACAAACAGCTGAATTAAGTTCCAAATATCATGCCCCGATCTCCCGCAGGCTTAATCGGCCGTCCCCGCTAGGCGAGAATGACCATGTCAGCGCTCCCGCGGAACGATCGCTTTGACCCATCCGGGTGTGATGTCGCACGAGCGTGAGCCACGCCCGTGCAAGGCCATGGTTCATTGGCTGGCGGTAAGAGTTCTAAGCTATATAGTCGCACAGATTGTCCGAGTGCAGCTGAGTCATGAACGCATAGGCAATCGGTAACAAGTTCACTGAGCTGACAATAGCGAAAGCATTGAATAACACAAGTTGAATTAAAACTCTTTATTTGATATAAACAAGTGTTACAGGTGGCACTTGGTCGAGATTACAATTCGCTCAGATCTCTCTCTCCGAAATAGTAAAAGCGTGCCAAGTGGCTACAATTATGGAATGACTGTACAGGCGATATTCTGACGATGTTCCAATATTATGTCGTGTATATGTGCTTCAGTTCCGGACGCAACGCTCCAAGGCTTCGAATTTGACTCCACTCCTTAGCATACACGAAGGAGGCATCCACACCGAACGAGGTTCTTCCGCACCCTGCAAGCGATCTGGTGGGTTATCAGTACATTGAATGTACTGGTGGGGAGGCTACTCGCCCGCTCGACAAATCCAAACACGTAATATAGGTTCCGTGCACCAACTATTATGTTATCTTTCTAGTTGCCTTAGGATCAGTTTTATGGCAAAGATTGAATAGCCTAACTCGTGTGGCAGTGCGCCGTACGACATGAGAGGAAACACGACGAGACTTACCAACTTACCATTTTACCTTCCTTGTCCAAGGCAAACTAAGTTAATTCAAGCACGAGCATTCATAATGAAAACCAGGACAATAACATATGCAAACACGAGTGTCATGAACAGGACCATAATTTGAGTGCTCAGTTATTCTTGATGTGATACAATGACTCACATGTGGATAGCCGCTAAGCGAGGATGACTTATCTATATGAACAATAGGTCGCTGGCATAGCTATAAAGGACAAGTTTAGTCGTGACGAGGATGGAATGCAACGAAAGCAAAAGAGGCGCTACAAACCATCCCGTCCAAGCATAATAGACTATCAGCCTTTATCTACAAAGGTGGCACAACGTTAACGGAGATGCCACCCAGCTCGTACAAGAAGGCTGCATGAGTTCCATCCGGATCGGATCGGTCCCAGTGCCCCGGTGACCGCCCGGGGAACTATACCTCATTTTTGAGTTGTCCGCGATATGCAAGTCTCTAGGGTTATCCAAATTTACATCTTTCATAATATAATCAATAACACGAGTACAATCTTGGATTTTCGCTATGAACGAGCTTTGACAGGATTCTCGTTCGGAGGTAAACTTGATGTAATTTCAGTTCAGTATTCACTTTGCCGTGATGCATACCCCTGGTTCGGGGATTGCCTTGGTGACCTAACGGTCCCGGTTACTTGTAGGTTCAATTGCACAGAAGAGCTATTTGATAGTCTCCTGGCTTAACTAGAATGCATGCACGATACGAATAACGTTAGACATTTGTAAGCAGGCAAGCATGTGTTTCTAAGGAACTTAAGCAAACACGTTGGCTCGGGCCCGAAGGTAAGCCGAGAGGTGAAACCGTAAGGGACTTCCCGAGCGACATGATCTAAGGTAGCATGAGAGGGTCTGAACATATATATAAGCAATATTTCATTTCCATGTTCTAGCATAAGCAATACAAGTTAGGATTATTCCCTTAGCTAGGTACGTTGAATTCTTATTAGCATGCAAGGGGTGATTCACCTAGCGACTAGCATGTAGCATTCTATATTTTAAGTGTGCTGGCTAAGCAAAGACAAGTTCACCGTAGCCACCCACCTTAGCGATGATTCGCCTCGGTTGAGCGATACGTCAAGCGAGCCTCTGAAAGCATAAGCCAAACTTTTGTAGGGACAAGTCTGGATATCCTTTGCCTCAAACGAGTATTCTCGCCTGAGCAAAGCGGGTCGAGAAATTGTACTTTTGTCGTTTGAATCGGCAGTTTGCTTGAGCGGAACGAAGTGTTACACCAAATACCCCTCTGATTTTAAATAATCACTTATCTAGGATACTAACTAATATCACACATAACTGATACACTTAAAATACTAACTGACACTTATAACTGACCATACAACTAATCATATACTATCGACTAACAACTAACTTCCTATAATGCTAACTGATACTGATATCACTAATTGTTAACTAACAGATACCTAATACTAACTCACATTCTAATACACTAACTAGTATATGACTAACTACTAACTGATATCATATTGATATCATTTACTAACTTATCTAATAACATCGACCGATTCCATACTGCCCTTGCTACACGTCTAAATTACCTATTTCTGCTATTGATCCTTACCTGGCATTGCTCGACTTATGCATGCTGTTAGGCCTAACCCGAGCCTCACTTCAGTAGGCTTGCCAGTAACTCGAGATCTCTTACCAACTCACTGTAGCTCCTCCTTAACTGAACACTGCAGAGTCATCACTTCTTGCTGATACCTGTTATGTTGAGTTTTCTCTACCTTAATCGAACACCTACAGGCAGTGTTAAACCCAACAACTACTCCAACCTCCTACTGCTCTACCACTTGCTGTTGCTAAAGTAACATCAACCTTCTACTCTTACATCCTCAACTCTGCACTCGAGAACCCAAGTCTGTGCACTGAAATTTGGTATACTTCTAGTACAACAACAACCGTTGAAATCTCAGGTTCTCCCCCTTACCAACCTTGCTGCACCCGATCCTAATACTTTCCTGCAAAGTTGTGTTCACTTGACACACATCTCACCTTCAACTTCTCCTCCATAACCATCTAATCACACGCACACCCCACCCCATACCACAGATGTAAGATACACAGTGCCCCTGGAATCAGTGTACACTTGTACTCCTTTCAGTCCAACACAAACACAAGCTCACATCATATAGGTAATCCCACACACTACTAAAATACACATATATATACAACTAGCCATATATATATATATATATATATATATATATATATATATATATATATATATATATATATATATATATATATATATATATATATATATATAACAATACACACACTAGCATTAAATCAAACACTATATATGCAAAAGTAATATACTCATGATACTCTATCAATTTGGAACCAATTTCTACCAATATACGAAATTAACTATTCCCACACACCAATTATACTATAATACAACTATTAGAACTTGCTACAAAAGAAAATGAAAGCTATTTACACAAAGCACATCAAATAGGACTCTGTATCACACCGTATCTCAAAATACCATGATACGGCCTATACGTATCCAATTGTGGACACGTATCTAGTATCCCAACCCCGATCTAAGTCTAATTTGACTAAATTATTCTCATGACACACAATTGATGTGTCAATCCTGTAATTCTCCCAAAATCAATACAAAATCCTATGTAGAGACCACAATACTCAACCAAATCAACTAGAATTTGTTCCTAATGGTAGCCCTATGCCATGGGATGGTTCCTAGAGGTCTCATGCATGATTTAGAAGCTAGAATGGGAGGAAATTCAGAAATTACCAATTGGAAGATGGATTTCTAATGAAAACTCAAGTGGACACGATCCGGACACAATCTCTTTGCTACGACTCCTCTTCTTTGTGCTCCTTGCTTCTGCAAACTTCAAGCTCCTTGTGGAATAAGAATGAGAGGGAATGGAAGTAAATTGAAAGAAAAATTAATGGAGGGAATGTGAAAATTTTGGGGATCTAGAATTTGGATCAAAATGAATGCAAATGAGGAGAGAGAGAGAGAGAGAGAGAGAGAGAGAGAGAGAGAGAGAGAGAGAGAAGAGAGAGAGGCTTATGTATGGTCGTCCACTCCATCCCCCTTTCCAAGCAATGTCTAATATCTAGGATGCCCCTACTCATCTAATTACGAAGAGGATTAAGGAAGGACTATTTTGAAAAGTCTCTAATTAAGTCAAATTAATTCTAACCCTCCTAATTAATTTATAAAAATGGGCTATTAGGCTTGGGTCCATGTTGGTCTCACTAGTTGTCATGATAAGTCTAATTGGGCTTACAATTACCAAGTCTAATTAATAGGATAGTCCACTATTAGAAATAAATACTACAAGTATCTAAATAAATACATACCACTCTAATAAATAAATAACTACTACAAACATCAAATAAATATGTATTGTGCACTAATAGTAATATTATATTCCTAAAATTAAATAACTAGGACAAATTATCAAACTACCCCTATTTGGAAAAGTGAGGGTGACAAGACTAAAAAGCCAATATACAAAATTAATATCCCACAATCGCAGCCCAATGCATAGCCCGCTCAGCGTCCGTTCAGCATCCACTCAGCGCCTTGCGACAATACTGACGTGCTAAGTGCAAAGTGTGCCAACAAAGTACCACTTTACGCCATTGAGCCCGAATCACAGCTTAGCTCCTATGAAAATAATTCCAAGAGCATGACAAAAAGCATAAATGCTTTCATGAGGAGTTAATCATTTTTTCTCCTAGAAAAATACCCCCACATGGCACCCATGTGCCCCACCACACCCCATGTGCACACCTTAACTCATAGAAAGTATTATATTGAGATACCTACTTGGTGGTGTATCCAATGTTGGACTATCTTTACTAGTCCAAAGGCAAAAACACCAACACAAACTCATCAAACACATTAAAGCAAAATAACTTCTCTGAACTGAAACTCCCTCGTATCATTATTCCTTAGATTACAACTTTTGTTTATTTAGCACCTTTAGACTCGGGTTTAATTAGTTTTACATTTTGTCTAATATTTAATTTATATGTCAAAAAATTAATTTAATAATTATAAATATGAGTTATGTTCATGGATTCAAAAAATTATATGCATATTTTTTATGTCAATTCGTGGGAATTGTTGATGTGAGAAGGATTAAGTAATCATTATGTGACTATATCTACACTACCGTAAACGGTAGAACTGAATAATACCATTGGCGGTATTAAATAATTTTATTATCATATTAACTTAAAACACACATGTCATTTGGTAAAACACACATATAACTATACATGATTGATTTTATTAATGGATGATGTAAAAAGTCTTACAACTATGAATATATATAGTGGGAGAACGGATCCATGTCCGTATAGGAGTAGGAGAAAAAAATATGTATCCATATAGGAGAATAATCTAACCCTAAATCTAATTAATATCTAATTGTCACGCCCCAGTCCCATAATATCGAGGGACCGGACGCGTGATAATGGCCAGCAGCACACACCGATGGACAAACCTAATTTACTGGATCCATCGGGGCATGCTTAAGCTGTATTAAAACAGTCTGGGTCTACTAATCTCATCCACAGAATGAATATAACAAAGTCAACATAAGGAAAATAAAACATCAACAATAACATCAAATCACAAGTAATGTAATCGGGGAACAACCCGATAATCAAGTCTGATACAATTGTTCTTTAAACAAGAAAGTAAATAACATCACTGACTGAGTATGGAAGAACATATACTCAGAAAAATCCATGGCAATCACCTAGTCATTGGTTCTTGGTTCTGCTCCAGTACCTGCTCCTGAACCTGCTTCTGCTCCTGCTAAAGCACCTGTCCTGTAAACCTCAGAGTGGATTTCCTCTGCTAGACCTGGGGACATAATCCATTCCAGGTCCTCAGGGGACATAGCAAGGTACAGATAATACAAGCCAAAATAAATGCAGTGCAGCAATTAAATAAATAATAGGGTGAACTAGATAACCAGCTAAGTGATATGCAAGTTGAGAGCATCACTAAAAACTCAGGCTGAAACCACTACAAGCTCTGTGTCGGGGAGCCGGTAGCAGTAATAACACGTAGTGGGCCAAGCTCGGGCTTAGAGTCTTGAGCACCGCAATAATAGGGGTTATATATATATATATGATCAGCCTGTAGCCTGTGTGTCTCTCTCCACCCAATGTAATCACACGTCTCATATCCATGACACGCAAGATCAAGACTAATGCAGCAAGTCATAATATGAACTAAGATTATAATGTCTATGTCAGTCCTGCATCCTATACAGAATCACCACGAATATCTCAGGAAGATTCTGTCAAATGTATAGTGTCAAGTGTCCTGGGTATAATGTACTTGATAAAGCAAGTACTAGAATGCAAAGGGTTTCGGTATCCATTTCTATTTGACTTTACACAACCCGCGTACGGTGTTGGCACCCGACTATAATCGGACGCTAAGTAAGTCACACGGTCCTAGGTTTAAGCATGTACAACAAATATATATATCAAGGAAATAAGTAGCAAAAACTGCAGAGATTGGCAAGGTACACTTGCCTGAGGTTCCGACTCCAATTGTAGCTCTGACTTCCGTGGGTTTTGCAGGCAGTACTCCAGTTGCTGAAATAAATATCACCATCAGATTCAAAAAATTGAGAAAAAATCCAAATTAAAAATCCTTGAAAATCAGGGGGTTTACAATCTAACCCCCTTAAGAGGATTGCGTCCTCGCAATCAAAGAATAACCGGTCAACAGAGATGACACGGTTACAAAATATTATTTGAAGCACATTACTGTCAAGAATCATGTTTCAGGAGAATCAAAAGATGAGGTTTAAAACACATAGGAAATGAAAACATCATTTTCCTAAAAATGGAAGTTATAAAATTTCCCGGATGAAGGAAATCTAGAAAATTACAGTTTTTTTTAGAAAACCAGTATTTTTTTATCCTTTAAAAATTTATAGTTATCATTTATAAACATTCTAAGTTATTGGCAAGTTCAAAATAAATTACTAGGTTAACACTAAGTTATCTATTATTAGCAATTTAAAACTGTCAGGTAAAGTCTAGGGTTACGAACCAGCAGGCACGAACTAAGCAAATCTAGAAGCAGGAAACTATAAAACTTACTCGTAATAGCTACTACATGAATCTGTGCGTCCTCCAGAGTCATCACTGGAGCTTGTCCTCGTCCTTGCGGATGATTCCTTGGCTGCTGTTGAGACTGCTGGAAGAGTGCTGCTTGTGGTGCCAAGGGTGGCCTCGACAGATATTCTCCTGGGGTATGTGGTAGAACTCCTTCAGCTTCCGTTTGCAGTATTTCCAAATCTGGAGAGGCTGACCTCGGTGCTGGTAACGCTTGTTGGTTAACCATTTGTGCTCTTTCTCGATGCTCAGGGCATTCCTTTAATAAATGCTGACTGGACCCACAAGCTAAGCATAATTTCTTTTTGCGTCTGCACTCGTTCTCTATATGGCCTCGCTTGCGACAATATGGACAGACATGTAGTACTTGTGGAGATGCTTCTGGCGGCTGGTGCATGTGAGACTTCTTTGCAATTTCTTCCTGTGGTGCTCCGGCTGGTGCTGGTGTGGCTGGTTGTTGAATCATCACTGCTTTCTCTCGACGTTCAGAGCAATCCCTTACCGAATGCTTTTTGGATCCGCAAGATAAACATCGTCCCAGTCTACGTCGGCATTCTTTAGCGAGATGGCCTACCTTGCCACAATAGTGACAAGTAGGGAGGACTAGTGCAAGTGGTGGATTCATCTGTGGTCGCTTTGTGTCACGCTCCAGTCCTAAAATATTGAGGGACTGGACACGTGGCAATGGCCAGCAGCACGCACCGATGGATAACCCAATCTAATGGAACCATCATGGCGTACTTAAGCTGTAAAGAAGATCTACTACAACAAGTCACACTAATCTCATCCATAAAGATAAGGAAATAAACTGCATAATAAAATGGAAATAAGTAGCAGCAACAAGTTAGTCGGGGAAATAATCCGACTTATGTCTGAATACACTGGCTCAATAGGCCAGGAACAAAAGAGATAAACATGAAATAAATACTGAGTACGGGAACATGTACTCAGGAGAAGTCTTCGACAGTTACCTCATCTTCAGGGTTCAGTTCTGCTCCAGCAATAGCTTCAGCTCCGGTCCCGTACACCTCGGGATACTGCTCCTCAGCTAAACCTGGGGACATCATCTATTCCAGGTCCTCAGTGGACATAGCAAGGCACAAAATAAAATAAGCCAAATAAATACAGTACAAATAAATAAATGAAACAGCAGGATAAACTATGTAACCATCTATGTGATATGCAAATGAGAGCAACACTAGTACTCAGGCTGAGACCGCTACAAGCTCTGTGTCGGGGAGCCGGTAGCAGTAATAATACGTAAAGGGTCTAGCTCTGCTGGAGAGTCTACAACATCACAATAATAGTAAATATATATATAGAACAGCCTGTAGCCTGTGTGTCTCTCCCCACCCAATGTAATCACGCAAGCCATGACCATAACGTCTCATGTCCATGTCAGCGGGATTATAACTAATGCAACAAGTCAAACTGTCTATAATTAAAATATCTCTGTTAAGTCCTGTATCCTATACAGAATCACCATGAATGTCTCAGGAAGATTCTGTCCATGTATAGTGTCAAGTGTCCTGGGTTGTAGGGTACTTGATATGTCAAGTACAAAAGTAAAGGGTATCGTAACTCCATCTCTAAATGACGAACCCAACACCGCGTACGGTGTTGGCACCCGACTATGATCAGACACTAGGTACATCATACGTTTCCTAGATTAAGCAGTTTAAACAAGTTTATATGAATTTACACAAGACATCCAGCAAAGTATTATTACAGAAAATATGAAGATAAAGACTGCAAGTTTGGCAAGGTGCACTTGCCTGATGTTTGAATTCCACTTAGGTCCTGTTCTCGAAAATTTCCAGAGATGTCTCCAAAAGCTAAAATAAACAGTACCATCACGCTCAAAAGGTGTCAAATAGCTAGGAACGCCTGTCCTTGGGTCCAATTTGGAGACAAGGGCAAAAACGACAATTTTGGGCAAAAATGGGGTCCGCCGGTGGGCCCGCTTTGCACCAAAAACGTGTCAGGGTCAACGGTCTCAAAATTCACCAAACTTAGTGTCAACAGGTCAGGAACGCTGATACGAACCCAACGGAACTTCCAGAATTGAATTCCGATGAGCCGATCACAAAATCGCCCGTCGAGTGGGGCCTGTGGGGCCCACGACACGCGATTTCGTCAACGTTCTCAGAATCGAACCAAACTTGACCCACAGGACCAGCGTATTTCTACGAGTCCGATGGCGTAAGTTTTGTCTCGATCTGACGTGTGTGCATGAAGTTAGGGTGAATTGCAGAAAAGTCGGATACGGGGCGATGTCCGTGGATACGCACTGATTTCGGTATGCACGCACATCCGAATCAGCTTCTGCGAAATCCCACACGTCCGTATCGACGATGCGCACGTATCTGTGAAGACCGTACGCGACCAAGTCATCCCGTTTGGCGGGGCGTACTCAGTTCCGGGGTGAAACAGGGTCTGATTTTTCCTGTTTTTGGATCGCGGTGTGCGATCACCACAGGACGCGATGCCCCGAGCGGTTTATCCGGGCACCGAGAGGGTCTTACAGGCTTCGCAACGCAATTTTCAGAATCGAAATCGGAGGTACAGGGTGCAAGATACGAGTACCTGAACGAAGTCCTTCGAAACTAGGGTTTCCCGTGTCCGATACGCGTCCCGTGTCCTGGACGACGTGTCAGCCGTGTCCACATGTCCAGCAGCTTGTCCGGCCTAGGGCTGAGGGCCGCCGAAGCTGCGGGCCTGGCCGACGGTCGGCGAGGCGTCGCCGGGGCTCGGGTGAGGGCGGTGCCGGCAGGGGGTTCTGGGGAGTTGGTCGACGGCTGGAGGCGGGCGGATCTGGGAGGCGAGGCACGGCGGGTGGTCGGCTGAAGTCAGGGACGGCGAGCGGAGCTGCTCGCGGAGGGCGGCGGGTCTCGACGTCGTCGGAGTAGGGTTCCGGCGGGGGGGATTGAGGGAGATGGGGAGGCGGAAGAGGAGAAAAGGGGAAATTTATAGGGGAGAGGGGCGAGGGAGAGGGGGCCGAGGGGCAAAGGTCGTGGGCAAGGCTCACGCGGAGCGGGGCCTGACGACGAGGGCGGCCAGGCGACGTGGCCGGCGCTCCGCCGGAAATCGCGCGGGTGGGGAAGGAACCGGTCGCGCGGGTCGGGTCTCGGGCGGTTCGGGTTTGGCCGACCCGACCCGACCCGCTAGCCTTCGCGGGCTGGGTTGTTGGGCTCGGCCCACTGGGCCGGGCCGGGCCCAAAACAAAATAAAAAATAAAATAAAAACAATAATAATAATAATAATAATAAAAACAATTAATTTATTTATAATTAGTTTAAATAGTTTTTAGGCATTTAAAAATAGGTCTGAGGCCCAATAAAATCCCGAAAAATTATCCTAAGTCCGGTTTTCTATTTTACACCATAAAATTATATTTTCATTCCATTTTAATATTAGTTATTAGCAATTAAAAATTATAAAATTACCACAGGACCTATGTAAATTCCTGAAAAATTGCAGAAAATTCCTAAAAATTGATTTTAAAAATCTAAATTTTTTTAGGGTGATTACAATCTACCCCCCTTAAGAGGATTGTGTCCTCGCAATCGAAGGGTAAACTACAAAGGCACGAATTTACAGAATTAAAGAATGCTTAGGTTTTACCTGCATCTGCAAATAAGTGTGGATAACGCTGGCGCATAATATCCTCTCGTTCCCAGGTCGATTCGCCCGGAGAATATTGTTTCCAAGCTACCCGAACCAGTCTGATTGTCTGCCCTCGCAGTGTCTTCTCACTGGTATCGAGTATACCCACTGGCTGCTCCTCGTATCTCAGGCTAGGTCCCACCGAAATCTCAGAATGATCAACTATATGGCTTGGGTCAGTCACGTATCGCCTCAGCTGTGAGACGTGGAATACATCATGCACTCCCTCTAAGGATGGAGGTAATACAAGACGATAAGCCACCTCACCAATGCACTCCAAGATAACAAATGGCCCAATATACCTTGGGCTTAACTTGCCTCTGCTGCCAAATCTGATAGTACCTCTAGTGGGCGAGATCCTCAAAAATACATGCTCTCCTTCCTTGAACTCCAGGGGACGTCTGTGCGCATCGGCCCAATGCTTCTGTCTATCCTGGGCTGCACGGAGATGATTCTGAATCTGCTTTACTTTCTCCACTGTCTCCGTTACCAACTCTGGACCCAGTAATTAACGTTCGCCAACGTCACTCCAGCATATCGGCGATCTGCACTTTCTTTCGTACAATGCCTCGAAAGGTGCCATCTGAATGCTTGCCTGATAGCTGTTGTTGTAGAAGAACTCCACTAAGTGCAGATGATCTTCCCAAGATCCTCCGAAGTCCAGTATACATGATCGCAGCATATCTTCCAAGATCTGAATTGTGCGCTCTGATTGGCCATCTGTCTGAGGATGATAGACAGTACTGAATTTGAGCCTGGTACCGAGACTCTCTTGCATGCTTCGCCAGAAGTGAGATGTAAATCTTGAGTCTCGATCTGATACAATACTAACCGGCACTCCATGTAATTTTATGATCTGTCGCATATACATGTCGGCTAGTACTTCCGTGGATTGTCTGACTCTGAATGGCAAGAAGTGAGCCGACTTAGTGAGCCAATCCACGATGACCCATACCGCATCCTTTCCACTAGGGCTTCTTGGAAATCCAGTGACGAAGTCTATGATAATATGCTCCCACTTCCATTCAGGTATGGAAAGTGGCTGCAACATACCTGCAGTCCTTTGGTGCTCGGCCTTCACCTGCTGGCAGACTAAACATTTTGCCACAAATCGGGCAATCTCCCTTTTCATTCCATGCCACCAGTAATATTGTCTTAAGTCCCGGTACATCTTGGTTCCTTCTGGATGAATAGAGTATATGGAGCTATGTGCTTCAGTCATCAACTCCTGCCTCAATTCTCCATTTGGAACATATAGGCGATTTCCACACCTTAATGTCCCGTCCTCGTGGATGCGAAGTCCCGTCTACATGCCTACTTCGGTTCTCTCTTTCAGCCTTCGGAATCTGGCATCATTAGGCAAAGCTTCTTTGATTCTCTCCACCAGCGATGACTTAACTTCGAGGTTAGCCAGCAAACTATTTTGTCCAGGTAGAACAACCTCTATCTGAAGATCTTGCAAGTCTTGTAATAGTTGAGGCTGCTCAGTTAAGAAATAAGCCGAGGGTTTTCTGCTAAGGGCATCGGCTACAACATTTGCTTTTCTCGGGTGGTACTGCAGATCTATGTCAAAGTCCACCATCAACTCAAGCCAACGCCTTTGCCTCATGTTGAGCTCCTTCTGAGTATAAACATACTTCAAGCTCTTATGATCAGTGAATATTTCGACCTTCTCTCCATACAGATAATGCCTCCAGATCTTCAATGCAAAAATCACTGCAGCTAGCTCCAGGTCGTGTGTTGGGTAGTTCTTCTCGTGGACCTTCAACTGCCTCGATGCATAAGCGATAACCTTGCCATGTTGCATCAAGACACAACCTAGTCCACTACCGGACGCATCACTATAAACAACAAAACCTCCTGACCCTGAGGGAAGAGTCAAGACTGGTGCTGTTGTTAGACGCCTCTTCAATTCTTCAAAGGCATTCTGGCATTCTTTCGTCCATATGAACTCCTGATCCTTCCGTGTCAGCTTAGTCATCGGCTCTGCGATCCTTAAAAATTTTTCTACGAACCGCCGGTAATACCCAGCAAGTCCAAGAAAACTTCTCACTTCTACAACAGAGGTAGGGGTAGGCCAGGTTTCTATAGCAGTGACCTTCTCTGGGTCCACAGACAGTCCTTCACCCAATATAATATGTCCTAAGAATGGCACCTTGTCCATACAGAACTCACATTTGCTGAGTTTGGCATATAGCTTCTCCCTTCTCAATGTTTCTAGCACAATTCTGAGTTGTTCCTCGTGCTCTTCGTGGTCCTTGGAGTAGACTAGGATATCATCAATGAATACCACCACGAACTTATCCAAGTACTGATGGAAGACTCCGTTCATCAAACTCATAAATACAGCAGGTGCGTTGGTTAAATCAAACGGCATTACTAGGAACTCATAATGTCCATATTTAGTCCTGAAGGCCGTCTTTGGGATATCTTCCTTCTTCACCCTAATCTGGTGATAACCGGATCTAAGGTCAATCTTTGAGAATACCCTAGCACCACTCAATTGGTCAAACAAGTCATCAATGCATGGTAAAGGGTACCGGTTCTTAACAGTGACAGCATTAAGGGCTCTGTAATCAATGCACAATCGCAAGGTTCCGTCCTTCTTGGGTACAAAAAGTATAGGTGCTCTCCAAGGTGAAACACTGGGCCGGATAAATCCTTTCTCCAGAAGATCGTCGACTTGCGCTTTCAATTCCACTAACTCCTTAGGTGCTAGCCGATATACCGATGAAGTGATAGGTTCGGCTCCTGGAGTTAGGTCTATTGTGAATTCTATCTCCCGATCAGGTGGTAACCCTGGAAGGTCGTCGGGAAATACATCCACAAATTCTGATATGACTCTTGGGTAACCTGAATCCTCTTCTACAGTTAATACCCTAAGAGTCGGCTGGACCCCTTGTTCTACAGCTCCTCGAAGAAATTCAAACTCAGGATGGCTAGGGGGTCTAAATATCACTTTTCCAAGCCGGCAATCCAGTGTCGCATGGTACTGACTTAACCAGTCCATACCAAGTACAACATCGTAATCAGGCATAGAAAAGATCAGGAATTGGGCTCGCATTTCTCGGCCACAGACTACTACCGAACATGATCTACAGACATCACTAACCGGGATAATTCCACCTCCCGTTAGAATTCTCTTCATCTTCGAGAGAGGCGCGGTAGCTACTCTATGTGTGGCTACGAAGCTAGCAGCAATAAATGAATGCGAGGCTCCAGAATCAAATAATGCTACAGCAGAAATTGAAGCTACTAATATGGTACCTGCTATCACTTCGCCTGCAGTAGCTTCCTCAGTGACTGCTAGTGCATATGCCTGACCTCGTCCCTGAGCGGGACCCCTTTGCTGACGAGCCTGCTGGAACAAAGCTGCCTGAGGTGGTAGAGGTGGCCTGGCTCCTCCAGGCCCTGTCTGTGTTGCTCCCCCAGCTGGAAGAGCTGGCCTAGGTGCAGGTGGAGCTGGTTGATTCGGAACTCCCTCTCGATGTTCCGAGCAGTCCTTTGAGAAGTGTTATCCAGATCCGCAAACCAGGCAGAGTCCCAGCTTGCGTCTACATTCTCTTTCAATATGTCCTACTTTGCCGAAGTAATGGCAAGTAGGCAGGTTCTTTGATGCTGCTTTCTGAGGCAGGTTCTTCTGGGGTCGTTTAGCAGATTTCCCTGGTGATGACTTGGACGGTGCTGAGGAGAATAGACGTTTCAGGCTTGATTCCCTCCGAGTAACGCGCTCCATCCGACGTGCTGCAGCTAGGACATCGGTCTATGATGTGGGCGCGACCGATCCGATTAACTTCTGAAGCTTGAACCTGAGTCCATCAAAGAACTTCTCCGCCTTCTCTTCTTCGGTAGGAATTAGAGAAGGGGCGAAGCGGCTCAGGCGAATGAATTCGGCGTTATATTCCTCCACCGTCATGTTGCCCTGGATCAGGCGGTTGAATCTGTCTCGGAGTTCTGACCGAGCCACAGCAGGGATGTACATTTCCTGGAAGAGTCTGGAGAACTCCTCCCAGGTGACCTGATCATATCCGAGCCTTCTTTCTTTGGACAGCCACCAATGGTGCGCGTTGTCCGTCAGTTGCATCCTGACGACAATCATCCACTTGTCCCTCGAAAGTTCAGCGGCCTCCAACTGATGCTGCGTGTTCGTAAGCCATTCATGAACTTCAGTTGGTCCTTCCTTGCCTGAGAAGGTACGGGGTTTGAGTTGACGGAAATCTGTGATGGATCCCGTCGCTAGCCGCCTATTTGGTGGATTTGCATATTCCAATGCTGCGACTAGGCTGTTCCTTAGGTTCTCGGCCTCATGACGTTGGGCCTCATGTTGGATCTGTTGTTGTACCTGCATCATGGCATAGAACATCTGGAATATTTGCTGTCCGTCCATTGCCTGCCTTGGAGGAAAGACAGGCATCGCAGGAGGGAACTGGTGGTGGAGGCGGGATGTCATCACGCCTGAAACTGGAACTTGGCTGGCCAGTTTGATTGTTCTGAGAGGATTGTCCTCTGGTATCTGGCGTCGTTCCAGCTTCACAGGTAACCACCGCTTCAGGCAGTGTACCCAAGGGGGTCTCGTCACCACTTCTGGGATCCATTACTCTGCATAAAAAGAAAACAATGAGAACGCACAGAGAAATCAAATCAGGATGCAATTCAAGCAATTAAATTGAATTCGACATAGAGTCCAAAAATGATTAAATCAATGGATGAGATCCTATAACTTATCCTATCTTATTGCAGGCCTGTTCGATCCCTGAGTTGAAACCGAACAATTTAGTTGGACCTGCATGGGCCACCACAAAAACTATGTCACGCCCCAGTCCCAAAATATCGAGGGACTGGACACGTGGCAATGGCCAGCAGCACGCACCGATGGATAACCCAATCTAATGGAACCATCAGGGCGTACTTAAGCTGTAAAGAAGGTCTACTACAACAAGTCACACTAATCTCATCCATAAAGATAAGGAAATAAACTGCATAATGAAATGGAAATAAGTAGCAACAACAAGTTAGTCGGGGAAACAATCCGACTTATGTCTGAATACACTGGCTCAATAGGCCAGGAACAAAAGAGATAAACATGAAATAAATACTGAGTACGGGAACAGGTACTCAGAAGAAGTCTTCGGCAGTCACCTCGTCTTCAGGGTTCAGTTCTGCTCCAGCAATAGCTTCAGCTCCGGTCCCGTACACCTCGGGATACTGCTCCTCAGCTAAACCTGGGGACATCATCCATTCCAGGTCCTCAGTGGACATAGCAAGGCACAAAATAAAACAAGCCAAATAAATACAGTGCAAATAAATAAATGAAACAGCAGGGTAAACTATGTAACCATCTATGTGATATGCAAATGAGAGCAACACTAGTACTCAGGCTGAGACCGCTACAAGCTCTGTGTCGGGGAGCCGGTAGCAGTAATAACACGTAAAGGGTCTAGCTCTGCTGGAGAGTCTACAACCTCACAATAATAGTAGATATATATATATATATAGAACAGCCTGTAGCATGTGTGTCTCTCCCCACCCAATGTAATCACGTAAGCCATGACCATAACGTCTCATGTCCATGTCAGCGGGATTATAACTAATGCAACAAGTCAAACTGTCTATAATTAAAATATCTCTGTTAAGTCCTGTATCCTATACAGAATCACCATGAATGTCTCAGGAAGATTTTGTCCATGTATAGTGTCAAGTATCCTGGGTTGTAGGGTACTTGATATGTCAAGTACAAAAGTAAAGGGTATCGTAACTCCATCTCTAAATGACGAACCCAACACCGCGTACGGTGTTGGCACCCGACTATGATCGGACACTAGGTAAGTCATACGTTTCCTAGGTTAAGCAGTTTAAACAAGTTTATATGAATTTACACAAGACATCCATCAAAGTATTATTACAGAAAATATAAAGATAAAGACTGCAAGTTTGGCAAGGTGCACTTGCCTGATGTTTGAATTCCACTTAGGTCCTGTTCTCGGAAATTTCCAGAGATGTCTCCAAAAGCTAAAATAAACAGTACCATCACGCTCAAAAGGTGTCAAATAGCTAGGAACGCCTGTCCTTGGGTCCAATTTGGAGACAAGGACAAAAACGGTAATTTCGGGCCAAAACGGGGTCCGCCGGTGGGCCCGCTTTGCACCAAAAACGTGTCAGGGTCAACGGTCTCAAAATTCACCAAACTTAGTGTCAACAGGTCAGGAACGCTGATACGAACCCAACGGAACTTGCAGAATTAAATTTCGATGAGCCGATCACAAAATCGCCCGTCGAGTGGGGCCTGTGGGGCCCACGACACGCGATTTCGTCAACGTTCTCAGAATTGAACCAAACTTGACCCACGGGACCAGCGTATTTCTACGAGTCCGATGGCGTAAGTTTTGTCTCGATCTGACGTGTGTGCACGAAGTTAGGGTAAATTGCAGAAAAGTCGGATACGGGGCGATGTCCGCGGATAAGAACTGATTCCGGTGTGCACGCACATCCGAATCAGCTTCTGCGAAATCCCACACGTCCGTATCGACGATGCGCACGTATCTGTGAAGACCATACGCGACCAAGTCGTCCCGTTTGGCGGGGCGTACTCAGTTCCGGGGTGAAACAGGGTCTAGTTTTTCCTGTTTTTGGATCGCGGTGTGCGATCACCACAGGACGCGATGCCCCGAGCGGTTTATCCGGGCACCGAGAGGGTCTTACAGGCTTCGCAACGCAATTTACAGAATCGAAATCGGAGGTACAGGGTGCAAGATACGAGTACCTGAACGAAGCCCTTCGAAACTAGGGTTTCCCGTGTCCGATACGCGTCCCGTGACCTGGACGTTGTGTCAGCCGTGTCCACGTGTCCACGTGTCCAGCAGCGTGTCCGGCCTAGGGCTGAGGGCCGCCGAAGCTGCGGGCCTGGCCGACGGTCGGCGAGGCATCGCCGGGGCTCGGGTGAGGGCGGTGCCGGCAGGGGGGTTCTGGGGAGTTGGCCGACGGCTGGAGGCGGGCGGATCTGGGAGGCGAGGCACGGCGGGTGGTCGGCTGAAGTCGGGGACGGCAAGCGGAGCTGCTCGCGGAGGGCGGCGGGTCTCGGGGTCGCCGGAGTAGGGTTCCGGCGGGGGGGGGGGATTGAGGGAGATGGGGAGGCGGAAGAGGAGAAAAGGGGAAATTTATAGGGGAGAGGGGCGAGGGAGAGGGGGCCGAGGGGCGGAGGTCGTGGGCGAGGTTCACGCGGAGCGGGGCCGGACGACGCGGGCGGCCAGGCGACGTGACCGGCGCTCCGCCGGAAATCGCGCGGGTGGGGAAGGAACCGGTCGCGCGGGTCGGGTCTCGGGCGGTTCGGGTCTGGCCGACCCGACCCGACCCGCTAGCCTTCGCGGGCTGGGTTGTTGGGCTCGGCCCACTGGGTCGGGCCGGGCCCAAAACAAAATAAAAAATAAAAATAAAAACAATAATAATAATAATAATAATAAAAATAATTAATTTATTTATAATTAGTTTAAATAGTTTTTAGGCATTTAAAAATAGGTCTGAGGTCCAATAAAATCCCAAAAAATTACCCTAAGTCCGGTTTTCTATTTTACACCATAAAATCATATTTTCATTACATTTTAATATTAGTTATTAGCAATTAAAAATTATAAAATCACCACAGGACCTATGTAAATTCCTAAAAAATGCAGAAAATTCCCAAAAATTGATTTTAAAAATCTGAAATTTTTTAGGGTGATTACACTTTACAACTCTTTCTTGTTGTGCTTGGTCTGGTGCTGTTGCATACGGCCGCTTCTGGCTGGACTCGATCCTTGTGTTGCACTCCATGGGTCGTGTTGCAGCAAGAACGTCCTCGTCTAAGGTAGTTGCATTTGAACTGATTAATCTCCATAACTCCGAGCTAAATCTGTCAATGAACTTCTCCGCTTGATTTTGCTGAGCTTCTAGATGAACCTTCTGATGGGCTTGCATCATCGCGTAGAACATTCGAAACATTTGTTGTTCGTCCATAGCCTGCCCTTGTGGAATGGTAGGCATCGGAGGAGCAAGCTGCGATGATGGTGGAACGTTATTTTCCTGGTTTCTCGAGGCATGCTGACTTGCTGGACTGAGTTATTGTGATGATTGACCTTCATCAACTGGTGTCACTTCGTCTTCGTGGGTAACCACAACACCTTGTGGTGCTGCTGGATGAGTCTCATCGCCGGCTTGTGGATCCATAATTCTGCAACCAAAATAAACTATAAGAAGCGCACAGGATTCAAGGCAAGATGCAAGTCAAAAATTAATTCAAATACGATATAGATATCAAGAACGATTCAAGCAAGTTGATGAGATCCTAAAAACTTTATCCTATTCTTATTGCAGGCCTGTTCGGTCCCTAAGTTAAAACCGAACAATTTAGTCGTTGACCTGCATGGGACACCACAAAAACCATGTCACGCCCCAATCCCAAAATATCGAGGGACCGGACGCGTGATAATGGCCAGCAGCACACACCGATGGACAAACCCAATTTAATGGATCCATCGGGGCATACTTAAGCTGTATTACAACAGTCCGGGTCTACTAATCTCATCCACAGAATGAATATAACAAAGTCAACATAAGGAAAATAAAACATCAACAATAACATCAAATCACAAGTAATGTAATCGGGGAACAACCCGATAATCAAGTCTGATATAATTGTTCTTTAAACAAGAAAGTAAATAACATCACTGACTGAGTATGGAAGAACATATACTCAGAAAAATCCATGGCAATCACCTAGTCCTTGGTTCCTGGTTCTGCTCTAGTACCTGCTCCTGAACCTGCTTCTGCTCCTGCTAAAGCACCTGTCCTGTAAACCTCAGAGTGGATTTTCTCTGCTAAACCTGGGGACATAATCCATTCCAGGTCCTCAGGGGACATAGCAAGGTACAGATAATACAAGCCAAAATAAATACAGTACAGCAATTAAATGAAATAATAGGGTAAACTAGATAACCAGCTAAGTGATATGCAAGTTGAGAGCATCACTAAAAACTCAGGCTAAAACCACTACAAGCTCTGTGTCGGGGAGCCGGTAGCAGTAATAACACGTAGTGGGCCAAGCTCGGGCTTAGAGTCTTGAGCACCACAATAATAGGGGTTATATATATATATATATATGATCAGCCTGTAGCCTGTGTGTCTCTCCCCACCCAATGTAATCACACGTCTCATATCCATGACACGCAGGATCAAGACTAATGCAGCAAGTCATAATATGAACTAAGATTATAATGTCTATGTCAGTCCTGCATCCTATACAGAATCACCACAAATATCTCAGGAAGATTATGTCAAATGTATAGTGTCAAGTGTCCTGGGTATAATGTACTTGATAAAGCAAGTACTAGAATGCAAAGGGTTTCGGTATCTATTTCTATTTGACTTTACACAACCCGCGTACGGTGTTGGCACCCGACTATAATCGGACGCTAAGTAAGTCACACGGTCCTAGGTTTAAGCATGTACAACAAATATATATATATCAAGGAAATAAGTAGCAAAAACTGCAGAGATTGGCAAGGTACACTTGCCTGAGGTTCCAGCTCCAATTGTAGCTCTGACTTCCGTGGGTTTTGCAGGCAGAACTCCAGTTGCTAAAATAAATATTACCATCAAATTCAGAAAATATTAATCAGCTAAAAATGCCTGTCCTTGAGTCCAATTTGGACACAGGGGCAAAAATGACATTTCAGGGCAAAACGGGGTCCAAATGTGGGCCGCTTTGCACCAAAAAATGCGTCAGGGTCAAAGGTCTCCAAATCTGTCCATCTTAGTGTCAATAGGTCAGGAACGATGATACGAACCCAATGGAACTTCCAGAATTGGATTCCGATGAGCCCATCACAAAATCGCCCGTCAAGTGGAGCCTGTGGGGCCCACGACACGCGATTTTGTCAACGTTCTCAGAATCGAACCAAACTTGACTCACAGGACCAGCGTATGGCTACGAGTCCGATGGCACAAGTTTTGTCTCGATCCGATGTGTGTACACTAAGTTAAAGCGAGATTCAAAAAGGTCGGATATGGGGCGTTGTCCGCGGATACGCATTGATTCCGGTGTGCACGCACATCCGAATCAGCTTCTTTGAAATCCCGCACGCCCGTATCAATGATGCGCACGTATCGATGAACACCGCGTGCGACCAAGTCGTCCCGTTTGGCGGGGCACACTCAGTTCCAGGGTGAAACAGGGCGTTGATTTTCCTGTTTTTGGATCGCGGTTCGCGATCACCATAGGGCGTGATGCATCGAGCGGTTTGTACGGGCATCGAGGGGGTCACACAGCCTACGCGTTGCAACTGACAGAATAGAAATTGGGGCAGCGAGGAAAGAGTTATGAGTACCTGAACAGGGCTCCGGAAAACTACGAATTCTTCGTGTCCGACATGTGTCCGACACGTGCCTAGGGTTAGGGTTTGGGGATGCTGACCGGAGCTTGGCGGGGGAGGCCGGCCGGAGGGAGCAGGGGAGGCAGCGCTGCACGGCGGGGAGGTCGGACGGCGGCGCACGACAGGCGGCCGGAGGCAGAATACGACGACCGGGCCGGAGGGGCTGCTGCTAGGGCTCGGGTCCTGCTGCGTCGGGGAAGAAGGAGGAGGAAGGAGGTGGAGATGGCGGCGCAGGGCAAGGCGGGCTGGGCAGCGTCGCGGCGAGTTCAGGGGCGGGAGGCGGCATCGTCGGCGTTGGCAGACTCGGGTGGAGCGGGTTGGCAGGGAAGGAGGAAGGGAGGTTCTGGAGAGGAGCTCTGGGCAAGGCCGGAGGGAGGCGCTGGCTAGGGCGGTCTCGTCGGGTATGGCGAGTCGAGCCGATGTTGGTGGGGGTTTCTGGCTGGTGAGGGGCTCGGGGAGAAGGCGACAGCGAGGGGCGGCCGACTGCTGCAGGGGTGGCACTGGGGTGCTGAGGGCGGAGAACGGTGAGGGGAGAGGGAGGCGGTGCTGGGGACGACAAGGACGGGGGCTCCGGCGAAGGGCAGCGGCGAGGCGGGGAGTCCCGACGGTGGAGGGTTTAAATAGAGAGGGGGAGGAAGACGACGGGGTGGCCGGCCGTTACCGGAGGCGGACCGACGGCGTTGACCGTTCGGGGAGAAGAAGAGGGAGGGTCGGCCGACGGCGTAATGGCCGGAGGCGAAGGGCTGAAACGGTTGGGGAAGGAGGGGAAGAGATTTCGAGTCGGGTGAGGGTTCGCGGGTCGGGTCTTAACGGATCCGGCCCGATCCGATAAATGAAGGCGGGTCGGGTCTAGCGGGTTTCGGGTCGCGGGTCTCGACCAGGATCCGACCCGCAGGCTAAGTTTGGGTTCAGCTGAACCCGGTCCGGTTCAGTTGGTTTATTATAAATAAACTCGATTTAATTTGGGTTTTAAATTGGTTTAATATATTAATTAATTTTTAGGGCTTTAAAAATACATCCGGGGTCCAATAAATTATCGAAAAATTACCCTATATCTAGATTTTTATTTTACACCATAAAATATTATTTTCATAATATTTTAATATTATTTAACCTCAATTAAAAATAATTTAATTATTAAAATACCTTAGTTTAATTAGAGAAAAATTTTAGAAAATACAGAAAATTGAGAAAAATTTCAAATTAAAAATTCTTGAAAATCAGGGGATTTACACTAATCCTAACTATAATTAATCTTAACAAGTGTTAAAATAAAAATTGATGAGTAGGACAAACTCATCGAACACATTCAAGAAAAATAACTTCTCCGAATTGAAACTCCATCATAAGATTATTCTTTAGATTGCAAATTTTGTTTATTTAGCACCTTTAGACTCACGTTTAATTAGTTTTACTTTTTGTCTAATATTTAATTTATATGTCAAAAACTTAATTTAATAATTATAAATATTAGTTATGTGCATGGATTCAAAAAAAAATTATATGCATATTTTTTTATGTTAATTCGTGGGAATTGTTGATGTGAGAAGGATTAAGTAATCATTAAGTGACTATATCTATACTACCGCAAACGGTAGAACTGAATAATACCGTTGGCGGTATTAAAAGCAGGGGAGTTTTAAAAAATTCAATTTGTGTATAGTTATATATGTGTTTTACCAAATGGCATGTGTGTTTTAAGTTAATATGATAATACAAATATTTAGTTGATTTAAGGAATAAAAGAATATAGGGGTTTAAAGAGAAAGAAGGTAAACTAAAATTTCTTTACAAGATAAACTTAACAAATTCAACGAAAAAGATAAATTAAATAAAAATATGGGTGCATTTAACAACACCCTAGTTAAAGCCATTGCTTCTACACAAAAATGACAAAGTTATGATGTAAAATAAGAATTATATATTTATATTATCTAATAATTATTTATTTTTGCATTTAATTGGATGATATTTTGTACGTACTTGGTACATATGGATTTATATTTTATATAGTGTTGGATATTTAATAATTATTGATTTATTTTACATAAGTTACTACTATGCATACATGGTTAGTTATTGAAACTAGTAACGTGCACGTGCATTGCACGTACGTAAAAAAAATGTTAATTTTTTTAAATTAGAATTTGTTATAGATACCGCTGTCCGTGGAATCGAACCCACTCAGACAAAGATGATGCCTCCCACCTTAACCATATAAGTAGCGTGCACGTGCATTGTACGTACGTAATTTTTTTATTAAAAATTAAATAAATATAAAATTATTATAAATATTGTCGTACCTAAGAACTGAACTCAGGCAATAAAGAAAAATGCATCCATCACAAAAGTAAGTCTTTTCTTAAAATAATTAAGGTTTATTTGCAACTGTTAGAATAAACGTATAAGAAGAAAGAAGAAAATAGGAGAGAATATATCTTATTAGTGTAATCTCATAGTGGGAGGCAAAAGCCTTATTTATACAACCCAATGAAAGTGTAATACTAATCTCTATCCAATGTGGGACTAAAATACAAAGTGGAAATCCAACCCTTTAGTAACTCACGTTATAACACTCCCCCTTTGGATGACCACCATCTCTAAGCCTATTGTCTCGTTAAAACTTTGCCAGAAAAATCCATTAGGACAAAACCTGTGCAAAAAAAGATAGTACAATATTTATGATGACTTATATAGGTATTGGACACGCTTAATGTTGCCTCATTAAAACCTTGTCAGGAAAAACCAAATGAAAAAAAATCCATGACTAAGAAAAAAGAGTACAACGAGTTATAGTCCATACAAAATGTATCTTCCCTTGAAAACAATCACTCTCCCTGATGATGTTGATCCTGAACAGTCAGCTGATAAAGACGTCGCATTCCGACGTCAATATCAAAGTTCTTATGAAGCTCATGAGTATAGAAAAACTTCGGTGAGATGTGCTTGGTCCTGTCTCCTTTAATGAATCCACCTTGAATTTTGCAATATATGATGTATTATCCTCATAAATAACAGTTGGAGTATCTGTGGTAGGGTAAAGGTGACATGAACTACGAATGTGTTGAATCAACGATCTCAACCAAATACATTCTCTACTTGCTTCATAGAGAGCCAATATTTCTGAGTGATTTAAGGATGTAGCAACCATTGTCTATTTTATTTTGTTGAATGCCAAGAAATAGCTGTATTGCTATTAAGAAATACATATCCAGTTTGTGAACGACCTTTATGAGGATCAGATAAATAACCTGAATCTGCAAAGCCAACTAGATTCATGATATCAGATAAACCACAAGTATAAAATAATTCCATGTCGGTAGTTCCACGAAGATATATCATCACATGTTTAATGCCATTCCAATGTCTGCGAGTTGGCGCCGGGCTATATCTAGCCAACAGATTGACAGAGAATGATATGTCTGGCCTTGTGCACTATGATATATACATTAATGCCTCAATGTCACTAAGGTACGGTATTTCGGGTCCTAGCATTATTTCATTATCGTCCTTAGGACGATATGGATCTTTATTAATATCTAAAGATCGAACAACCATTGGAGTGCTAAGGGGATGAGCTTTATCCATATTGAATTGTTTTAATATTTTTTTCTATTTGGATTGATGCACTAAAATTCTATTAGTGTAATGCTCAATTTGTAGTCCGAGATAATATTTTGTGTCTCCGAGATCTTTCATCTTGAACTCCTTTTTCAGATAGTTTACAGTCTCATTGATTTCATGTCTTATCCCAATCAAGTTTATGTCATTGACATATATTGCAACTATAGCAAAATATTTCTTAGATTTCTCTATGAAGACACATGGACATATAGGATTATTCTCAAATCCCTCCCTTTTTATATATTCACTAAGATGGTTGTACCACATCCTTCCGGATTGTTGTAAACCATACAATGAACGTCTTAGCTTTATGGAATGCATATTCTTAGCTTTTGAGCTAGGTAGGTTAAATCCATTTAGGATTTTCATATAGATATCGCTATCTAAATTACCATATAGATAGGCTGTTACAACGTCCATAAGTCTTATGTCCAGCTTTTTCTCAACTTTCAGATTTATCAAATAACGGAACGTTGTTGCATCCATTACGGAAGAATAAGTCTCTTCGTAATCAATCCCGGATCTCTGAGAAAACCCTTGTGCCACTAATCGTGCTTTAAATCGAGCGATTTTATTCTTTTTATTTTGCTTTATTATAAATACCCACTTGTAACATATCGGTCTGACGTCTTTTGGTGTTTGTACTATAGGTCCGAATACTCCACATTTATTAAGGGAATCCAATTCTGCTTGAATATCATCCTTCTATTATGGACAATCTTTTCTTTGTCGAAATTCATCGATGCTACGTGGTTCAATATCATCAATGCCCTTAGATATTTCAGTAGCTACTGAGAATGAGAATATCTCATCTATTGTTATATCTTTGCGACCCCATACCTCTCTTGTATATATATAAAACATAGAGATCTCTTTACTTTCAGGTCCCTGGGCCTCCTCTTGGGCTTGTGTCTTTTCTAAGACAATAAGCTCTTCTGAATTTTCAGAGAGTATGGATCTGTCATTCATAACCTCTTCTTAAGCGTTATGTGTAACCTCCTTAAGAGCGTTACTTGGGCATTTTCTTTTTCTAGGGACTAAGTCCTTCGAACCTATAGGTCTTCCACGCCTCTGGCGTGCAGTAGATTCATTAGCCGCTCTGCTATTTTTTCCTACGGAAATATCAATTCGAGATGGTGCATTTGTAGCGGACACATGTGATTTAATCACTTTAGCTGCATCAGTAAATGCATCTGGCATTTGATTTGCAATCTCCTATAGATGCAATATCCTTAGTACCTCAGTTTCACATTGATTAGTAAGAGGATCTAGATGAGATAGTGGAATTATCCTACGATAATTTATGTCGTTTATTTGTGACGAATGGTTTCTGTAAGAACATTCTTTTCTTTCTTATCTCCCCTTAATGGCAACAATTTAGTCTCATCAAAATGGAAGTTTGCGAATCTAGCAGTAAAAATATTACCAGTTAAAGGTTCCAAATATCTAATAATTGAGGGCGAATCAAAACCAATATAAATTCCTAAACGACGCTGAGGTCCCATTTTCGAGCGCTGAGGAGGGGGAATAAGAACATAAATAGCACAACTAAATTTACGCAAATGAGAGATGTTAGGTTGATGTCCTGTCACAAGTTGTGATGGTAAAAATTCATGATATGCAGTTGGCCTAACAATGATCAATTTAGCAGCATGTAATATGGCATGTCCCCAAGCTGAAATAGGTAAGTTTGATTGCATGAGTAAGGGCCTTGATATGTGCTGAAAATGCTTAATCAAGGACTTTGCTAAACCATTTTGGGTATGAACATGAGGGAAATAATGTTCAACTTATATTCCTACAGAAGCACAATAATTATCATAAGTACGAAAAGTGAACTCAGCTGCATTATCAAGTCGAATCGTTCTAACATGTTGGTCAGGAAAATGAGTCTTAAGCTTAATCAACTGAGAAAGTAGCTTGGAGAAGGCAAAATTTCTATATGAGAGTAAGGAAACACATGACTATTAGAACCATAAAATATCTGAAAGGTCCGCTAGCAGGATCAATTGGTCTGCAAATATTATCTTGTATCCTCAGAAGGAATGGTGGTGATTCATAAGCTATTTTGAGAAGTGAAGGTCTTGTAATGAGTTTACCCTGTGAATAAGCTACACACAAATGTTCAGTAGGAAAGGAAAGGCTTTGGTATGATAAATTATGTCCATTGATATTATTGATGACCTTTCTCAACATAGTCGATCCTGGATGACCCAATCTGTCATGCCATATGATTAGATTCCTTGGATCCTTTAGCCTTTTGCTAGTGATGGGGTGAGATTCTACTACCTTCAGAGTAGTTTGATATAGCTCCGAGAAGATTAACTTGTACTTTTCTAATGTGAGCGTATTACTTCCAACATTAGAGGTGATACAAAGATACTCTTTGCTATCATCGTTCATGGTTTCAACATGAAATCCGTTCATTCGAATATCTCTAAAGCTGAGTAGATTTCTATTGGATCTACTAGAGAATAATGTATTTCAAATAACTAAGGGTGTTCCATTTTGCAACACATATTGGCCTTACCATTACCTTCTATAATCTGTACAGGTCCAACAATGGTGGTCACATTGGAAGTATTTGAGGCATATATTGTAAAAAAAAAATCTAGTTTTCAATATAGTGTGAGTTGTTGCACTATCTATCAAGCATATGCCAATTGTCTATACCTTTCAAAAATAAAAATTAATAATATATTAATATGCTACTAAATGGTTAAACTTGGCATATTGCCAATTATTACAACTTGATCTAAATCTAAATGAAGCTGCTTCAAAGAAAGTAAACTAATAATGACCAATTTATTCAAAGTGAAAAGTAAATAAACTTAGATAAGTATACAATAACTATTCATTGACTTCGCCTATCATGGTGTTGAACTGGTCTTCCAAAATTATGTTTCCTTCCTTATCTTGGAAGAAATTATTAAAATCCATGTGTGTTGTACCCTCCATGAGATTAGTCTCTATACCCTTTGAGGCTTCATACTCGTCCACTTTCTTTTGTGAGGTACGACAGTTTCACATCCAATGACTAGCTCTTCCAAAACGTTTGCAAATATCAGTCGAGCAGCTGCATTGGGAATTTGAGCATTATTTCTTCGAGGATTAAATCGCTTATTTTTGAACTGTGTATCGTTCCTTGGACCTGAATTACAACCATTTCTTTGGCTTCCACGGCATCCATGCCCTCTACGTCTATAATTTTCTCGACCCCTAGTATTGGTCATATTTTTTTGAGCACTAGTCGTATTCACTTCAACTGGAATTGGTGCAGACCCAGTTGGTCTACTAGTGTGATTTTTGATTAATAACTCATTATTTTTCTCGGCCATGAGTAAGACATCATTGAGTTTAAAATACTTCTTAAAATTTCTCTCCCTATACATCTGTTGTAGGGTCATATTAGTTTCATGAAATATGGTAAATATTTTCTCTAGCATGGAATGCCCTGTCACTTTTTTACCACATAACTTCAATTGTGAAGTAATCATGAACATTGTTGAATTATAGGCTGCAACTGTCTTATAATCTTAGAAATGTAGATTGAGCCATTCATGGAGTGCACCTGGTAGTATGACCATTTTCTGGTGATCATATATCTCAGCTAGAGAATTTCATATCTCACGCCCCAGTCCCAAAATACGTAGGACTAGGAACATGTAAGCATGCCAGCCGTAGGATTATGGCAACTCCAATATATGGAAACCATAACACTTACGTACGTTGTATTATGAACAATAATTCATAAGTGGTATAAACTATCACAAGTCATAGGACATAATCTAAATCTCATCTACAGAAATCATAAAGAAATAAATAACCAATAACTATGTAACTAAATCTCAATATGAAGTATCAAAAAATGATAGTCGGGTGGAAACAAATTTATTGCCAAACTAAAATATAAAATCAAACACAATATAAGTACATCAACTAACAATCAATGAGACTCGAAGAGAAGACCTCATCGAAATATAAGTAGCAAGCCCGGATCTGCGCTCCTACAAAGTCATGAACACCTACACCTGGAAAGAGATCAGGTCCTCAGAGGGACATAACAAGATACATAGAAGTATGCCAATAAGTACTGTAAAATAAACATCCAATGGGTTACCTAACCTTCTATGTGAATGCAGTTTGAGAATAACTTTCCAATACGTGGGCTATCTGGCTAAAATATGATTAACATGATTCTCTTGGAGATTCAGGGGCCTATAAAGCATGTCATCTTTTGAACGACAGAGGCCGCATGATAATATATAATATATAGTGGTCATCATGACCGCGCATCTCCGGCGGAGTGTACATGTTACACAAGAAAAGTGCAAAGGAGCCCAAACATCTCACTTATTGTTCTCTCCACCCCATGCTCTAAGTATGTCATATCCATGACACGATGATACCTCTAAATAACTGTCAGGTCTTCTAGCATGTAAAGTTTCTATCGGCAGTTATTCCCTATCGTACGTTCCATACGTACAGGAGCCAAATCCTGCACGCAAGTCCGTGATCTATATGAGACTCACACTCATGTAACAGATGTGTCACGACCAATGAAACCTAATGATGCCTCATGATAATGGGGTGGTCTCATAAACTAGGTCAACATGCATATACATAATAAAAACAGAATACGACGCCACCGTCGTTGCACCCAAGTTTTCTTGAACGCGCAGTTTATATAGCAGTTAAAATATATGAACTAAATAAGCAGAAATAAGATGCATGCAACATATGGAATATGAATTACAGTACAATGGTAAGGTATACTTGCCTGGCAAGAAAGCTGCGTAGTACCAATAACCTGCTCCTGAAGTCTTGCAGAACAATCCAATAGGTTCTATATACATATAATATAATACAATATAACATCAGCCATTACACTAGCACATACACAACCATAATTACACTGGACTCAGAGGGTACGCTAGGGGCGACACTAGTCAACTAACAGGGTCAACTGTGCGTCTAATTACGCGGGCGTTACGTCTTCAAATCCTGTTCTCAAACAGACAGTCAACTAAAATGTGTCTAAGCCAGTATGTTAATGTACACAAGGCAGTCAACTCACAAGTTCTTAGGGTCACTTGGTCAAACGTAAATATGGGATATCCATAATTATCCTAGGGTCGTATAGTAAATAAACACATTAGTCATAATTAGGTTTAGCATTATCATTATATATATATATCCATGTATTTATATATATAACAACTAATATTATATGCATAGGCACACACACGTACGAGCACACTAGTCATTGGGTTCATCGACACGGGTCTGCAATCAACCAACTAACTAAACTGTCATGAAGAAACGTGATAACCTAATGTTTTTCACACAAACACGCATAAAATAAAAGGAGAGGGACAGGTTCAAACCTCAGGGTTAGCGTGCACGAGCACGAGGATCAGGGGTGACTGTTGCAGGTTGTCTTCGGTGAGGGTGAAGGGTCCACAATGACGACGGTGATATCGATGTTGATGTCGAGGGTGATGATATTAAGGTGGATAATGATGATGATGACGAGGGTATTGATGATGGGGATGATGATTGTGATGATGAGGATAATGATTAGGGTAATGATTATGATGATTAGGGTGATGATGGTAATTAGGGTGATGATGGTGGTTATATTGACGATGAAGGAAATGATAATGGTGATGATTATGATGATGAAGGGGAGGAGGCTGCTCCGGCCAGGGGGGAGGTCCGGCGAGGAGGAGGAACTGCTGGGACGAGAAGGACAGGGTGGAGAGGTGGTGATGGTGGTAATAGTGGTGGTGTTAGCTGATGTCCAGTTGGCGGAGGACGGGTGGTCGAAGAAGGGTTGACATACGGTGCAAGGTGGAGGGCTCGGTCAAGGAGGGGTTGCTCCGGTCGGGTACAGGGGGTTCAACGGGGAGATGATGCAGGCGGGTCTGGGCGTCGGCTGGGCGAGTGCCGGCGGTCGAGTTTTGCGGGTGCAGGCTGCTCCGGTCGGGTTGGCGATGAGCAGTGGGTCCAGCGGCTCGGGGCAGTCGGCTCAGCGGGGTGTGATGAGGGAAGGTGGAAGAGAAAGGCGGTCTCAGGGCTCCGGCGCTAGTTTGAAGGGGATGAGGGTGGCCGGACTTGGCGTCTTCGGTCGAGAGATGGGAAGAAGATGATGAACAGGAAGGGAGGGGGAAGGAAAGTCGGCTGGGGATATATTTAGGTTTAGGATGGAAGGAGAAAAAGAAAAAGAAAAAGTGATATATATATATATATATATATATATATATATATATATATATATATATATATATATATATATATATATATATATATATATATACATGTGTAAAGGGGGTTGATGTTGACCTAGAAAGTTGGGCTTGGTCAACATCCTCCTTGGAGTGGGCTTGGCTTCACATGGAGATGTTTGGAGGGCAAGGATTGCATTGTTTGAAATGCATGGCTAAGAATTGATGAGGGGGTGATGTTGTGTGTTGCACATTCCAAAAATCATGGGAAAAATTTATATGAAGGAGAAATGAGTTTCTTCATGGGTTGTGTCCAATGGTGTGGACACCTTAGTACACTTTTGCATAAAAGCGTACAACAATTAAAAAATTGCACAAAGATAGAAATTGGATTAATTTAATTAAAATTATTATAGTTGATGTTCCAAAATTAATTAAAAGTACATGGGATTAAAATTAGGTGGGACACAAGTGTCATGGACATAGAGAGCTCATGATAGAATATTATCATAAATTGGGTTGCACAAAACGGGTCAAGATTGTGTCTCCAATTTTGATTGGAACGCACAAGAATACAAAGTTGAATTTATTTAAAATTAAATATAAACGTCTGCGATGAATATTGTATGACTAAAATATAGCAAAAGAGAGCATAATTATAAGTTACACAAAGGTCAAAATAGATGACTGACATGTCTAGGACAAGGATGTAAAATTTGTATGAAGGCAATGGCTAGTGTAGTGCTCCAATTATCGAAGCAATGGTAAGGTGCACTAAGTGATATAAATATTATAAATTTATCTAAAATACCGTGTTCTATTTCTAATTGGATTCAAACTAGCCCTAGTCTCTCTATCTAAGCCAAGTAGGCCTAAATTTGGTTGAGGGGGTTTACACCATAGCACCAAGGGGTCCTTGACTGTTAAGTACTCATCCTTGAGATCATCATAAATATGATATCTTAGAAAAATTAAAGCCTTCTCTTTATCTTGTGCAGATATTGGCTTATCAGCCATAATTGCGTCACCTAAGTTTTTGGCTTGAAGGTACAATTTAGTATGCAATCTCCAGTTGAGAAAGTTATGGCCTTCTAAGTTTAGAGGCTTAAAATCATGCTTTGTGAGGCTCGACATATTGTTGTATAAGATCAATAATAACAAGTTAACATAAGAACTTATCACCAAACAATTTATGTTCATGGTGTATGCTTCAAACAATGATATTTTAGAAGTCTATTTATACCAAACCAATCATGTTCATGGTATGCTTCGAACAATGATGTTCCAAAAGTCGTAGGTAAATACCAAACACTAGATGTTCATGGTATGCTTCGAACATTGATTATGTTGAAGAAGTCTTTCAAAAATACTACATATGGTATGCATCGAATAATGATGTTCCAGAAGTCTTATATATATAGACGAAATAATTCATGGTCATGGTCATCAGATCTCTGATGGTTTTGATCTGAATGTATTAACATATATAAAAGAAAGAAATAAATAAAGAATAACTCCAGCGTTCTCTTCGAGATATCTATATGCGATTAACATCGGAGTGCTATCAGAGTTAACTAAAAGAAGTGATATGATTTGATACAAATTATTCTTTTTGCCCTAGCGGTATGCCAAGAGATGTATAAACATCAACATCAGGCTGCACCTAGGGTATGCATATGCAAAAAAAATAAACATAAATAACCACACCTATTACGAAGTAAAAAATTCACAAATGGCGGCTTCACTGAGATGCTCTCGCTTATTTTCTTCTGTTAGAGCTTCGTGCTGATAACGTGTTAAAATAAACGTAGAAGAAAGAAGAAGAAAATAGGAGAGAAGATCTCTTATTAGAGTAATCTTATTGTGGGAGGCAAAGGCCTTATTTATACAACCCAATGAAGGTGTAATACTAATCTCTAACCAATGTGGGACTAAAATACAAAGTAGAAATTCAACCATTTAGTAACCCTCGTTATAATAGCAACTAAATACTTTATACTATTACTTTTTTCAACTAAATTGTGAAGTGGGTCGGGTGGCCCGTAATTCGGCCTGAGATGGACCCAAGTTGGGTTGACATATCCACCTCGGGCTAGGTTTGATCCCCCCAAGACTCGGTCCATATTTTCTCCTCTAGGTTCGATCGGTCAAAATTTGACCTATATGTATAGAGAGAGAGAGAGAGAGAGAGAAGAGGGATCGAGATCTCTGTTCTTAAACATTTCTATATATTTTTCAAATAACAGTCGTTGATTTTTTTACAGTTCTGATTAAATCCTTAAACTATTCAATTTTACGCGAGATTTTGATCTAATAGGAACAGTCGACAATCTAATGACTGTTATTTTGAGGAACATGGATGGATCAAAATTGGATTTTCGACAGTTCCTATTAGATCAAAATATTTGGTGACTCATATACAATACATACCACATGTCTCATTCCCCTCTTCTTCAAGTTCCAAGCTACCATATGTCATCTCCTCCACCTCCTCTTCATTTTCCATACAACCTAACCCTTCTACATATTCTTCAACTCTACTTCTCTTATTTTTCCTCAACGCCTCTTCTCCATCCCCTCATCTACTACCGGTTGTTGCTGCTCCTCTTTACTGTCGCTACCGCAGTTACTGCTTCTGCCGTTGCTGCCCCCGGCGCCGCCCACGACCGCGTGCGCAGGGCACCGTCCAGCGCCGCCCGTCAACGTCCAGCGACCCCCTCCGTTCAGAACTGACCACCACCACCACCACTCATCATCATCATCCTTCTCATCTCTTCTTTCACAAATTGAAAAGAGAGAGAAGGAGAAGAAGATGAACAAGAAAAAGATCCCAAGTCCTAACCACCAATTTTCAACATCTAAAATCTCCAAGGTATAACTCTTCCCTTTTGGTTATTATCAATTTATTTTCTTTCTAGGAAAACCTAGAAAATAAAAATCCTATTTCACTTTATTTTTCATTCAATTCCATAAATATTTTTATTCTTGATAAAGGAAGGAATTGACAAAGGAGAACAAGAGGATAACTTAGTTTTCAATTTGGGAAAGCATATTTGGGTTGTTCTCAAAATCCAAGGCAAGCCCTCCTCCTTGATTTTCAATCCTTCTTTTAAATTTGTTCATGCTTGTAAAGTGTTTGTCTAAATATCTCCTCCAACTACTATTTTAGAAAAATTCTATTATACATCCAAAGTGTGCAAGCCATCTTCCACCTACTAAATATAAATTGAAATTTTATGAATTAATCATAAAGATAATTTAGTTTCTAATTTTATGAGATTATGTGTGAGTTGGGACATTATATGACATGGGGTTTTAGAATTTAATAAGTAAAATAAATATGGTTTAGAATTATTATGGTTATGTAAATTTGATTGTTATGCTTAGTACTATATTGATGATTGTATGTGAATGCTTATGTGTGTCGATGAATTTATAGCGTTAATTGTTCCAAGGTGTATGTCGGTAAGGAACTTGTAGTCAAAATTGTTGTGTATGACATAATATTGACATCATATATATATATATATATATATATATATATATATATATATATATATATATATATATATATATATATATATATATATATATATATATATATATATATATATATATATTAGTTTTATTTGATCTCAACTCTAGCGCTAAATTGTAGCTTATATTGATTTTTTTATGTATTCCAAGCTAGAGTAGCAGAGTGTTTCTAAGTAAAAGTCTTTAATTTTAAAAAAATATCGGCCGTCCGAAATTGATATTGAGCATTAATTGATTATTTTGGACAAAATATGAGTTATATTTAGAAATAATTACAATATGGTCATAAACAAGTTTATATTATGAAAACTACTTGTGAGATAGGTTATAGAATTCATTTCCAAATCATACTAACATATCTGTTTCATTTAAGTTTTATTATTTATTTTAGCCGAATAACAACTAAAATTCAGATTTGGTTAAACTAGGGTTGTTTCGGGGATGAGATCAATACAAAGATGCTAGAAAATGATTTATTGTACTCATACTTGCTGTTTGGATATGGCATTTGAATATTATAAGTTGTTCTTAGGATGAGTACGAGAAAATATCACATATTATTAAACAAGAGTTGTATAGGCAACTATGTAATAGATTTTCATAAGCAATACAAAGACCGTAGTTGACATATTAGGCTCTAAGTCTGAATTTATCTTTAAAATTCAGCACACTCTTTTAGTTTGATTTCAAAATAAATGTCTAAGTTGTACAACTCTACTCCCCAATAACTTAACACACGGACTTTAGGTTTCAGAGGTGTTCGAAAAAAAAAATCTATTATGTTTTTTTCTAGCAAGTATCTCGGAGATCGAAATTGATTTATATTTGAGGAAATTCTATTCTAAATTATAGGATGATCAATATTTTATTTATAGATTACTTGGTTAAAAATTATGTTTGAAATAACTATATACATATTTAGTTCTTTTTGTAAATTCTTGATTGTTAATTTTGCCATAATTGTGGTACTCTAATATTCTTGTTTAGTTGGATTTTATAGTGAAGGTTATTCAATCATGGATTGCTAGCATTAATTAAGCTATAATTTATCCAAGGTAAGAAGCTAAACTTCTTTATTCTATATGTTGATACTATATGTCCAACTGCGTGTGTTCCGGTGTTGAGTTGTTCCACCGATGGGGTTTACGAATCCAAAAAACTCTATGGAGGGTTGCTCTAGGTATTTTATTATTAATTATGAAAATTCTGGAGTCCAGAATACAAAGAAGATTCTGCCTAAATTTTTAAGAAATTATGGAGAATTATTTTTGAAAAGTTCAAATAATTGATTATTCTCTGTTTTAAGTTATTAGAAATTTTAACTTAGGTTCAACCCTAAAATCCTTATATTACAAATTTTTATTAAATTATTAGTACGCGTAGGACAGTTTGCTCGTGCATAAAAGAGTAACAAAGATAGTTTTTATTATATTCCATGGTAAGGAGTATAATTTTATGCTTTCAAAAATTTTTCTACTAAATGGAATAGCTCCATTAGGCATGATACCCTGAGTACACGAAACAAAATTTATGTTTTATTGGATGTTTAATGTTTCCGCAAAGATGGGACCATTTGTTAATGAGATATTCTTGCAAAATGTGTAGTATCTGACACACAAGCCGAGATACGAAAATGGGACTAATAACCTAACTTAATTTGATTGTTAGATATGAATGATTGTAATAGAATTACATTAGGATGGGAGAGAACATTTGGATCACACCGTCGAACTCTTTGTAATATCAATTATTTTAAAAGAAAATGCTGATCAGTAGTTCCGGCATACGATGACCGAGGTGAGGCTTAGCTCACTTATTTTTTATTGGATCCGAATTTTGAAAGAGATCAAATTCGACAATTGTATATGTCCAATGTTGACCTACGTTCCGAATTCTTGGAAAAGTTTAAGATATTCGACAATTGATTTTATTATCACATGATCCAAATTTTCTAAAATAAAGAAGAGATTCGATAATTGTTTATATCATATGCTTATCATATTTTTGTGATTCAATGGTTATTATAGTGATACAATGATATCATGATACCTGTGGGACTGGAATCTAAGCACCGTCCGCTAGAAAATTACCTGATCTCAGGTAATGGGATTATTGTCGAGTCAATTAATGTTGGCGGTGATCCAAAAGTTTTCTCTAAATTGTATTTTATATATAGGAAAATTGTTTGTGAATGTGCTTGTGATTTATGATTTGGACACTAAGTAGAATATGATTATGGAAAAGTGTAAGTGTGGATTATGATTTGGACATTAAGTAGAATAAGTTTTTATAAGAGTTGGAACATCTGTTTCGAAATTTTATTATAAAAAGCAAGAACACCATGCTTCATGATTTACTAAATTTTATCTAAGGAATTTACTATTTTATTTTCTCTATCATAAGATTCGAAAATCAAATCATTTTAAGATTCTTATTTTACTTATTTTCTCCGTCCTTGATTGATGACTTGTATATCATTTGACGACCTAGTATTGTTCACTAAATTTTGTAGAGAATATATTCAAGGAAGCTATCATTGTGCCTTGATAAGGAACTGGAACACATGAACAATATGTCACAACGGAAGACGATTGAATTGAAAGCAGAACTTTATTTGATTTGATGTTTTTGTGTTTGATTTGGTATTGTGAGTCTAGTATCATGTCCATAATTAGATACATGTATATCATACCACGACAAATTGGTGATACGGTTGATTTGGGAGTTTTTTCTTCGACATGGGGGTTTGAGCATGGACCCAAGCCCAATAGCCTATTCCTACTAATTCATTAGGAGGATTAGACTTAATTTGACTTAATTAGAGACCTTCCAAAATTGTCCATTCTTAATCCTATTCATAATTGGATGGAGAGGGGTAATTTGGACATTTAATGAGACTTGGAGGGGAAGGAATAGGGCCAGCCACAATAATAAGGGGTTCTCCTTCTCTCTCCTCCTTCATTTGTATTCATTGGATCTCAAATTCTATATCCCCTATTTTCCTTTATTTTTTGCATTAATTTCTCACTCAATTTACTTATATTCCCTCTTATTTCATTCCTCAAGGAGTTTTGGATCTTGGAGAAACAAGGAGCACAAGGAGGAGGAGCATTGGTGAAGAGATCGTGTCCGGAGCGTGTCCACTTGAGCATTTCATTAGGAATCCATCTCCCAATTGGTAAATTTTGAATTTTTTTTCATTGTAGCTTTTAAATTATGCTTTTGAATCTTAGGAACACCCCCAATGGCATATGGCTACCTATAGGAACAAGTTCTAGATCAATTGGTTATGTATTGTGAATTCTATGTGTTTTATGTCAATTTTAGGAAAAATCCGAGATTGGCACACCAACTATTTGTCATTAGGCTAGGTAGATGGTTTTGTGTTTGATTTGGTGTTTTGAGTCTATTATCGTGTCCATAATTGGATACATGTAGGCCTTATCACGACAAATTGGTGATACGGATTATTTGGGGGGGGGGGGTTCTTCGACACCGGAGTTTTAGCATATCATATTTTGACACGAACACGTAGTTGAGTAGCTAGTACTTTATATTGGCTTTAAACAAGATATTAGTCTTGCTCACATCATTTGTGATGCATTAGGTGATGAGTTGGGGGCATATCGCAAGCGTATCATAGAATTAGTGTGATACGGGTGCGATACACTCCGCGTGTTTGATGAATTATTTTCTACTCTATTTTGTATTATTTTGTATCTAATTTATGATAGTATGATATATATATATATATATATATATATATATATATATATATATATATATATATATATATATATATATATATATGAGTTATGTCAAATATTTATGTATATATGTATCTACTACTATGTGTGTATGTGTATATATATTATAGGTTCAGTCATGTATATTGGTGTTCAGATGTTGGACCGTTATGGGAGTTTACCCGAGCCATGGAGGTTGGTCTGTGGAGTGTTCTGTCGTGCAGCATGGTTGAGTGTTACAAATAGGGTGTGTGGGCACTGCAACACAGTGCATCAGGTTTAGGGAGCCACAACAGCAATATGAAGTTGTCGGGCACCACAATAGTGGGGGGGGGGGGGGGGTTCTGTCAGGTCTTTGCACATCAAGGGGAGTAGCAGAAATAGCCATAAAGGTCTGCTTGATGCACACAGGGTGCATGGGGACAGATCTGAGATGCCAGGCTTATTAGCTTGTAATAACACTGTTAGTTGTTAGTTAGTTATCTATTAATTAGCTAGTTTAGTTATGTGTTAGTATGTAGTTGTCTCTTAGTTATTTAGTAGATTGTTAGTATTCACTTGTTAGTTATTAATAGATATATGTTAGTATAAGTTTAACATGTGGAGGTTATGATGACTAGTTAATATGTTAGATTTTAGTAGTATTATATATGTTAGTGAGTAGTTAGATGATTAGTTATTGACATATGTTAGTTGTATATAGTAGATGATTAATTAGTTGTGTATTAGTGATATTAGTTAGTTAGAGAGCTAGGAGTTATCAGTTGGTACCTTAAGGTAACTTTTAGATTAGTATACTGATACTAGCTAAGTGGTATCATTTATCAAGTAAGGCTAGTAACAGTTAGTTATAGTGGTTAGATTTCAGTGTGAATTATAAGGTAGCATGCTAGAGTGGAGTTATAATTATTTATAGTATATGTTAGTCTCTGTATTAGTTTATAGCAGCTAGTTAGTATTTATTAGAGTCAGTGGGTTGTACCATAGGCAAGTATCAGTAGAGTTAAGTAGTTAGTAATAAGCTAAGCTAGTATTAGCTAGTTATAAATTAATTAATTAATATAACCCTAGTTCGACTTAGGAATGGACCTAGAAGCATGCATTAGTGTATTTTTACTTATTTATCCCTTATTATTACACCATTTAACTTGATTTTTATAAATAGAATTGTGTGACACCAGCTTGGGCATCGAGATACACCATTTGCTCAGGACCAGAGGCGAGTACATTTTTCTGTTAGTTTTTATTTCATGATAGTGTATATATCACTTGTTATAGAACTGTATACTTGATTTTGACACAGTGGATATACGGACTGATACTAGATGGATCCTATCATGAGATATTAGCCCCTACCGTATTCAGCGGGTACTCCTTTACATGTATTTCATCGTGTGTATCGGGTATTGATTTTAGTGTACTTTATGTACGTAGTGTTCACACACTGGTTGTGTTCAGTGTGCCTAATTAGTGTTCGTAACATGTCATGATTGGATCCATAAGTATTGGTTGGGGATGGGGGAGTAGGAGTTGGTTATGTGATCAATCCCCAGTATATTAGTGTACATGTGGATTACATATCACACGTGTAATCGAGTTAACATTTTATATTAGTGTTCAACCTAAGCCGATCACATAACAGCTTGTATTCCAAGGCACAATAGCTAGTATTATCTATTTTATTACTTACAGTCATTACACATTGCATGTTCTTTATTTTTCAGTTTATTACCTGTTTGATTTAGTTTATTTCCATTTCCTATGGTAGTCATCTTGTATTCTTTTCTATTATTCGTTATATATATGCTCTATTATGTATTTGAAACTACTTTCAGAGGTATGTACTTTGTTCCAATCATGGCTGAATATATTTTTTAGATGATTGGCTTGTGGATCAGTGTCCTATTTATTACGGGCCGCAAGACGGCGAGCCGTTAGAGGATTCTCTCCTAGAGCAGGAGGACATAGTGCCTGTGATCGAGGAGGCCTAGTCTTATATTTTGGACCTTGTATTAGTCTCATTTCTAGACTCATGGCATGTATATATTATTTTGTGAGTGACTATGTCTAGACTTATGGATTTGGACTTGTGGACGTATTGTAACTCTTTATTCCTCTTTTATTCCATAGCGTACTTTCATCCTCCTTTAGTTTTATTTTTTTGTGATTGAGTATGGTTACCATTATCATATACCATATTGTTACTCTGTTGGGAGTTAAGATGATATTGACAGGTACCATATATATATATATATATATATATATATATATATATATATATATATATATATATATATATATATATATATATATATTGTATGAGATATTTAGATAGTGTGGTTGACCCAGACAACGTTCTACCGCCGATACTGCAACGTAGGCTGGGCGTTGATCACTACTGGTGCCCTTATTCTAAGTGCAGGTCGTGATAATTATTTATTGTATTAAGCAAATTGTGACCTGTAATACACCTATTCTAAAACCTTATAGGCAACAATCGCGAGTATGGATATGGGAGTATCCGTATGTTGTGTAGCCTGGGGATGATGTTACGTACTCGGCTTGCCGTATTCCGGGAGAAGGACGTGACACGTCTTTTAGTGGTGGTCTATGCTGGTCTAGCTTTTTGGAAAACCTATGTAGGTCTCAAAAAAGATAAGGAGTCTAGGATAGGATGCAGGTCTTGATTTAGAGTTATTCATAGTAAAGGCAATATTGAATCTCCTGTTAAAATTGTTCGGATAATTGAGAATGATGGTTGACAGACTCGGATCACATGGAATAAAGAGATTCACACTTAATTAGTTACATGTTAGACTGGAAGTTCTTTGAAGATAGAAAATAAAGTAATACCATTCAAGGTTAACAGGATTCTTTTATAACTATTTGAGGTATAATACTGATTTGATATTCTAATATAGTCAGTTTGGCAAGTTACCTAGTGATAAAAGATTGATTGATTTTCTAAGAAGGAATAAGACGGTATAAGATAAAACACTTGGGATTCGAATAAAAATATCAGTTGGACTTGGTTTAAGCATATTAATATTAAATGGATGATATTGATGGATAAATATCTCGCTTGAAAAATAAAGAACCTTAGAATAAGGAATATTCCACATATATTATCTATAAACTATGTTCCATTTCTCTTATCCTACAGATCCTTATTTAATGGATTTTTTTTTTACGAGTTCACATAATTGAGATCTTAAATTCAGAGTGTCATTAAAAGTGTAGTTGATATTCGGGAGAATCAATGGTTGTATAAAGGATAGACATGACCTGAAATCTTGGACAAGTAACTCGGAGAGTATTCGACAAGTATTCTTAGTCGAGTAGTCTGGTGCAGGAATTACAGGAAAACTTCCTTGAGGATCTTGAGCTTGGTACGCTTAGTAAAATCGGGGATCATATTTCTCTAGAACTATTAAACAGATGTAAGGACCAAGGATTCAGTAGCCAATATGCTAATGATGATTACAGATTTCTAATTTGAATAGATGTAGTATGTCATGTGGGATAAGTCTAGATATAAATTATTTTGGAATAATTATTGGATAAATGAGTACTAGTAGTATCCTGCATTAGGTATAGGTATATATATATATATATATATATATATATATATATATATATATATATATATATATATATATATATATATATATATATATATATATATATATATGTATGTATCTCTACTATATAATGCCAAAACTAGGCTTCACCGTGAAAAAATTTCGTTCCAAAAATACCCTTCAACATATTTAGTAATTAAAAAGAATACCTACAATAAATTCCACTGACAACCATTTAAGAGATGCAATAATGACAACAATTTACGGAAATCAAAGGGTTCATGCTAATTGTCAAGTCTTTTAAATTGTTACAAAAGAATTCGAAGGGTTGAACCATTAACCTATATAATTAAAAGGAGTAGAAATAAACTAACTCATCAATATCATTCACTCCAATATACGTGCAAAGCACGTGCTTATATACTAGTATATATAATGGTATATAGTTATAGAGTGTAACATGACTCCTATGTATCTAGATCATATCAGTTCTTAAATCCCGACTTGTCCCCTTTTCTTGTCAGATTTTATATATCTGCTTTTCATAAATCTTCAACCTTCTTGAAATTTCTTAATACTCCTTATGGCATCCATAACTTATTAATTAGAATCTTGAATTATCTCCTTATTTCTCCATATAATTTTATTTTTGACAAGTATTCATGATTTCAGTAAGTGTTCTCCTTTTAAATACTCATATATACATAACTTATTGAATTGTCCATTGAATTTCTTGTAAAATAATATTTTGACTGGACTTTCTATGATTGAGTTCCCTGTGAATGAATATTTAATTATTTGTGCCTAATTAAAGTGATTTTAAGGGTCTCTTGTTGAAATTATTTTTGATGATAGATAATTGTTCTCGGAAGATTGAGATAGTATTTAAGGATTTGGGATAGTCAAACGGATGGTCTGGGATAGTCAAATGGATGGCCTGGTTGGAGAAATTAATATGGATCGTGTATGGAATTGTGGTTTGAATTGAATATGATTGAATTTTGAATTAAGTAAGAAGTCTCAATGGTGAGATTGAAAGATAGTACGATTGGAAGATTTGAGAATGACCCTAAGGATATAAGAATGGTATTATTCAATGATATGAGATAGATGAGAACTTATTTGACCTTAAGCATGGATGGGTTAATTTTGTATTAGGTTCGGGAGATAGCATTTGGTTGAATAAATTTGAGTTTTTGAATGAATGTTTCCTCGGTTATATAAATATTTGATGATATTAGGTATATCGAAAATTGATAGACGTTGACTCGAGGATATTCTGTGTGGATAAACAATGAGTTGATGCATAATGAATCATCAAGCTTTGTTATCTCGATTGATGCTAAATTATGGATTAATGGTGGATCAAATAATAATATAAAATTTGGATGACTTGATTTAAGTGGCAATGAGCATAAATGAATGTATATTAGTTGAACTCGGCTTGACGAGTGTTAAATTTTTTGGTGATTGATTGACAAAAGTAATGGCTTAGGAGAAATTTAAGTTGATATAACTTGAATGAAATAAATATATAAGATAAAGTGACTGGTGACCATAAATTTTTTTCTACCTGGTGGATTGATATTAAGTTAGTTCAATGATAAAGTAAACAAGATGCATGGATTATGGATGAGCATGATTGGAATTGGAAGTAAATTTTGATTGGTAGGATTCATGATTGGATGTAATACTCATGATTGGTGACTTGGAATTATTATTTTGTATTGGTAATTAAGATATGAGAATTTTGGTATTCATGTATTACTCACTATTTGTGGATTCAATTTCTTAATAAGAGGTATTTGTTGATTGAATATTTTTATGATTGAGTATACAATATTTTATATGTATCAAGAATCCAAAAATGCATTTACTGATTTGATGAGACATGTGAGATCTACAGTCAATCAATTGAATCATAAAAGAGACGTTCTTTCAGCTATCCATAACGAGGCATTATAATCTCGAGACATGATTTAGTAATTTAATAAGATTTCAGGGATCAAGATAATTTTCGTAATGGATTCGAAGTTTGATATTCAGATTTTGATTTAGTTTTACTTCGGTTTAGATTTAAAAATTTTGATCCGAATAATTTTAAATGATATATAGTGCTTTTGATAATATAGATATATGAGTTTATCTTATATTATAATATTACCTATTAGCTTTCTTACAATGATAAAATGATGCTGATGATATTTAGAAAACTTGAAAACTTGAAATTAAGTATTGATTCTTGAATATGTTTTGATTTCTAAGAATACCCTGACCTGTAAGGCTACTTCACAATCCTAATTCCTACTCATCTATGGATATCAATGGCGAGATAGCAAAAGCTGCAACCATGAATCTTGATAGTGATATGGTATCTTAACTGCAGCCATGTGCGCAGTAGCGTGGCATCAGATTACTGTATCATGTCAAAGAACGAGAAATAAGGAATATGATGGTGACCTCGTCGGACATACATGGTAATGGGTTGGAAGTACATTATGATACTTTTATTGACTATATAATTTTTTTAGATATTGATGATTTAGGTATCGCTCGATAATCTTTACTTCATGAAGTAAATGAATAAAATTTTGAAGTAATTTTTTTTAAAAATAGATTACTACTCCATCTCTGTAAGGTGTGTAAAATATCTTGTTTCTTTTAATATTTTCTTTGAAAAACTTATCCTCAAAATTTTAAATTTCGAGGACGAAATTTTTGTAAGCTGGGTAGAGTGTCATAGTTGCTTTTCAACAATTAATGTATTCATATGTTAAATCTATTTTTTTATTTTTCATTTAATTGTTAAATTGATTTTTTTTTAAATGTCATAGCTACAATTTTTATTTTTTAATTATTTATTCTATTCTAATATATATATATATATATAATTGCAACTACTCAATTTTGAGGGGCTTCAATAGTTAAATAAATAAAATAAAGGGAGAAATGGTCCCAATCGAACCCAGCCCCCTCATTTTTTTGATGACTCATATACAATACATACCACATGTCTCATTTCCCTCTTCTTCAAGTTCCAAGCTGTCACGACCCGCACCCGAAAATCGGGCATGAGCCGTGGGTACGTCCAGCCTACGCCGCAGAATCGGCGGTAGAACGCTGTAAAGGTCCGTTCTAGGTCAACCAACTATCTAGATAACTCACAGAAAAATCCGGCATGACCTCTCCAAAAGGAGGGCAAAACCACGCAATATATATATGTGAATAAAATCCTCTCCAACAGGAGGGCAACCACGCAATATATATATAAATCTCAATCACAAAATCTAGGGGAAGAAATAAGCACGATATAAAATAAACAAAGAAAACCAGAACCAAGAGAGCAAGACAATCCAAAATGATACAGTCCAAGTCTAAAAGCTACAACATCTCACAGAAGCACAAAAGAATAAGTACAGTCATCCAAAATACAAACCATTGGAAATAACCCAGGAAACTCACCTAGCTAACTAGGGTGCTATCGGCGTCTCCTCGGCGCACTCCTCGATCTCAGGGTCACAACAGTCGTCAATACCAGGCCCGTAGAACGTAGGGCAATAGTCCTCAGGATCCTCTGGAAAAAATATGCCCAGTCAGGACTGGAGCGAAGTACATAACTCTGAAAGCAACTCCAAATGCATGGTATGGTGTATATGACGAGCAATAGAAAAGTAATCAAGATGCACAGGAAATAAATATATGCTAGAGCATAATAAGTAGCTGCAATGTAAACTGGAGAACAATACAAGTAGTGGAAAATTAACTGCAGGTGAGAAACATGAATACTAGCTAAGTGCCTTGAGCACAAGTTCGTTATATGATCGGCTTAGGTTGCACATGAAAGTCACTACGATAACTCCGTTATGCGTGAGTTGCATAACCGACATACACATGAATACTGTTTGGCTTTGATCATATAACCAACTCACTACTCCCCTCCCCCACTAATACCATTGGATCCAACCACAACACGCTACGTACATGATAATAGCTCGCGCACACGAAGGCAAGAGCACAAGAAGCACATGATAGCACATGATAATCAATACCCGAAGCACATGATGAAATATACGTGATAGAGTACCCGCTGAACACGGTAAGGGGGATAGCACCTCATGACGGGATCCACTAGTACCAGCTCATGTAATAATGTGTCAGAATCAAGTATTACAGTTCTAGAACAGGTGATATAAACGCTATCATGAAATAGAAATTATCAGAGGTAGGTACTCGCCTGATGTCCTGAGCAACTGATGAGGATCGAGGTCCGGACCGGTATCGCAGGGACCTAATACGAAAAGCAGAATTAAACAGGGTTCTAAGCATTTAAACTGATATAAAATAATTAAAAACAGGCTTCTAGGGCTATTCTAGGTCGAACGGGTCAAACCGGTGAAAATCGGGTCAAAAAGTCAACCCAGGGTCCAAAAAGTCAACTCTAGGTCAAAACTAGGTCAAACGTTGACTTTTACGGTCAACGGGGACAATTATGGTCAAAGCTAGGTCAAACTAGGGTGCCCCTGAAATTCTAGGTCAAACCGAGCTCATAAAGCTACTAAACTCACAAACTCGCCTAATCGAGATACCGGGATACCCTCGGTATCCGATACCTCGCCCTAGGCCACGCACCCCGCCTAAACCCGCTAAAACCTATGCTAGCACGCGTAATTATATACATATATACATATACAAATCATTCCAATACATTTCCTAGGCTAATGCTCAAATACCCCGCTCGAAACTCAATACCTTGAATATCTCAAGGTATTGAGATACCGCTCTCAAACCCCTCTAACTAGCTATTAGGCTAATAAATATATACCTAGTTATTAATCTAGGCTAGGAAATATAGATATCTACCATATTTATATATATCTAAGTATGTATATACCTATATATATATATATATCCACACACATACCCAATTACTCATATACCTTACCCTACGCATAAAAATATATATACTAACTATAATATATATCTAGCTCTAGGTATATATATATATCTATGCATATAGATATAGGTATCTACCATATCTACCTATCTATCTATCCATAGATATCTATCTATCTATGTATCTAATCTATTTAACTATCTACGTATCTATCTAGCTACCTATTTATCTAATATCTATCTATTCACCTATCTAACTATCAAACCATCTATCTAGCTATCTATTTAATCTATCTATCCAACTAATAATCTAACTATCTATCTATTAATCTACCTATCTATCTAGTTATCAATATATCTAGCTATCTAGCTATTTACCTATCTATCTATTACCTATCTATTTATCTTATATAACTATCTATAAACTTATCTATCACTATCTCTATAACAATCTATCTATATAACTAACTATCTAACTATTAATCTATCTATATAGATATATAGATCTATATAACTCACTCTAAGCTACCTCCTACTACCCGCTGCTTGCTGCTGCTACTAGCGCTGCGCTGCTGCTCTTGCATTGCTGCTGCGGCTGCTGCATCTTCATACTGCTGCTGCTGCTCTGCCTAGCAGCAGCAAGCTGCTGCTGTTGCAGCTGAACTGCTGCTGCTGCAGTTCAGTTTCCAGGGTCTGTGGCTCCCCCTCCAATCCACAACACACACACCTACATATATATATATATATATATATATATATATATATATATATATATATATATATATATATATATATATATATATATATATATATCACTCTATATATATATATATACATACATATATATCTATATATATATCAACTAGATACATATATATACATACCTATATATCTATATACTAACACACACTAACACACTCACACACACACTAAAACACACACACACATACAAATATATACATAGCTATAAATATATATATATACACACATATTAATATATATATATACATATCAATACACACACACACTCTAAGATATATATATATATACACATACACATTCAAATATATATATACATATGCACACACAAGCACATAGATATAAATACACACATATATATATAAATATATATACATAAACACACATACATATAAATATACATATATATATATATATATATATATAGACACATATAAATATATATTTATATATATATAGACACTCACACAAGCACAACACAACACTCTCACAACACGTCCCACTCACGCCCAACGACCCCGACACGCACCAACACCTTAAAATATATAAAATATAGCTCGAAAACTCTAGCACACACTCTCCGATACTAACCCAACGCGCGCACAAAGCCGAAACGAGGAAACCAAGTCGAAATGGCCGTTCGGTCATTTCGACGAACACGTGGTGCGCGGCTCGGAAAACCTCCTGAAACGCACACCAAACGAACTCGGAATCGGCCCAAAATTTACCCACGCGCTCTACACGATGTCTAGATCCTAGAAAAAGCAGTCCCGCGTCGATTCTAGGTCCGTGGCGGAAACGCACACGCACTTAGAATCGGCGACGACGAAAAGTCCCAATTTTGCCCGAAACGCTTGTTTTTCTGCGACACGGCTTCCCGTGTCCGAACGGAGACACGCACTCACCCTCTAGACACCCGACAACGTCTACCTAGGTCCATCTAACCTAGGGCATCACCCAAAATTGGGCCAAATTTGGATTCCACCCGAATTCGACACAAAACCTAATGTCAAAGTTTCTAAACTCACCCAAACTAGTTCCAACTTCCTCCTACGGGTAGGGTTAGGGTCTAGGAGGGTTCTATAACACTAATTACACTACAAAAAATAATTAGTAAGGGGAAAGTTAGGTTTTACCTCTTGGGAGTTGGAATCCCAAGGCCAAAGTCTCAAATTCCCTCTAAATCAACTCCCTCAAGCTCCAAGTTTCCAAATCTATCTCCCACACTAGATCTAGGCTCCTCACACCTAGGTTAGGGAAAATGCAAGGGTAGGGTTAGCATAAAGAAGAATGAATGGAAGAAAGAAAGAAGAAAAATGGAAGAGGGACTTACTTGGAGAAAGAAGGAAGAAGAAAGAAGAAGTGGAGAAGAAGAAGAAGGAAGAAGAAGTGAAGAATGAAGAGGAATGAAGAAAGAGGGGGGCTGCTGCTGGCTTCACACGGGAATGGGTAGGTAGGGGGGTCCGGCCACATGTAAAAAGGGGATTTACAACTTTCCAAATTCCCAAAACGCCCCTACTCACTTGGTTTTGGGTTCCGGGTTCCAAATACGCTCAAACTAGCTCCAAATCTCTCCAACTAACCTCCTAAAAATAAAATAATAAGTCTAAGCTCCAAAATAATTCTCACAAGGGTGTGGGCTGGGTCGGACATGGGTCCACTAGGGTCGGACATGGGTCCAGGCTAGCCAAAATCCTAAAACAATCAATTAAAAAATACTACAACCACTAAATAAATATAAATACAATTAATTAAATACAATTCACAATTTATAAAATAAAAATAAAAAAAATAACCCTATTTTCTAGAATTGGGTAGTGACAAGCCTACCCTCCTTAAAATAATTTCGTCCTCGAAATTAAAAGACGAAACTAGGACAGGAATGCAAGAAAAGAACCATACCTCAGGGCTCGAAGAGATAGGGGTATCGCTAGCGCATTTCATCCTCCCTCTCCCAGGTCGACTCCCTTGGAGAGTGATGCCTCCACGCGACACGAACCAAGGGAATAGTCTGGTTCCTCAACACCTTCTCCCGCCGATCCAGAATCTCCACCGGCTGCTCTGGATAGCTAAGAGTAGGGCCCACCACGATCTCTGAGTGATCCAATACGTGACTGGGATCCGCCACGTACCGTCTCAACTGCGACACGTGGAACACATCATGAACTCCCTCCAACGTAGGCGGCAACTCAAGCCTATACGCCACGGCGCCGACCCTCTCAAGGATACGGAAGGGTCCGACGAAACGTGGGCTAAGCTTCCCGCCTCCCCGAAGCGAATAGTGCCCCGCGTCGGAGAAATCCTCAGGAACACCAGATCTCCAACCTAGCACAAACAAGGTCTCTGCACTTAGTCTAAAACAAGCAATCACAAACAAACATAAGAACAAAATCTAGATTCTAAGCTATACCTCGAACTCCAAAGGTCTCCGGTGGCTATCGGCCCAATGCCGCTGCCTGTCCTGCGCCACCCGAAGTCTATCTCTAATGAGCTTGACCTTCTCCGCTGCATCAACCACCATCTCCGGGCCAAGCAAAGCTCTCTCACCTACATCATCCCATGATAACGGAGTGCGACACCTCCGTCCATACAACGCCTCAAAATGTGACATCTCGATACTGGCTTGGTAGCTGTTGTTGTAAGCAAACTCTACCAAGTGCAAGTGATCCTCCCAAGAGCCTCTGAAATCCAAAATACAAGTGCGAAGCATGTCCTCAAGTGTCTGAATGGTCCTCTCTGACTGACCATCTGTCTGTGGGTGATACGCACTACTAAACTTGAGCTGGGTGCCCAAGCTAGCCTACAGACTCCTCCAGAAATGCGAAGTAAAGCGACTATCCCGATCTGATACTATGCTCACTGGAACTCCATGCAGTCTGACTATCTGGCGCACATACATCTCTGCTAGTCTCTCTGTAGACGTACCCACTTTGAATGGTAGAAAGTGGGCCGATTTGGTCAACCTGTCCACGATGACCCAAATCGCATCTTTCCCGCCTGGAGAACGGGGAAGTCCAGAAACAAAATCCATAGTCACATGCTCCCATTTCCACTCTGGAATGGGTAACGGCTGGAGCAAACCTCCTGGCCTCTGCCTCTCTGCCTTCACCTGCTGGCACACTAAGCATCGGGATACGAAGCGTGCTACCTCCCGCTTCATCCCGTACCACCATACATGCTGTCTCAGATCTCTATACATCTTATTGGCACCTGGATGCATAGAATACTGGGATCGATGCGCCTCCTAGAGAACCTCCTCGCGCAATGACCCACTCGGCACACACAACCTGGTACCGTGCCGCAAAGAACCATCATCAGCAATGGTGAAGTCATCTGCTAATCCCATCTGAACCTGCTCCCTGATGCTCCTCAGGGACTCATCCTCAAACTGTGTAGCCCTGATCCGGTCTACCAACTCTGACTGAATCTGCAGTCCCCGCATCTGCATCTCAACTCCAGGCACTATCACCTCAATGCCCAAGCTCTCTAGATCTGCCAAAAGATAACGATCTGTAGTCAGGCACATAGCTACCGGATACCTGCTCAATGCATCCGCAACTACGTTCGCCTTCCCTGGATGATACTGCAATGATATGTCGAAGTCTTTCATCAACTCCAACCATCTCCTCTGCCTCATGTTCAGCTCTTTTTGGGTAAACACATACTTCAAGCTCTTGTGGTCTGTGAAGATCTCCACACGCTCTCCGTATAAATAGTGTTTCCACAACTTCAGAGCAAAAATGACCGCTGCCAACTCCAAATCGTGGGTAGGGTAATTCTTCTCATGAGGACGTAATTGCCTGGAAGCATAGGCAATCACCCTCCCATTCTGCTGCAACACACAACCCAGTCCCTTCCCCGATGCATCACTATAGATAGTGAATCCTCCAGAACCTGATGGCAACGTCAACACTGGAGCTGTCGTCAACCTCCTCTTCAGCTCATCAAAGGCGATCTGGCACTCCTCTGACCAAACAAACTCTACGTCCTTCCGGGTCAGCCTGGACAACGGCTCTGCAATCCGGGAAAAATCCTGAACAAATCTCCTGTAGTAGCCTGCCAGTCCCAAGAAACTCCTGACCTCGGCTACTGAACTCGGAGCACTCCATGCCTCAACTGCCACGATCTTTCTCGGATCCACCGAGATACCCTCTCCAGTCACCACATGACCAAGGATTTCAACCTTGTCAAGGAAGAACTCACACTTCAAAAAATTTCCATAAAGCTCCTCCTTCCTGAGAGTCTCCAGCACTATCCTCAGATGCTCCTCGTGCTCCTCTGGGGTCTTCGAATACACCAAGATATCATCTATAAACACCACCACAAACCTGTCCAGATGCTGATGGAACACCTTGTTCATCAGATTCATGAACACTGCCGGGGCATTAGTCAACCCAAACGTCATCACCAAGAACTCATACTGTCCATATCTGGTTCAAAAAGCTGTCTTCGGAATATCCTCCTTCCTGACTTTCACCTGGTGGTAGCCTGTCCTCAGATCAATCCTGGAAAACACCCTCGCTCCGCTCAACTGGTCAAATAGATCATCAATACGCGGCAGCGGATACTTGTTCTTGATTGTGAGGCTGTTCAGAGCCCTGTAGTCGATACACATCCGTATCGACCCATCCTTCTTCGGCACAAAAAGTACCGGAGCACCCCACGGAGAAGAACTAGATCTGATAAATCCCTTGTCCTGAAGCTCATCTACCTGCTTCTTCAACTCTATCAGCTCACTGTTGCTGACTCTATAGACGTGCTGGGATATCGGCTCCGCGCCTGGCACCAAGTCTATAGAGAACTCCACGTCTCTGTCCGGAGGTAACCCTGGCAACTCCTCCGGAAAGACATCCATATACTCCTCTATCAGTGGATGTAGCGACCTCGGCTCTACCACCAGGGCTCCGCAGAAGACTCCCTCGGTCTGCTCCGCTGCTCCTCTGGCAAACTGAAACTCTGGCTCACCCGGCGGACTAAACAAAACTCTGCCTCCACGACAATCTATACTAGCACAATGCGTACTCAACCAATCCATCCCGAGTACAATATCGTAGCTCGGAAGTGGCATTACGAGTAGGCACACACTCAACTCCCGGCCTCCCAAGGTAACTCTCCGGTCTCTGCAGACATCACGGACTAGGATGATACCACCCCCGGTCATGATCTTGCAGAGTCTAGCTAAAGGTTCAGCAACAAGATGGTGTCTAACAGCAAAAGATACAGACACAAAGCTATGGGAAGCACCGGAATCAAATAAAGCAAGTGCTGGAATGGAATCAAGGAGAACAGAGATCAAAAGGAGTCAATACAGTGCAAGAAACGATAACATCGATGAAGGACAATAATATTGCAAAAGAAAACAATTTCAGGGAAATTAAGATAGCAAAAGAAATCAGGAAGGGTCCTAGTTGTGATTGAGCACACTCTCTCTCAGCCTATATCCTATATCCTATTGCAGGTAAACCTAAAAAGCAGACCTGCATGGGCCGCCACCAAAAACGTGTCACGACCCGCACCCGAAAATCGGGCATGAGCCGTGGGTACGTCCAGCCTACGCCGCAGAATCGGCGGTAGAACGCTGTAAAGGTCCGTTCTAGGTCAACCAACCATCTAGATAACTCACAGAAAAATCCGGCATGACCTCTCCAAAAGGAGGGCAAAACCACGCAATATATATATGTGAATAAAATCCTCTCCAACAGGAGGGCAACCACGCAATATATATATAAATCTCAATCACAAAATCTAGGGGAAGAAATAAGCACGATATAAAATAAACAAAGAAAACCAGAACCAAGAGAGCAAGACAATCCAAAATGATACAGTCCAAGTCTAAAAGCTACAACATCTCACAGAAGCACAAAAGAATAAGTACAGTTATCCAAAATACAAACCACTGGAAATAACCCAGGAAACCCACCTAGCTAACTAGGGTGCTATCGGCGTCTCCTCGGCGCACTCCTCGATCTCAGGGTCACAACAGTCGTCAATACCAGGCCCGTAGAACGTAGGGCAATAGTCCTCAGGATCCTCTGGAAAAATATGCCCAGTCAGGACTGGAGCGAAGTACATAACTCTGAAAGCAACTCCAAATGCATGGTATGGCGTATATGACGAGCAATAGAAAAGTAATCAAGATGCACAGGAAATAAATATATGCTGGAGCACAATAAGTAGCTGCAATGTAAACTGGAGAACAATACAAGTAGTGGAAAAGTAACTGCAGGTGAGAAACATGAATACTAGCTAAGTGCCTTGAGCACAAGTTCGTTATATGATCGGCTTAGGTTGCACATGAAAGTCACTACGATAACTCCGTTATGCGTGAGTTGCATAACCGATATACACATGAATACTGTTTGGCTTTGATCATATAACCAACTCACTACTCCCCTCCCCCACTAATACCATTGGATCCAACCACAACACGCTACGTACATGATAATAGCTCGCGCACACGAAGGCGAGAGCACAAGAAGCACATGATAGCACATGATAATCAATACCCGAAGCACATGATGAAATACACGTGATAGAGTACCCGCTGAACACGATAAGGGGGATAGCACCTCATAACGGGATCCACTAGTACCAGCTCGTGTAATAATGTGTCAGAATCAAGTATTACAGTTCTAGAACAGGTAATATAAACGCTATCATGAAATAGAAACTATCAGAGGTAGGTACTCGCCTGATGTCCCGAGCAACTGATGAGGATCGAGGTCCGGACCGGTATCGCAGGGACCTAATGCGAAAAGCAGAATTAAACAGGGTTCTAAGCATTTAAACTGATATAAAATAATTAAAAACAGGCTTCTAGGGCTATTCTAGGTCGAACGGGTCAAACCGGTGAAAATCGGGTCAAAAAGTCAACCCGGGGTCCAAAAAGTCAACTCTAGGTCAAAACTAGGTCAAACGTTGACTTTTACGGTCAACGGGGACAATTATGGTCAAAGCTAGGTCAAACTAGGGTGCCCCTGAAATTCTAGGTCAAACCGAGCTCATAAAGCTACTAAACTCACAAACTCGCCTAATCGAGATACCGGGATACCCTCGGTATTCGATACCTCGCCCTAGGCCACGCACCCCGCCTAAACCCGCTAAAACCTATGCTAGCACGCGTAATTATATACATATATACATATAAAAATCATTCCAATATATTTCCTAGGCTAATGCTCAAATACCCCGCTCGAAACTCAATACCTTGAATATCTCAAGGTATTGAGATACCTCGGTATCTCAAGGTATTGAGATACCGCTCTCAAACCCCTCTAACTAGCTATTAGGCTAATAAATATATACCTAGTTATTAATCTAGGCTAGGAAATATAGATATCTACCATATTTATATATATCTAAGTATGTATATACCTATATATATATATATCCACACACATACCCAATTACCCATATACCTTACCCTACGCATAAATATATATATACTAACTATAATATATATCTAGCTCTAGGTATATATATATATATATCTATGCATATAGATATAGGTATCTACCATATCTACCTATCTATCTATCCATAGATATCTATCTATCTATGTATCTAATCTATTTAACTATCTACGTATCTATCTAGCTACCTATTTATCTAATATCTATCTATTCACCTATCTAACTATCAAACCATCTATCTAGCTATCTATTTAATCTATCTATCCAACTAATAATCTAACTATCTATCTATTAATCTACCTATCTATCTAGTTATCAATATATCTAGCTATCTAGCTATTTACCTATCTATCTATTACCTATCTATTTATCTTATATAACTATCTATAAACTTATCTATCACTATCTCTATAACAATCTATCTATATAACTAACTATCTAACTATTAATCTATCTATATAGATATATAGATCTATATAACTCACTCTAAGCTACCTCCTACTACCCGCTGCTTGCTGCTGCTACTAGCGCTGCGCTGCTGCTCTTGCATTGCTGCTGCGACTGCTGCATCTTCATACTGCTGCTGCTGCTCTGCCTAGCAGCAGCAAGCTGCTGCTGTTGCAGCTGAACTGCTGCTGCTGCAGTTCAGTTTCCAGGGTCTGTGGCTCCCCCTCCAATCCACAACACACACACACCTATATATATATATATATATATATATATATATATATATATATATATATATCACTCTATATATATATATATATACATATATATCTATATATATATCAACTAGATACATATATATACACACCTATATATCTATATACTAACACACACTCACACACACACTAAAACACACACACACATACAAATATATACATAGCTATAAATATATATATATATACACATATTAATATATATATATACATATCAATACACACACACACTCTAAGATATATATATATATATACACATACACATTCAAATATATATATATACATATGCACACACAAGCACATAGATATAAATACACACATATATATATAAATATATATACATAAACACACATACATATAAATATATATATATATATATATATATATATATAGACACATATAAATATATATTTATATATATATAGACACTCACACAAGCACAACACAACACTCTCACAACACGTCCCACTCACGCCCAATGACCCCGACACGCACCAACACCTTAAAATATATAAAATATAGCTCGAAAACTCTAGCACACACTCCCCGATACTAACCCAACGCGCGCACAAAGCCGAAACGAGGAAACCAAGTCGAAATGGCCGTTCGGTCATTTCGACGAACACGTGGTGCGCGGCTCGGAAAATCTCCTGAAACGCACACCAAACGAACTCGGAATCGGCCCAAAATTTACCCACGCGCTCTACACGATGTCTAGATCCTAGAAAAAGTGGTCCCACGTCGATTCTAGGTCCGTGACGGAAACGCACACGCACACGCACTTAGAATCGGCGACGACGAAAAGCCCCAATTTCGCCCGAAACGCCCGTTTTTCTGCGACACGGCTTCCCGTGTCCGAACGGAGACACGCACTCACCCTCTAGACACCCGACAACGTCTACCTAGGTCCATCTAACCTAGGGCATCACCCAAAATTGGGCCAAATTCGGATTCCACCCGAATTCGACACAAAACCTAATGTCAAAGTTTCTAAACTCACCCAAACTAGTTCCAACTTCCTCCTACGGGTAGGGTTAGGGTCTAGGAGGGTTCTACAACACTAATTACACTACAAAAAATAATTAGTAAGGGGAAAGTTAGGTTTTACCTCTTGGGAGTTGGAATCCCAAGGCCAAAGTCTCAAATTCCCTCCAAATCAACTCCCTCAAGCTCCAAGCTTCCAAATCTATCTCCCACACTAGATCTAGGCTCCTCACACCTAGGTTAGGGAAAATGCAAGGGTAGAGTTAGCATAAAGAAGAATGAATGGAAGAAAGAAAGAAGAAAAATGGAAGAGGGACTTACTTGGAGAAAGAAGGAAGAAGAAAGAAGAAGTGGAGAAGAAGAAGAAGGAAGAAGAAGTGAAGAATGAAGAGGAATGAAGAAAGAGGGGGGCTGCTGCTGGCTTCACTCGGGAATGGGTAGGTAGGGGGGTCCGGCCACATGTAAAAATGTAAAAAGGGGATTTACAACTTTCCAAATTCCCAAAACGCCCCTACTCACTTGGTTTTGGGTTCCGGGTTCCAAATGCGCTCAAACTAGCTCCAAATCTCTCCAACTAACCTCCTAAAAATAAAATAATAAGTCTAAGTCCCAAAATAATTCTCACAAGGGTGTGGGCTGGGTCGGACATGGGTCCACTAGGGTCGGACATGGGTCCAGGCTAGCCAAAACCCTAAAACAATCAATTAAAAAATACTACAACCACTAAATAAATATAAATACAATTAATTAAATACAATTCACAATTTATAAAAAAAAAAAAAAAACCCTATTTTCTAGAATTGGGTAGTGACACAAGCTACCATATGTCATCTCCTCCACCTACTCTTCATTTCCCATATAACCTAACCCTTCTACATATTATTCATCTTTACTTCTCCTCATAATTTTTCTCAACTCCTCCTTTCCATCCCCTCATCTACTACCGGCTGTTGCTGCTCCTCTTTACTGTCGATGCCACAACTACTGCTTCTGTCGCCGCTGCCTCCGGCGCTGCCCACGGTCGCGTTCGCCGGCCACTGCCCAGCGCCGCCCGCCGCCGTCCGGCACCCCCCTCCGGTCAGAACCGACCACTACCACCACTCATCATCATCCTCCTTCTCATCTTCTTCTTTCATAAATTGAAAAGAGAGAGAAGGAGAAGAAGATGAACAAGAAAAAGATCCCAAGCCCTAACCCCCAATTTTCAACATCTGAAATCTCCAAGGTATAACCCTTCCTTTTTGGTTATTATCAATTTATTTTCTTTCTAGGAAAACCTATAAAATAAAAACCCTATTCACTTTATTTTTTATTCAATTCCATAAATATTTCTATTCTTGATAAAGGAAGGAATTGACAAAGGAGAACAAGAGAATAACTCTAGTTTTCAATTTGGGGAAAGCATATTCGGGTTGTTCTCAAAATCCAAGATAAGCCCTCCTCCTTGATTTTTAATTCTTCTTTTAAATTTTTTCATGCTTATAAAGTGTTTGTCTAAATATCTCCTCCAACTACTATTTTAGAAAAATCTTATTATACATCCAAAGTGTGCAATCCATCTTCCACCTACCAAATATCAATTAAAATTTCATGAATTAATCATAAAGATAGTTTAGTTTCTAATTTTATGAGATTATGTGTGAGTTTGGACATTATATGACATGTGATTTTAGAATTTTATAAGTAATATAAATATGGTTTAGAATTGTTATGGTTGTGTAAATTTGATTTTTATGCTTAGTATTATGTTGATGATTGTATGCTAATGCTTGTGTGTGTCGATGAATTTATAGCGTTACCGGAAATTCTTCCAAGGTGTACGTCGGTAAGGAACTTGTAGTCAAAATTATTGTGTGTGACATAATATTGACATCATATATATATATATATATATATATATATATATATATATATATATATATATATATATATATATATATATATATATATATATATATATAATCTCAACTCTAGTGATAAATTGTAAATTGTAGAATATATTAATTTTTTTATGTATTCCAACATAGAGTAGCAGAGTGTTTCTAAGTAAAAGTTCTTAATTTTAAAAAATATCGGCATCTGAAATTGATATTAAGCATTAATTGGTTATTTGGACCAAATATGAGTTATAATTAGAAATAATTATAGTATGGTCATAAACAAGTTTATATTATGAAAACTACTTGTGAGATAGGTTATAGAATTAATATTCCAAATCATACTAACATATCGGTTTCATTTAAGTTTTATTATTTATTTTGGCCGAATAACAACTAAAATTCAGATTTGGTTAAAATATGGTTGTTCCGGGGATGAGAGCAATACTAAGATGCTAGAAATGATTTATTGTACTCGTAGTTGCTGTCTGGATATGGCATTTGAATATTATAAGTTGTTTTTAGGATGAGTATGAGGAAATATCACGTATTATTAAACAAAAGTTGCATAGGCAACTATGAAATGTATTTTCATAAGCGATACAAGACCGTAGTTGACATATTAGGCTCTAAGTCTGAATTTATCTTTAAAATTCAGCACACTCTTTTAGTTTGATTTCAAAATAAATGTCTAAGTTGTACAACTCTACTCCCCAATAACTTAACATACGGACTTTAGGTTTCGGAGGTGTTCAAAAAAAAAATTATATTATGTTTTTCTTCTAGCAAGTATCTCGGAGATTAAAATTGATTTATATTTGAGGGAATCCTATTCTAAATTATAGGATGATCAATATTTTATTTATAGGTTACTTGGTTAAAAGTTATGTTTGAATAACTATATACATATTTAGTTTTTGTGTAAATTCTTGATTGTTAATTTTGCCATAATTTTGGTACTCTGATGTTCTTGTTTAGTCTGATTTTGTAGTGAAGATTGTTAAATCATGGATTGCTAGCATTAATTAAGCTATAATTTATCCAAGGTAAGAAACTAGACTTCTTTATTCTATATGTTGATACTATATGTCCAACTACGTGTGTTCCGATGTTGAGTTGTTCCACCGAAGGGGTCGGCTGTCACGACCCAATTCCGTAGAATCGTTTGAGGTGTCCCCCGAATCGTGACCGCCGTGCGGGCCTGGAGTTGCGCCCGCACAAGGCTTTAATGATTTGCATAGCAAGCACATATTCAGAGTACGCAGATAAATTGAAACACTGATTTGAAACATGGAAAAGTTCTCTTTATTTATAATGAACATCTATTACAAACTCCTGAACGAGTCAGCTAATATGCCGAACGGCTTACAAAAGAGATGACTCAAAATGAGATAGCAGTCCTGTACATTACATCCCTTTATAAACTCAAAACGATAAAGACCTCCAGGCTGGAGGATAGCTTTGCCACGGAGCTGCATTTGTGTATGAAGAGTTGCAGCTTCTGGCTTCAAAATGCTTTGAGGGCGCGGTGAAGATGCGCCAACAGCTGGACTGGATCAGGAAGACGACTTCAGCTCCTCGCTCGATTTGCCTTGGTGCGGAGAACCTGTTTCAACGAGGGTCAGCATATCGAAACATGCTGGTGAAGGCGAGCTAGCCGAACTATACCAATCAACACGTTGTTTTAATGAAGCATGCATATTTGTGGGTTTCTATTCTTGCCTTAGTTCATTTACAAGTAAGCAGCATATAGAATTTACTGAAGTGAACGTGCCACCGTTTGGTGGATTTTTACCTGACCGTCTGAATTACCTGCACAATACTTACCTTGCCTTCCCTGCCATGAAGACACAAGTTAGTTTGTAACAGGTTTAAATATACAAGATGATCACTGGCTTGATTGCCATAATGGACACTAGTCTGTGACGAAGATGGTTTGCTACGTGCAAGAACGTTAGGCGCCGCATACCACCCTGTCCTAGTACGTGAGACTAAACGTTAGTTCCGTCCGGAGCCGGAACGGTGCCAGTGCCCCAGCAGCCGCCCGCAGGAACTATACCTTGTGCACAAGTTGTCCGTGATCGCACACTAACAATCATTCGTCCGGAGGCTACGTTAACAAGCATTCGCCCGGAGGCTACGTTAACATGCATTCGCCCGGAGGCTACGTGAGTACAAGACAAGCAGTATTGCATGATTAATTTTATATTGCAACTACGTTATATTCATGCATCAGGATATACGTTTAAACTTGTATCTATGCATTTGATGAACATTCCGAACGAACAAGCATGCAAAGATATAAACGTTCACAAGTTTCATTGACAAGCATATGTACCAAGTCTATTCTCTTTTATCTTGGTTTCTTTTAGTTATTACTTGGTATCGTTTGATCGGGGCGAAGAGAATGCAAGTGTTTTAGCTTTGAAGCTTGGAAGCAGGGCTAGCTAATCGGGTTGGTAGCCACTCACTTAGATTTTGGAAGGGAGAAGGAAAGAGGCGCTTTACGACTCCGCTCGCAAGCCGCCTACTGCTCGTTCACCTGCACACGAACAGCTCAATTAATACTTCTTCCTCTCTTTCCAATCTCGGAATAGAAGTGCAAGTCGATGAACGAACACAATGAAAACCATCAAAACCGTTCAAGGAAAACAAGCAAATCCCAAAACCAACTCAAAGCACGAAAGCAACAAGCGACATCGAAAACTGAGGCAATAAAAGATAGCAGCGGAGAGGTCCCTCCTGACTCTGCCGCTAAGCCGATCCTTGGGGCGCAGTCCACTGAATATGGGAATCGATTCCGAAGAAACAAATCCATAACGAGGACGAGTTCTTAATTCAATCTATCCTGATCGAACGATACCGTCTTGTGTTTCTTAGCCGCGATCTCCGCACCGGGAGAACGGGGCGCTACATCCTACCCAACTAATTGGAAGTTTCGTCCCAAAACTTAAGAACAGGACCTACCATCAGAGAACGTTACGTTGGGGATGTTTAGCAGAGTATTTGGGGCAGTCATGAATTCTGTGGTTTGCATCGCCACAGATGAGGCATAATCCTTGTTTCAGACGATATTCGTTGACCAGGTGCCCTGGCCTCCTGCAGAAGTGACATAGCTGCCCTCTCTGCGGACCACCGTTGTTGAGGCACTTTATAGCGGTGTTTCCTCCTTCGTTGCTTTGGCGTTTGTGACTGAATGTATGCACAGCGCCGGCAGCAACATGAGGATACTGAGGTTCAAGAGATAGGGCGTGATTCATGACTTCACGCATTGTCCCGTACTGATTATTGACCACGTGCGAATGGATGGCAGGGCGTAGTCCACCTTCAAACCTTCTGGCTCGACTCGCTGCATCAGGTAAATAGGCCCTAGCGAATTTGGAGAGTCGGTTGAATTCGGCGGAGTACTCCTTAACTGTCATGCTGCCTTGCCGCAGTTGCACGAAATCATTTTCTATTTGACGTTGCACTGTAGGGGGTATAAACTCCTCTTCGAACGCGGCACGAAAGGTCGTCCACGAGATCGCCTCCTCTCCGTGATCAAATTGGAGAGATCATCGATGCACGTTCCACCAATCGTGTGCGTTGAGGCGGAACTGTAGTTGCGCGCAGGCGACGCGCTTATCTTCGGGGACCTCTAGCAGAGCGAAGTGATCTTCAAGCTCGGCTAGCCAATCTAGAGCTATCACTGGGTCCTCAGTCCCGTTGAATGGGGTATTGCAGACTTTCTTGAAATGGCCCAAGTTGAAGGCAGTCACGTCCCTCGGCCTTGGGATTTGAGGCATCTCCACTTCAAGCACGGGCTGTTCCACCGGAGTCGTTGCTGTTGCGGCGGAATGGTTGGCAGCCAAAGTCTGAACGATCTGTTGTAGGGCATCTACCTGCTTTTGTTGGACTGAGAATCGGGTCTCTAGATTACTCTCGAACTTGGCTTGGCGAGCATCATCTCTTTGTCGTTGCGATTCTAACATTTGCATTACCCGCTCAAGCGGGTCGACTTGAGACATGCCTCGTTGGCTCCGAGAGCTTCTCGAATTACCCGAACTGCTTTCTTGTGTTTCGTTTGGTGGTTGCGCTGCAGATTACGCTGGTACCATTCCTTCAAAAGAAGGTAAGTTACATTAGAATCATAATGTATTATGGACTTATTGCATGAACGTATCTCATTTTGGCCTAGCGAGTTCAAGAGTTCGCACAGGAATTGATCGTTAAAGGAACTTTTCCAGCATGAAGTCTAAGGAACTTGAATCTGTGCTCTGATACCACTATGTCACGATCCGATTCCGTAGAATCGTTTGAGGCGTCCACCGAATCGTGACCGCCGTGCGGGCCTGGAGTTGCGCCCGCACAAGACTTTAATGATTTGCATAGCAAGCACATATTCAGAGTACGCAGATAAATTGAAACACTAATTTGAAACATGGAAAAGTTCTCTTTATTTATAATAAACATCTATTACAAACTCCTGAACGAGTCAGCTAATATGCCGAACGGCTTACAAAAGAGATGACTCAAAATGAGATAGCAGTCCTGTACATTACATCACTTTATAAACTCAAAACGATAAAGACCTCCAGGCTGGAGGATAGCTTTGCAACGGAGCTGCATTTGTGTATGAAGAGTTGCAGCTTCTGGCTTCAAAATGCTTCGAGGGCGCGGTGAAGATGCGCCAACAGCTGGACTGGATCGGGAAGACGACTTCGGCTCCTCGCTCGGTTCGCCTTGGTGCGGAGAACCTGTTTCAACGAGGGTCAGCATATCGAAACATGCTGGTGAAGGCGAGCTAGCCGAACTATACCAATCAACACATTGTTTTAATAAAGCATGCATATTTGTGGGTTTCTATTCTTGCCTTAGTTCATTTACAAGTAAGCAGCATATAGAATTTACTGAAGTGAACGTGCCACCGTTTAGTGGATTTTTACCTGACCGTCTGAATTACCTGCACAATACTTACCTTGCCTTCCCTGCCACGAAGACACAAGTTAGTTTGCAACAGGTTTAAATATACAAGATGATCACTGGCTTGATTGCCATAATGGACACTAGTCTGTGACGAAGATGGTTTGCTACGAGCAAGAACGTTAGGCGCCGCATACCACCCTGTCCTAGTACGTGAGACTAAACGTTAGTTCCGTCCGAAGCCGGAACGGTGCCAGTGCCCCAGCAGCCGCCCACAGGAACTATACCTTATGCACAAGTTGTCCGTGATCGCACACTAACAATCATTCGTCCGGAGGCTACGTTAACAAGCATTCGCCCGGAGGCTACGTTAACATGCATTCGCCCGGAGGCTACGTGAGTACAAGACAAGCAGTATTGCATGATTAATTTTACATTGCAACTACGTTATATTCATGCATCAGGATATATGTTTAAACTTGTATCTATGCATTTGATGAACATTCCGAACGAACAAGCATGCAAAGATATAAACGTTCACAAGTTTCATTGACAAGCATATGTACCAAGTCTATTCTCTTTTATCTTGGTTTCTTTTAGTTATTACTTGGTATCGTTTGATCGGGGCGAAGAGAATGCAAGTGTTTTAGCTTTTAAGCTTGGAAGCAGGGCTAGCTAATCGGGTTGGTAGCCACTCACTTAGATTTTGGAAGGGAGAAGGAAAGAGGCGCTTCACGACTCCGCTCGCAAGCCGTCTACTGCTCGTTCACCTGCACACGAACAGCTCGATTAATACTTCTTCCTCTCTTTCCAATCTCGGAATAGAAGTGCAAGTCGATGAACGAGCACAATGAAAACCATCAAAACCGTTCAAGGAAAATAAGCAAATCCCAAAACCAACTCAAAGCACGAAAGCAACAAGCGACATCGAAAACCGAGGCAATAAAAGATAGCAGCGGAGAGGTCCCTCCTGACTCTGCCGCTAAGCCGATCCTTGGGGCGCAGTCTACTGAATATGGGAATCGATTCCGAAGAAACAAATCCATAACGAGGACGAGTTCTTAATTCAATCTATCCCGATCGAACGATACCGTCTTGTGTTTCTTAGCCGCGATCTCCGCACCGGGAGAACGGGGCGCTACATCCTACCCAACTAATTGGAAGTTTCGTCCCAAAACTTAAGAACAGGACCTACCATCAGAGAACGTTACGTTAGGGATGTTTAGCAGAGTATTTGGGGCAGTCACGAATTCTGTGGTTTGCATCGCCACAGATGAGGCATAATCCTTGTTTCAGACGACATTCGTTGACCAGGTGCCCTGGCCTCCTGCAGAAGTGACATAGCTGCCCTCTCTGCGGACCACCGTTGTTGAGGCGCTTTATAGCGGTGTTTCCTCCTTCGTTGCTTTGGCGTTTGTGACTGAATGTATGCACAGCGCCGGCAGCAACATGAGGATACTGAGGTTCAAGAGATAGGGCGTGATTCATGACTTCACGCATTGTCCCGTACTGATTATTGACCACGTGCGAATGGATGGCAGGGCGTAGTCCACCTTCAAACCTTCTGGCTCGACTCGCTGCATCAGGTAAATAGGCCCTAGCGAATTTGGAGAGTCGGTTGAATTTGGCGAAGTACTCCTTAACTGTCATGCTGCCTTGCCGCAGTTGCACGAAGTCATTTTCCATTTGACGTTGCACTGTAGGGGGTATAAACTCCTCTTCGAACGCGGCACGAAAGGTCGTCCACGAGATCGCCTCCTCTCCATGATCAAATTGGAGAGATCGTCGATGCACGTTCCACCAATCGTGTGCGTTGAGGCGGAGCTGTAGTTGCGCGCAGGCGACGCGCTTATCTTCGGGGACCTCTAGCAGAGCGAAGTGATCTTCAAGCTCGGCTAGCCAATCTAGAGCTATCACTGGGTCCTCAGTCCCGTTGAATGGGGTGTTGCAGACTTTCTTGAAATGGCCCAAGTTGAAGGCAGTCACGTCCCTCGGCCTTGGGATTTGAGGCGTCTCTACTTCAAGCACGGGCTGTTCCACCGGAGTCGTTGCTGTTGCGACGGAATGGTTGGCAGCCAAAGTCTGAACGATCTGTTGTAGGACATCTACCTGCTTTTGTTGGACTGAGAATCGGGTCTCTAGATTACTCTCGAACTTGGCTTGGCGAGCATCATCTCTTTGTCGTAGCGAATCTAACATTTGCATTACCCGCTCAAGCGGGTCGACTTGAGACATGCCTCGTTGGCTCCGAGAGCTTCCCGAATTACCCGAACTGCTTTCTTGTGTTTCGTTTGGTGGTTGTGCTGCAGATTGCGCTGGTACCATTCCTTCAAAAGAAGGTAAGTTACATTAGAATCATAATGTATTATGGACTTATTGCATGAACGTATCTCATTTTGGCCTAGCGAGTTCAAGAGTTCGCACAGGAATTGATCGTTAAAGGAACTTTTCCAGCACGAAGTCTAAGGAACTTGAATCTGTGCTCTGATACCACTATGTCATGACCCGATTCCGTAGAATCGTTTGAGGCGTCCCCCGAATCGTGACCACCGTGCGGGCCTGGAGTTGCGCCCGCACAAGACTTTAATGATTTGCATAGCAAGCACATATTCAGAGTACGCAGATAAATTGAAATACTGATTTGAAACATGGAAAAGTTCTCTTTATTTATAATGAACATCTATTACAAACTCCTGAACGAGTCAGCTAATATGCTGAACGGCTTACAAAAAAGATAACTCAAAATGAGATAGCAGTCCTGTACATTACATCCCTTTATAAACTCAAAACGATAAAGACCTCCAGGCTGGAGGATAGCTTTGCCACGGAGCTGCATTTGTGTATGAAGAGTTGCAGCTTCTGGCTTCAAAATGCTTTGAGGGCGCGGTGAAGATGCGCCAACAGCTGGACTGGATCGGGAAGACGACTTCGGCTCCTCGCTCGGTTCGCCTTGGTGCGGAGAACCTGTTTCAACGAGGGTCAGCATATCGAAACATGCTGGTGAAGGCGAGCTAGCCGAACTATACCAATCAACACATTGTTTTAATAAAGCATGCATATTTGTGGGTTTCTATTCTTGCCTTAGTTCATTTACAAGTAAGCAGCATATAGAATTTACTGAAGTGAACGTGCCACCGTTTGGTAGATTTTTACCTGACCGTCTGAATTACCTGCACAATACTTACCTTGCCTTCCCTGCCACGAAGACACAAGTTAGTTTGCAACAGGTTTAAATATACAAGATGATCACTGGCTTGATTGCCATAATGGACACTAGTCTGTGACGAAGATGGTTTGCTACGTGCAAGAACGTTAGGCGCCGCATACCACCCTGTCCTAGTACGTGAGACTAAACGTTAGTTCCGTCCGAAGCCGGAACGGTGCCAGTGCCCCAGCAGCCGCCCGCAGGAACTATACCTTGTGCACAAGTTGTCCGTGATCGCACACTAACAATCATTCGCCCGGAGGCTACGTTAACAAGCATTCGCCCGGAGGCTACGTTAACATGCATTCGCCCGGAGGCTACGTGAGTACAAGACAAACAGTATTGCATGATTAATTTTACATTACAACTACGTTATATTCATGCATCAGGATATACATTTAAACTTGTATCTATGCATTTGATGAACATTTTGAACGAACAAGCATGCAAAGATATAAACGTTCACAAGTTTCATTGACAAGCATATGTACCAAGTCTATTCTCTTTTATCTTGGTTTCTTTTAGTTATTACTTGGTATCGTTTGATCGGGGCGAAGAGAATGCAAGTGTTTTAGCTGTGAAGCTTGGAAGCAGGGCTAGCTAATCGGGTTGGTAGCCACTCACTTAGATTTTGGAAGGGAGAAGGAAAGAGGCGCTTCATGACTCCGCTCGCAAGCCGCCTACTGCTCGTTCACCTGCACACGAACAGCTCGATTAATACTTCTTCCTCTCTTTCCAATCTCGGAATAGAAGTACAAGTCGATGAACGAACACAATAAAAACCATCGAAACCGTTCAAGGAAAACAAGCAAATCCCAAAACCAACTCAAAGCACGAAAGCAACAAGCGACATCCAAAACCGAGGCAATAAAAGATAGCAGCGGAGAGGTCCCTCCTGACTCTGCCGCTAAGCCGATCCTTGGGGCATAGTCCACTGAATATGGGAATCGATTCCGAAGAAACAAATCCATAACGAGGACGAGTTCTTAATTCAATCTATCCCGATCGAACGATACCGTCTTGTGTTTCTTAGCCGCGATCTCCGCACCGGGAGAACGGGGCGCTACATCGGCGAACCCGGAGAATTCTACGGAGGGTTTCTCTGGGTCTTTTATTATTAATTGTGAAAATTTCGGAGTCTAGAATACAAAGGAGATTCTGCCAAAATTTCTAAGAAATTTTAGAGAATCATTTTCGGAAAGTCCGAATAATTGATTATTCTCTATTTTAAGTTATTAGAAATTTTAACTTAGGTTCAACCCTAAAATCCTTATATTATAATTTTTTTATTAAATTATTAGGACGCGTAGGACACTTTGCACTTGCACAAAAGAGCAACAAAGATAATTTTTATTATATTCCATGGTAAGGAATATAATTCCATGCTTTCAAATTTTTTTTTACCAAATGGAATAGCTCCGTTAGGCGTGATACCCTGAGTACACGAAACAGAATTTATGTTTTATTGGATGTTTAACATTTCTGCAAAGATGAAACGATCTATTAATGAGATATTCTCACAAAATGTATAGTCTCTGACACACAAGGCGAGATACTAAAACGAGACTAATAATAACCCAACTTAATTTGATTGTTAGATAGGAATGTTTGTTATAAAATTGCATTGGGATAGGAGAGAACATTTGGATCACACCGTCGAACTCTTTGCAATATCAATTATTTTAAAAGGTAATACTGATCAGTAGTTCCGGCATACATATGGTCATACGATGATCGACGTGAGGCTTAGCTCACTTATTTTCCATTGGATCCGAATTTTGAAAAGGATCAAATGCGACAATAGTATATGTTCAATGTTGACCTATGTTCCGAATTCTTATAAAAGTTCAAAATATTTGACAATTGATTTTATTATCACATGATCCGAATTCTCTGAAATAAAGAAAAGATTCAACAATTATTTATATCATGTGCTTATCAAATTTTTATGATTCAATGGTTATTATAGTGAGACAATGATATCACGATACCTATGGGACTGGAATCTAAGCACCCTCCACTAGAAAATTATCTGATCCCGGGTATATGAGATTATTGCCAAGACATATTGATGTTGGTGGTGATCCAAAAGTGTCTCTAAATTATATTTTGTATATAGAAAAATTGTTTGTGAATGTTCTTGTGATTTGTTATTTGGACACTAAGTAGAATATGATTATGGAAAGTGTATGTGTGGATTATGATTTGGAAATTAAGTAGAATAAGTTTTTATAAGAGTTGAAACATATGTTTCAGAATTTTATTATAAAGAGCAAGAACACCATGCTTCATGATTTACTAAATTGTATCTAAGGAATTTACTATTTCATTTTCTCTATCATGAAATTCGAGAATCAAATCATTTTCAGATTCTCATTTTATTTATTTTCTCCGTCCTTGACTAAGGACTTGCATGTCGTTTGACGACCTAGTATTGTTCACTATATTTTGTAGAGAACATCTTCAAGGAAGCTATCATTGTGCCTTGATAAGGAGATGGAACACAAGAACAATATGTCTCAACGGAAGATGATTGAATTGGAAGCAGAACTTTATTTTCATCCTATAACAAGGTATTAAGGTGTTACATGTATATTGAGATAAATGTTGTAATTGGGTAGAATAACCCATTTCCTATTTATAGAGTTAGAATATCATTTATCAAGAATATTATTTATTGTATTAAGCAAGTTATGACTTGTAATACACCTATCCTAAAATCTTACAGGTGACAATCGCGAGTATGGATATGGGAGTATTCGTATGTCGTGTAGTTTGGGAATGATGTTACGTACTCGGCTTGCCATATTCCAGGAGCGGGACGTGACATCCTGTAAGGAAAACTTTGGTAACTAATGCTAATCCGCAGTTCCTGGAAGGAAAATTGTGGTAACTAATGATAAATTCGAAGCTCTGGGAATGAGACATCGGTAATAATATGGAAAAGTTGCCCAAGCGCAGAGTGTATGTTCTCCCCTCCCCATGCTACTGTCCGTGTCGCATCCATGATACGACCAGTCCGACTCTAATAGGAGATAAGTACAATCAAATATGTATACAATCAAGTCCATCATCAAGTAAATATCAGGGATCATATACGGGTTGCCTAGCACGTCATGCAATATGAATCCGTGTATCATGCCTATGTGTCTGCGAGAATAAATCATGTAACCATACAGGTAAGAAAAATGTAAAATATGTAGTAAAATAAATGACTAGTAAGAAAATATGCATGTAAATACTGTAAATCAATATGCAAGGTATACTTGTCTCATTGCGTCCAAAATTATATTGAGACTGTCGGGTACCAAAAGTTGTATCCAGGCCTAGGCAAATGCTACGCTGCTAAGGTTTCCAGAGAATCTACTAGAACCCAACAAACAAACCAAAATTATCACATAACTATATTTGCACAAGAACAAGATCCGCGTGAACCTATCGAACCATAATCCAAGCCTCAATATTCATCCTCAAACAAAGCCACAATCCAAGCCTTATTAATCCAATCATCGATATGCATACTCTTACCGAGGCAAGGTGGCCGCCGCCTACACGAAAAGCACAAACCAAACCAAAGCAAAGCAAACAAACTCTTATCTATATGAAGTTACTGGCCAAGCCATAAAGGACTAATCAACTGCAGTTCTACCCGATCCAGCACTGAGTAGCTAGCCCGCCTGGTCGTATCGAACTGCCGGCACCACGTCCAAAGTACGTTACCATTTGTCTTCTCCATGGCTGAACGATTCCGGTGTCCCGGAGCATATCCCGTTCGAGGAGACGAAACCCTGTGTGCAACAGGTTGTCCGTAACCAATACAGACACCAAGTAGGTATGACGAGAGAATCGAGCATTCTTGCCCCACCAAACGATCCTAGACTCATCCAACCAACTATCCATAACCATTCTCCAACTTATATCCCAAAGCATCATCTCAAGTTATCCCCATAGGTACTATGCCGCTTCGACAAAATGATCCAATTGGTGCAATACCCTTTGCTCAGAAAACTCCGTGGCACAATATCCCAACAGTGGCACAATGCCCTCACCGATACAGTTGTCCGATTTTGAACCATAATTGCATGCTTTGTATGACAAAGCGCCCAACTGATACTCGTGCACGGATGCACGCTCGAACGCCCGCCCGTCCAAATTGCCTCAATGTTCCAACCAAGATAATCACTCAAGCTCTAACTGCCTACTCAAGCTCTAACTGCCCAACGCAAAAACCAACTCAAGCCACAAATCATATACAACCAAACGACGCACACTCTATGCATGCCACAGTGTAGTCATTTCCAAGTTCCAGTCTAAGTATTCAAGCCAATTCGTGTATCATATATTATTAAGCATGAAGGAGTAGAGGAGAAGGGACAGAGCCCACTCACCAAGTTTGATTCGGTTAAGCATCATGCCTTGCCGATACGACCGATCCCTTGAACCCGTAGTTCGATGCAAAGCCCGATCTACTCAATTGGTATGACCGTGCGAGCAGGCCGTGCTATCCAAATCATCCGACCGATCGGACTAAGGAAGACGGCATTATCGCTCAAATCCTGCTATCCCAGTACTGCTCTGAACGAACATCTGATTCCATCAAACTCTGTTTGCGATCTGCACATGAAACCAACTCAAATCAATACTTGTTCCCAAATCCAACAAATTAAAATGTAACCAGCTATTGCCTCATTCAATCCGACTCAGCGTAATGCACCATACAGTTGCGGGACATTACACTCGTTGCTGGCTCGTGGATCAATTACTCTGCATTTAAAGCAAACTATGAGAATTGCACAGAGGAATCAAGACAAGATGTAAGTCAAGAAATTATTTTAAAGTCGATATAGAGGTCACGAACAGATCAACAAGTGAATGATATCCTATAATTTATCATATCCTAATTGCAGGCTTGGTCGGTTCCTTAGTTGAAACCAAAGCAATATAGTCGTAGACCTGCATGGGCCACCATAAAAAGCAATATAGTCGTAGACCTGCATGGGCCACCATAAAAACCATGTCATGCACCAGTCCCAAAATACCGAGGGACTAGACACGTGACAATGGCCAGCAGAACAACTCCAATGGGCAAACCTAATTTAATGGAACCATTAGAGTAAACTTAAGCTGTAATAAATATAAATGCAGTCTATAATATCTATCACAATATAATTCTAATCAGATCCACATAAAGTAAACACAAGTCAATATGATAAACCAGTCAAGATAATAGATAAAGGAAATAGTCCATCAACAAGTCTAAGTAAATAGTGTCTCGGGGAATAACCTAACACAATAAAGGAAAGAGAATATCACCAATAAATATATCCATGAGTCCAGATATGAAATAACAATGAGCATAAATAACTGAGTATGAAACTAAATACTCAGGAGAAATCCTCAGGTACAACCTCGTCCTCTGGTGCTAGTACTGCTCCAGCGTCATCTCATGTCATGTATATCTTGGGGTAATCCTCCTCTATTGTACCTGGGGACATAATCCGAATCTAGGTCCTCAGGGGATATAGCAAGGTACAAGAAATACTCAAGCCAAATAAAATACAGTAAATATAAAAATAGATCCCCAGGGCAAGCTATGTAACAAGCTAAGTGAAATACAAATAAGAGCATCACTAGTACTCAGGCTGAGACCACTACAAGCTCTGTGTCGGGGATCCCGTAGCAGCAAGAATATCACGTAATGGGCCAAGCTCTGGTACATAGACTAAAGCACCTCCAGTAGCAAAGTATATATATATATATATATATATATATATATATATATATATATATATATATATATATATATATATATATAATAAGCCTTAGCATGTGTGTCTCTCTCCACCCAATGTAACCTCACGTCTCATGTCCATAACACGCAAGATCATGACCTCTAGTTAGTACAACGAGTCATAATGATATCTATGTATATGCAAGTCTCATGTCATGAATCCTGTAAGTCTATACAGAATAACCATGAATAACTCAAGAAAGATTCCGTTACATGAAGTATCCTTTGGTATGACGTACTTGGTAAAGAAAGCACCTAAAAATAGGATCGTAGAATCAAATCTCTAAATGACGTTACACGGCTTCGCGTACGACGTCGACACTCGAATCTTGTTCGGACGCTAAGCAATGTCTCACGGTCCTAGGTTAAACAGGTACATCATAGAAATATATATATAGAAAGAATACAAGCAATTAATATCACAGAAACTACTGCAAGTTGGCAATGTACACTTGTCTGGGTTCTGAGCTCCTTCAATTGCTCTGATATAAGGAGAATCTCCAGGTACGTCTCCGGATGCTGAAACAAACATCACCATTATTCTCAGAATACTTGAAATAGCTAGGATTAGCTACCTATAAGTCCAATTTGGACACAGGGACATAATTGATAGTTTCTGGTCAAAGCGGAGTCCACCTATGGCCCACTTCGCACCGAAAAATGTGCCAGAGATAAAGTTCTCCAAATTCTTCAAACTTATTGTCTACGAGTCTATAAAGATGATACGAACCCAACGGAATATCCAGAACTGAATTCCGATGAGCCGATCACGAAATCGCTCGTCAAGTGGAACCGGGGCCCACGAAACAGTGTTTCGTCAACGTTCTCAAAATCGAACCAAACTTGGGTCACATGACCAGCGTAACACTACGAATCCGATGGCATAAGCTTCATTATGAAATGACAGGCACATATAAAATTATGATGAGTGTCAGAATAGGCCGATACGGTACTTTTTGATGGATACGCATTGATTCTGGTGTGCACGTACATCCAAATCAACTTTCACGAAATCTCACATGTCCGTATTGATGATACGCGCCTTTCGGTATAATTCGCACACGACGAAGTTGCCTCATTTAGCGGAATGTACCCTATTTTGTAAAAATTCGGGTTTAAGAAACCAAAATTTTGACAGATTTTAACAACAATTAAATTACAGCATAATCAATAATAAAATAAACTAATTGAAGAGATTAAAACTTGTTTATGTTGTCTAAATTACTATTCAAGTATAATTTAAAAATTGTGTGCCATTATGAAGATAACGGGACTTAAACACGCATACTTGGAATAATTTTTGTTCCTAAAAATAAGTCATTTTTTCTGTATTTCGTTACGATTTGCGATTGACACAGGACACGACACACTAAACTAATTACACAAGGTTCAAGAGGGTCATGTGGTCTTCGCATAGGGCTCGATGGTTCACTGTTAGGTCTACTGTGCAGGGAGAAACATGGGAGAGAAGATGGGTACCTCACTGTGTGCTGCTGATCGTGAAGTCGGATCGGTTGTTCGTGGCGGTGGAGCACGGCGGTCCGGCGGTCGTCGGTCAACGATGGTCGGGGTGGTAGAGGAGATGATTGTGGTGGTGATCGGCTAGATTGGGGTTTATATAGGGTGAAGGGGGGAGGTTACAGGGATGGGAAGGGGTCGGGTCGGCTGTTGACGGGGAGGGGAATCGAAAGGGACGCGGGGGATTTCGGGTACTGTAGCTGGGCGGTTTGGTGGGTTATCGGGTGAGCGGGTCTACGGGTACGGGTTGGGATTATGATTCGGTTGGGTCGGGTTGGTTTAGGTTAGTTTGGTTTAGGTTGGTTTGGTTTGGTTTGATTTAGGTTGGTTTAATAAATAATCAATATATAGATATACCTATATAGCCATCTAAAAATAGTTTTGGACTTCAATAAATTCTAAAAATTTTTCTATAATACTCTATTAATAGTTGTACACCCAAAAATATAATTTTTTGCACTATATTATTAATTAATTAAATACACATAATTATAAATCCATAATATTATATATTATAAATGGCTAAAAATTACAAAAAATTCCTCCTTAAACTCAGTAATTACAAATATTAAAATTAAAATTTAATTTCTAAAATATTAGGATGTTTACAATACTTCATGATACACTCAATATACCCGTTCCAAACATCATCAAACACCACTAAAACTATGAGAACACATCTAAAATAGTCAATAGAGTATAAATAACACAATAGACATTCCATCAAACACTTGGTGGTCTAAACTCACATTTCCCCCTAATCTTAAGGCACAAACATCATTTCACAAGAAAAAATTATAGATCTAGATAAATGAGGGGTCCTAACACCTAGATCTAGCCAAATAGAGTCAATTCCACCTATGAGAGGATTCCTATAGGTCCAATGAGTGTTCTTAACCATAAATAGAGTAAAAAATAGAGAATTATCTAAGTTTTGAGTGACCGCCTTGAAGAACTCTGAATTTGGACACGAGAAAGATAAAGCGGACACGATCCTCAACACTTGGACTCCTATTCAAGCTTTCTCTAGCAATGATAAGCTCCTTAGCCTCCTTTGGAAATAAAAATGAGGGGGATGGGATTTGGAGTGGATAAATTAGGGTTTGCTCTAAATTTTGGGGATGAACTAAATGGAAATAAATGGAGGCTATTCATGAATAAAGAGGCTTATATAGACTTCTTCTCTTAGGATTAGGGTTAGGTTTAGGAATAGTTTGATATGAATCAAAAGCCCATCTCCATTTGTCATGAATAGAATCTAATTTAACTAAAGGAAGGGATCTCTACAACTAAAAAAAAAAAGAATATTTTTTCATGACACTAAACTTAATTAATTCTAATTACTAAAGTCTTAACTAGCAATAATTAGCACTAATTAACACTTGTAAATTCTAATTGGTTAGCTACTAACTATCACTAATATAATTCTAGGCAACCACTAATATAAAATAATATAATAAAAAGAATAATTATTATGCAAAATTACCAAAATGCCCCTATGTTGGAAATTGGTAGTTACACTATCAGGATGATAGCTCAGAGGTAATATGGACGTGAGCTAGAGTCTACGAAACTGATTTTCGAGTAGTCCCTACGGAGTGCGCAGATGGACCTAGGGACTGCTCCGCTAGGGAGCTTTTGAGGATCCATTACCTTTTGCCTACTCAGGATTCCTGAATACATATAATGGCTTTCAGGATGCTTTGCATATAAAGGGAAATACCGTACATAGGCACTCGCTGAAGAATCAAGATCTAGAACACTGTACATCTGGGTTGTTCCACTGGGGATAAGAGGAGTACAAGTCTATCTTAGACATAGTACTTTATCAGGAACTTGTCGTTGATAGGCATTATAAGCAAGTCACCACTGGGTTTCACTAGTCGGTAAGCGCTGTTGGAGAATACGAATTACACGATGAACGAGCTCTCCCATTTAGGCTGTAATTTTTCGGTCGTCTTGTGGGTCATGACCATCGGCCTTCTCACGGTCAGGACGAGGTCTCCCACTTGAAAAATTCTCTCCTTGACCCGTTTGTTGAAGGCTCCCGAGAGGCGCGCTTGGTATAGCTCAATGCGCTGCTGATCTAAGAGATGTTCCTTGTCGAGTGCTTCTAACTCTTGTAGTCATCGGCGGTGATTGTCATCGATGGTTAATTGGTTAGAGAGAGCTACTCGGAGTGAAGGGATTTGGATCTCGAGCAGGAGGACCACTTTGCTTCCGTACACCAGAGAGAAATGCGTGTTGCCAGTAGCTGTTCGGACCATTTTATGGTAGGCCCAGAGACCTTCACCCAGCTTCTAGTTCCAGTCGTGCTTATTGGAAGACACGAACTTTTTGAGTAGCTTTATGATGGTCTTGTTGAAGGATTCTTCCAGACCATTTGCTGTCGGGTTATAGGCAGTTGACGCTATATTCTGAATCCGATTTTTGTCAAAAAATTGATAGAATGCATGAGTTGCAAACTGTGGACCGTTGTCATGGACGATCCTTTGTGGCAAGCCGAAGTGGTATATGACATGATGCTTGACGAAGCATAATCGCATTCGATATTTTTACTTTAGCGAGTGAAATAGCTTTCGTCCATTTGGAGAAGTAATTGGTTATAGCCAGGATAAAACGATGCCCTTTAGAAGAAGGTTGACTGATTGATCCGATATTGTCCATCCCCCATGCTTCAAAAGGCAAAGATGCGACCATTGGGTGCAGGAATTCTGAGGTCTGGTGGATGAAGTCTGCGTGAATTTGGTACTTCTGGCATTTTCTCACATAATCAATGGCCTCTGCTACCATCATCGGCCAATAATAACCCATTCTCCGAAGACGGTCCTGTAGCTTTGGGCTGGATTGGTGTGCGCCGCAGATGCCGTCATGAGCTTCACGGAGGACCTGATTCACTTTTGTATTCGATAGGTATCATAACAGAAGGCTATCGTAGGACCGACGATACAATAATTTGGTAGCTGTATCATAATAGAACTGGAGGAAACGTCTTCTGATCGATGTGGCTTCCTTTGGATTCTCGGAAAGAATTCCATAGATCGCATAGTCAATGAATGGAAGCCTCCAGTCCTAGATATCAGTGTGTACTTCCGCCGCGTAGCCCAGACACATGCATAGGTTATTCTTGGGAAAGACCAGCTCTCGATCGATCACTGTGATTAGCTGATGGGTGTTGTCTGAAACTGCCAAGGAGGCAGCGAGGCCGGCCAGGGCATCAGCATCGACGTTCTGCAGCCAAGGGACATGCTCAATGAAGAATCTTCTGAAGGTTGAGATGATGCCAAGCGCAGCTTAGTGGTAAGGAATCAGGTCTTCGTGCCGGACTTCGTACTCACCCCGGACCTGACTGACTATTAATTTGGGGTCTTCTTAGGCCTCCAGATACTCCACTCCTATTTGTTTGGTGAGTTAGAGCCCAATGACCAATGCGTTGTACTCTGCCACATTGTTGGAGCACGGATTTGTGAGAGAGTAGGCACTATTGATAACAATATCGTATGGGGAGATTAGCATTATCCCGACCCCCGCAATGTCGCCCTTGGGCCCTGTTCTTGAAACACCGTCGAAGAATATTCACCAAATATCCTCGTACGAAGTCATATTTGAGTCTGCCACTTCGTCTGGAGTCTCGTCGTAGAGTTTCGAGGTTTTTGGCATCAAATGTACTGCCAGGAAATCGGTCAGTGCTTGACCCTTGACGAATTTTTGTGGAAAAAATACCATGTCGTATGGAGATAATAGTATCATCCAGGTAGCTAGGCAGAAACTAAGCACCCCCAGTTTAGTCATGAGAACTCTGAGAGGATTGACTCACGAGATCACATGAATGGTCTGTCCATTCACGTAATACCGAGTCTTTTAGACATCAAATACTATAGCAAGGCATTCCTTCTCGACGGGGGTGTAGCTATACTCTGCGCCAACTATCAATCGGCTGAGATAATAGATGGTCTGCATCACTATTCTGGGCTAATAGAGCACCGAGGGAGTGATCCATCGTTCGTACATAAAGCAGGAAAGGCTTCCCCAAGAATGGGACTACCAGCACTAGAGGGTTTGATAGGTAACCCTTGATGTCGTCGAACGAGCATTAACATTCTTTATTCCAGACAAAGGAGACACATTTCTTCATGAGCTGGGTGAACGACCGACAACGATCAGAAAGGTTTGATATAAACCTCCTGATGTATGCCAGCCTCCCTTGAAGGCCGCGAAGTTTTCGGAGGTTCCTTGGCGGATTCATCTCAACGATTGCTTTGATTTTATCGGGGTCTATGTGAATACCCCAGGAAGTGATGATAAAATCCAGGAATTTGCCACTGAAGACTCCCAAGAAAGATTTGGTAGGATTCATCTTGAGACGGTATGCACGCATTAGATCAAAAATAGTCCTCAAGACTCGGAGGTGATCATCTTTAGTGCGGCTCTTGACAGCGATGTCATCAATGTAACACTCCACCATCTTGCGCAGATGTTCACAAAAAATGATGCTCATAGCTCGTTGGTATGTAGCATCAGCGTTCTTCAGACCGAAGGACATGACTTTGTAGCAGTATACTCCTATTGGCGTTCTGAATGATGTATGCTTCTCATTTTTAGGAGACATCTTGATTTGATTATTGCCTGAGAATCCGTCCATGAAGGACATGCGCTTGAAGCCACAAGTGTTGTCGATCATAATTTCAGTGATCGGAAGGGGAAACTCTTCTTTGGGGCATATCACGTTTAGATCACGGAAGTCGATGCAGATTCGAATCTTTCCGTTCTTTTTTACGACGGGCACGATGTTGGCTACCCAATCTGGATGTTGTTTCTCGCAGATGAAGCCACTGGCTATCAGTTTGTTGACTTCAGCTTCGACGGCATTCATGATGTCCGGTCGGAACCGCCGTTGCCGCTGCTTGACAGGTTTAGCATTCGGAGAGATATTAAGCTTATGGACTGCGATTTGTGGGTCCAGTCCCGACATATTTTCGTAGCTCTAGGCAAAGACATCAATGTATTCTCTGACAAGCTGTACCAAGAATTCTCGATCCTCATCAGTCAGACTCTTGCTAATGAATATAGGTTTAGGGGAGGATTCATCGCCCAAATTGACTTGTATGACTTCGTCCTCCATAGGAGGTTCTCGTTGTTTGAACCATATCTCCTATTGTGTGTCTTGGCGTTGGGCCCACGGTTCTACTTCAAAGAGTTCCGGTGGATTCTCGTCATCTTCCTTAGGGTCACCTGACACATTGTTTGCAAACAATGTTTGCTTGAGAATCTCTCCGATACTGATGTCGGAGTCCCAAGCAAAAGATTGTGAAGAGTGAGAGTGTACCTCGTCTCCTTCATCTGAACCCTCGGAGGTTGTGGGAGGTATTACATACCCTAAGCCATGCTTGGTCTTATGGTAGTAGTCCTCGGATTTCCTGTAGGAGCAGGCCGACGCAGAGGCAGCCTTCGGCCTTTGCCATAGTTTAAGCCCTTAGTGGCCTTCAGATCGTACTCCATCTTCTGGATAAGGTACTTGGCTTGAGAGCTATACCAGTGGAGTGATATTTTGCCGGTATCGGGCTCTAGATCTAGTTCTTCGGTGACGAAGGATCGAGGGCATTCTACTCTGCCGAAAATAATGAATCTGTATCCCCTCTTCCTAGCTGGGACAAGGAAGTAAGATTTTTAGCTGGGAAAAATTTGGTTTACAGCATGGGTGGTAGTCACCTGTGTCTGCAGGTGCTGTAATGCCCCGCTCCGCGTCGGCATTATGTATCAAGGTGAGTGGGCAAAACTTTGTTCTTTGATTCTTGCATGCCTTAATAATAACCTGAGTATTTTGAATGCTTGTTTGCTTAAAGAGAATAATAGAACCTTCCTTGCATGTTAATAAGTGAACTCACCTAACTTGTCTATGAAACGAACATGTCTCTTAAAGAATCCTGAAATGCTTGTCTAAAAGTATGTGTTTGCATGAACATGTTCCACTATCGCCTATGCTCCGAGATAACCATATCGTGTGCCTGAATGTGTTCAAAGATAAGGCGGCTTGCCCCGCAACAAAGAATATCGTCTGATGGTTTATCTCATCTGCATCCTAGAGTTTATTTGATAGTGTTCTATGCATTCGCATCGGTCGGACAATGGCTATTGGTGGAGAGCTGAACTGCAGTGTCACGGCTGCTACAGAGATAGTGGAAAGCAACCATGAGTCACAGATGACAATAACATCAGATAAATGAGTCATTGGTTAGCTGGATCAACCGATGTCGATCCTGAGTTACTCGGGGACCGCACTGCATATAAGATAGTTCATTTTGTTGGCTTGGATAGAGGACCGCCCCTAAGATGTGTATTTGTGTCTAGATGTGCATTTGTCCCTAGAGTCTTTGAGTATAGCTCACGAGACACGCTGCGCACACCCTGAAACAGAATAATCGGCTTGTCTTGCTTGCTTGCTTATGTCCAATATGAAACTCTGTTTTCAAAGATGTTTTATAAAGGAAGTAATATGACTATGCTATCAAACTGCATGAAATGAACATAGGTAAAACTAGAAAGATAACTAGTAATATAATATTTTATAATATGATTACTTAGTGTTGGTTTAGTGAATGCTTGTTTCTGTTCAGTTGTTTATTCTCACCAGTACTTATAAAAGTGCTGACCCACCAACAGTTTACTTGCTTGCAGGTACTGGATCGTCCGAGGGAGCGATAGGCGTGCCCCATCCCCAAGACCTAGAATTCATGTTTCGATTGCCTCGAGTTGCTATCGTATAAAGGGGCATAATGTATGGAATGATGTCTTTGCTAAGAGAAAGCCAGTCCCTCGATTTGCCCTGAATACTCAGTTGGATAAATGCATAAATGCATTACAATAATGTCCCTCTGCTGCTTACTCGATTGATGCAATGATAGCCAAAACACAACTTAAACGATGTTGCCTTGTGCGAGCGCACCAGGCTCGCACGATATCACGTCCCGGTATCAAACGGCCATACGCTCCCCGCGGGAGGGTCGAGGCACGGTGATTCGCGTCCGGTACGCCGAGGCACGGTGATTCGCGTCCGGTCCGACCGTGGGGGATAGGCGGTGATCGGGCGGCCCCTGCGGGGCCGGGGCATGACAAAATGGTATCAGAACAGATTCAATTCTTGGCCCAATCTGTTGCTATGACTCTGAGATTTGCTCGATATGGTATTGCAATAGAGCGTTCCATACAATAAGTCCATAGATATTCTCAAAGTGCAAAAGTTTTCTGGACTTGATTTGCTTGATTGTTTCGATTGAGTACGGCGAGGGATGTGGACTATCGCTGCTCTGAATATCGAAAAGTTTATCCTTAAAGTTTCGAGGATAAAACTTTTTGTTGGTGGATAAGTATGTAATGCCCCACTCCGCGTCGGCATTATGTATCAAGGTGAGTGGGCAGAAGTTCGTTCTCTGATTCTTGCACGCCTTAATAATAACCTGAGTATTTTGAATGCTTGTTCGCTTAAAGAGAATGATAGAACCTGCCTTGCATGTTAATAAGTGAACTCACCTAGCTTATCTATGAAACGAACATGTCTGCTTAAAGAATCCTAAAATACTTGTCTAAAAGTATGTATTTGCATGGACATGTTCCACTATCGCCTATGCTCCAAGAGAACCATATCGTGTGCCTGAATATGTTCAAAGATAAGGCGGCTTGTCCCGCAACAAAGAATATCGTCTGATGGTTCGTCTCGTCTGCATCCTAGAGTTTATTTGATAGTGTTTCATGCATTCGTATCGGTCGAACAATGGCTATTGGTGGAGAGCTGAACTGCATGTGTCATGGCTGCTACAGAGATAGTGGAAAGCAACCATGAGTCACAGCTGCCAATAGCATCAGATAAATGAGTCATTGGTTAGCTGGATCAACCGCTACCGATCCTGAGTTACTCGGGGACTGCACTGCATATAAGATAGTTTATTTTGTTGGCTTGGATAGAGGACCGCCCCTAAGATGTGCATTTGTGTCTAGATGTGCATTTGTCCCTAGAGTCTTTGAGTATAGCTCACGAGACACGCTGCGCACTGTCACGCCTCGATTTTGTCGAATCGTAGGGGCATCCCCCAGCGTGACCGTTGTACGGGCCTGGGGTTGCGCCCGCACAAGGCTTTATTGTTTTGCATTACGAGCGCATATTCAGAGTACGCAGATAAATTGAAACACGGATTTGAAACATGGAAATGTTCTCTTTTATTGATAATGAACATCTATTACAAACTCTTGAACGAGTCAGCTAGTCTGCCGCACGGGCTTACAAAAGCGTTGACACAAAATGAGATAGCAGTCCTGTATATTACATCCCTTTACTAAACTTCAAAATGATAAAGACCTCCGGAAGGGATGACGGCCTTGCCACGGAGCTGCATTGTATATGGGTTGCTAGCTATTTTCTTCAAGTACTTCAAAATATGGCACGATCAGGATGCGCCTACAGCTAGACTGGATCGGAAAAGACGACTTCGGCTCCTCGCTCGGTTCGTCTTAGTGCGGGAAACCTGTTTCAACGAGGGTCAGTACATCGAAATATACTGGTGAAGGCGAGCTAACCCAACTATACCATTTCAACGAGGGTCAGTACATCAAAATATACTGGTGAAGGCGAGCTAACCCAACTATACCAATCAACACATTGTTTTAATGAAGCATGCATATTTTTTGGTCTTTCTATCTTGCCTTAGTTCATTTACAAGTAAGCGGCATATAGAATTTACTGAAATGAACTTGCCACCGTTCGGTGGCTTTTACCTGTCCGTCTGAACCACCTGCACAATACTTACCATGCCTTCCCTTCCACGAAGACACAAGTTAGTTTGCAACAGATTTAAATATACAGGGATCACTGGCATGATGCCATGAAGGACACTAGTCATAGACGAGAATGGTTTGCAGCAAAAGTACAGTGGGAGCTACAAGCCATCTCGTCCAGTACAGTAGACTATACAGTAGAGTTCCGTCCGGACAGGATCGGTGCCAGTGCCCCAGTGACCGTCCGCAGGAACCAATGACCTTGTGCACAAGTTATTCGTGATCGAACAGTATGTTTACTAAGTTAACAGTTCATGCAGTTGAGGCAACACGAGTACAAGATAAGCAGTATCACATGATTCATTTTGCATAGCCTCCCTGAATAATTATGCGCATACAAGGCATGTTCCATACTTAGCACAATTTATAGAACATTTGCAATGAACTATAATACAATAAGATAATAGTTCACAAGTTTAGTTTGACAAGCAATATAGTCCAATGTCTATTCCCATTTTATCTTGGCATCTTTTAGTTATTACTTGGTATCACTTGATCGGGGCAACCAAGGATGCAAGATTTTTAGGTGTGAAGACTTGGAAGAAGGGATAGCTAATCGGGATGGTAGCCACTCACGTAGTTGGTTGGAAGGGAGAAGGAAAGAGGCGCTTCAAGACTCCGCATGTACGCCACCTACTGCTCGTTCACCTACATCGACGAACAGCTTGATCAATACCTCTACCACTCTTTCCAATCTCGAAATTGAAGTACAATTTAATGAACGAAAATAATGAAATATATCAAAACCATCAAGCAAATCCGAAAACCAACTCAAAGCACGAAAGCAACAAGCGACATCAAAATCTGAGGCAACAAAGAATGCAACGGAGATGTCCCTCCTGACTTTGCCGCTAAGTCGATTCCGGGGGCACGGTCCACTGAATATGGGAATCAATTTCGAAGAAGCAAATCCATAACGAGGATGCGTTCTTGTTTCAATCTATCCCGATCGAACGATACCATCTTATATTTCTTAGTCGCGCTTCCCGAATAGGGGAAACGGGGCGCCACACGCACACCCTGAAACAGAATAATCTGCTTGTCTTGCTTGCTTGCTTATGTCCAATATAAAACTCTGTTTTCAAAGATGTTTTATAAAGGAAGTAATATGACTCTGCTATCAAACTACATGAAATGAACATAGGTAAAACTAAAAAGATCACTAGTAATGTAATATTTTATAACATGATTACTTAGTGTTAGTTTTAGTGAATGCTTATTTCTGTTCAGTTGTTTATTCTCACCAGTACTTATAAAAGTGCCGACCCACCAATAATTTACTTGCTTGTAGGTACTGGATTGTCCAAGGGAGCGATAGGCGTGCCCCATCCCCAAGACCCGTAATTCATGTTTCGATTGCCTCGAGTTGCTATCGTATAAAGGGGCATAATGTATGGAACGATACCTTTGCTAAGAGAAACCCAGTCCCTTGATTTGCCCCGAATACTCAGTTGGCTAAATACATAAATGTATTACAATAATGTCCCTTTGCTGCTTACTCGATTGATGCGATGATAGCCAAAACAGAACTTAAACGATGTTGCCTTGTGCGGGCGCAACTCCAGGCTCGCACGATATCACGTCCTGGTAACAAACGGCCATACGCTCCCCGTGGGAGCGCTGAGGCACGGTGATTTGCATCCGGTGCGCCGAGGCGCGGTGATTCACGTCCGGTTCGACCGCGGGGGATAGGCGGTGGTCGGACGGCCCCTTCGGGGCCGGGGCGTGACAGGTGCAGGCCCAGACTGTGCTCCATTGAGTACAATGTGCTTATGTATGCAACTTCAGAGTAGTTCAAAGATAGCCCTTTATTCATAAAATAAGGTATCTTTTCTTCAGGAATTATATCGTCGAGAGAAGGGACGTCTGCGTGAGTAGCTACGTACTCCTCCAGCTCGTCCTTCCCGATATCTACCCCCAGTGCGAGTGGCAACTTTAGAGGTTTTCTGCGTAGCTTTACTACCAGAGGTTCAGACGCGATAAGAGGTAGCGGAGCATCCTTCGGTGGTCGACTCGGCCTATGAAGGCGAATGACCAGCGGTTCGAGAGTAGTGGATGGTGTCGAATCTTCTTTTGGCGATCGACTTGGCCTTTGAAGGCGAACAACCAGAGGTTTGGGCATGGTAGATTTTGTCGGATCTTCCTTTGGTGATCGACTTGGCCTATGAAGACGAACGACCAGAGGGTCGGGTGCCTTTCTGTGCAATTTTACGACGATGAAATGGGTTGTGTCAAGAGCGCGTGCCTTTAGATGTACTCTCAAGGGTTCATCTGGTATTATCCCGGGCTTTGCCTCATCGTCAGGATCATTGCCACCTTCATCTTGGTGGACTTGCTTTTACAAGAGTGCATCAGAGTAATAGGCCTCGACCCCTTTGAAAGGATCGACATCCGTGAACTCTGTCTTGATCGTGCCATGATCGTTCACGTACTTTAGATATTGATGTAGGCTTGATGGCACGATCATGTATTTGTGGATCCATGGTCGTCCCAGCAGGACATTGTAGGATACGTCAACGTCAATGACGTAGCAAGTAACCTCAGTTTTTAATTCGCCAATTTAATATTTCAGGCGGATCTTGCCCATAGGGTAGCTCATTCCTCTGTTGAAGCCAGTGATAGCAGTATTGATGGCTGCCAAGCGATGCATCAAAATGCCCAAGGTCTGAAGCAGACTCCGCGAGATGATGCTAATTGACGAACCAAGATTGATGTGCATCTGGTCCACCTTGATGGCACCAATGTACCCTGTGTAATACAGAAGACGATCATGCCGGTTGGTTTTTAGCAACATGTCCTGTTGCAAAAATATGATATTGGGTACCGCTTGCGTCACATTGTTACAGTGGGGGCATGCAGCATGATCCTCTACTAATGACTTGACTTGCTCCAAGTAGGCGTCGACATTTTACAATGCCTCATTCAGAGCGTTCCGGGTGTCTCTAGAGAGTCGGAGAAGCTCAAACAGTGACAACTTTGCTGGGGTATTGGCGAGTTGAGCCAAGACGTCAAAGTTATAAGACTTTTCCAGTCCCTGAGTTGTTTCTTCACGCAATGACTTGTCGAACCCTCTTTCTATTTGGACTTATCCACTGGTGGGGGTTGAGATGGACCCGGATCAGACATGACAAATGCAGTAGTTGGAGGTGCATTGACGTCGGGAGTCTCGTAATCTCGCTGGTAGGTAAGGCCCGACCTGGTTGTCCTGCCCAGGCCACCTTAGCGGTAAAAGAAACCATGGACAGGACTTGGTTTTTCGTGCTTTAGACTTGACGGCGGAAGGCGCTGCTTGCTGTATCAACTCTGGGACAAGATCCGGGTGGACCCATATGATCTCGTCCCGAGGATTAGTAAGAGGTATCAGCCTATCTTCTAGGTCGCAAGCTGGTGGACGCAAGCTGGTGGAAGATTGACTACCTCCATTGTTGACCTCGGGATTGGGATCACTTTGTCTTGGGCTTTCGTCACGGGAAAGTTACCAAACTGGAGGGACACCATGTTGGCGAAAACTGTCTTGTCGTCGAAGTCAAAGGCAAGGGCCTTGGTGTCAAGCAGGTGGTGGATGTACCGATGAAAGTAGCATTACTTCGGGTTGTTCATCTCGGCTACCTCTACAGGGCGCTTGACGTCAGAGAGCCAAAGCTTACCATCCTTCATCAGTACGTCGAAGATAGGCATGACATCATCGTCTTCGAAGGAGTAAGTCTCCTGGGGATTTGGAACCTCAGCCGACTTTTGCTTGGGCTTCTTGGTTAAGTTGGCCACCAGGGCTTGCTTTTCTTTTTTATCACGGTTGTTGTTGTCGCTGTTGTTATTGTTGAGACGCTTTCCCCTATCATCGGAGACGAGGATTTGGATTCCCAAGAGCCGGGTGTCCTTGAACTTCTTCTCGACGCTAATAACACTTATGATGAATGTCGTCCAGTCTTTGATATGACCGGAGACGAGGATTTGGACATGTGTCGCCCATCCAGAGGCTGACTGCCAGAAGTAAGTTTCAGCGACACATGTCCATCAATGTTGACTTAGGATTGCCTGGAGGCAACATCAGCGCTGCTTGTCAGAAATGCTCGATATAATTTTGGGCGAGTTCCCTTTCCCCTTGGGTAACATCCATCAGGAAGGACATCGTCGTGTCGCTTCCTCCGTCATAGAATCTTTTGAGAAAAATACCCTTGAGATCGTCAATAATGAGATGATATTATCTGGAAGACTGCAAAATCAGTCGAATGCTACTCCGGATAATGCCCCCACAAAGAGCTTGGTGATAGGAGCATCACTATGGGGTAGGTGACCCATTGTCGTCTCAAAATAACTCGTGTACTGAAGGGAGGATGTTTTCCCGTCATATGGATTCAGATTGAAGTGTTTGTACTTGGGAGGATATGGCATATCTTTCCACTCGGGGAGTATGGTTGTCGTATCCCGAGCTCGCGTAGTGTGTCCCTATTGCCCAATGAATCCAAAGGAACACAAAATTCTCAGACTTCCCTTGTTGCTTCTCGGGCTTTATCTAACACAGAAGGAGAATATGGTCCTGGTAGGGCATAACGGCCACCCGCAGATGGAGCGATTGCATTCGAGGCCCCATTGGTCCTATGGTCCTGATTTGTTTGACCTGAGGCCCTTGGTGGGTAGGAGGATACACTTGCCTTGATGTCTAGCACTGCTTGGGTCAAGGCTTGCATTTGTTTGCTCATGGTCTTCATCATGGCCTCGAGGTGCTGTCGATCACTAGGGCCTTCATGCTCGTCCCCCGCCATGTATGTCATTCTTACATGAGGAGAGATGGACGGGACCGTAGATGTGCACTTTTCGCTTCGGACTCTTATAAAAAATAGTCGTCAAGGAAGGTTGGCAGTGTCACGTCCTGTTCGGACTCAGAGGGGGTACTACCCCCAGTTTAGGAGGCGGCGTCTTCTTTCCGAGGGTGGCTACCTGCATGGACTTCAGCATATGTTCCTTGGAAATTATCATCTCCTTGGAACGCCGGATTGTCGTATAGGTCCGGGGGATTACTACCCCCAGCTTGTGTGACCCCCAGGGGTTCTGAGGAAGAACTACCCTCATCATCTGATAGCTTCTTCTTTGAGCGGGTGTCCTAGAAAACTCATTTTGTATGTCCCGCTGCTGGTCCTCCTGGTAATCTCCTTCTTAATACGCTGGTTGAGAGTGATAGACTGGAGGTACTGGACTTCCTTCCTCCTGTGGTGGAAGAGACCTTCCGAGCTGAGTAACGTGAGATAAAGGGAAACTCCTCCCTCTCTGGTGTTTGCACTTGATCTTTAGATTGTTGTCGGATAGGTACCTTCGGGTGCAGTCGTTGGAATGTTGACTGCATACTTGTAGGTACTGCCACTTTGTTGCAGTAGCAGTTGATGATAATTTTGGCACAGTGATGTCCTGGGGAGGACACTTCGCATGACATAGCTGCCTCCCTTGCCTTGCGCTTGTGATTGATCATATTACGAGTTAGGCGGGGGATGACTCACCTTTGCACCCGTTTCGTGAGCACGGGTAGACCGAGCGCACGGGTGCGTGGGTATTATTTTTGCTTCCTGATCTAAAAAATTTCTCCATATCGTCAGTGGAAGACTTTTGAGACGGTCCATGTCCATTTACCACTGAGGGCTGGATGCACGGGTCGGTCTTATATAGCTTTCTATCAGGTGCCCGTATAACATTTAGCGGTATCTTCCGACTGTCAGCCGAATGGACAGTTGCTTAAGCATGACGAGCTCGCGCTGCCCCAAACTTCTTCGACTTGGCACGCGCAGGCGCATAGTATGAAGAGTCAAAGTTTGGATTTTCACCATTCTCAGCATGGCGAATAGGGTCAGTGTTGCGTGAGATTTGGTCAAAAATAGAGGTTTGGCTGCTACCAGAGTCGTATGCAGCCATCTGCCTGTGACCGTCAACTGATGACACATAGTGAGTCTTATGAGGCCTCCTTCTTGGCCGCATAGAGCTTGCATCGGCACTCGAACGTCTGGTATCGTAGTATTTTTCTCTGCCAGAGTTTGGGTGCTGAGCGTTTTCTGCGTCAGGCGAGGATGCCGCATGGACAGCCTTGGTGGACGCCTGGCGATCGCCTTCAACAACAAAGAGAGGCGAGGAGCACAAGATCCGCAGTTGGGCGAGGCACAACGGCGTTTGCAACCCATATCCTGCGGGTCTTCTTGGGCTTTGCCAGCCTTGACGAAGGACTAGCGCTTCCCTCCGAGAGCATCCCCTCGAAAGCTTGCTGGTCGAAGAGGACCACCAACATCCTTTGAGTTAAGTCGAGCTTGGCTGCGTCGGATTGTGTTACAACTTTCTCATCAGAGGAGAAAGACGTCCCTAGCAGAGTCGTCACCTTGTTCGCCATTAAATTCAAAAGTTCTAAAAGAGCTTGATTTAATTAACAAACGAAAGAAAGTACAAATAGGTCCTGGACGGACAATCTAAGTACAATATTTTTTTTGATATGGGGTGTGATGATGGACAATGAGTGCTATGACGTCTTCTTTACTCTGTGGATGATCCGATGCAGGGTGAAGAAGCTTACGTTCTCTCTTCGCTCGTCTCGGTATGCTCTCTCTCTCTCTCTCTCTCTGCATTAGTCGGGTGGTATTCTCTCTCTCTCTCTGAAGCAGAAGAAAAAGCCAGCCCTTAGAACGTTCAAGTTGCTCCTATTTATAGCCATCATGCTGATGGACTATGGGTGCCACATATGTCTCTGTTTGGTGGCCGCATAAGGCTCCTTTAACAGAATGCGGTTGCAACTATAACCGCATGCCATGGACAGATTGCCACGTAGTTTTGGTTGAGATATGTTGTTGAAGAGATCTCGGAGTTATTTTCAACCCGTTGTGTGATTGACTTGGTTAGCTAGACACGTTGTCAGCACCAACTGTGCGAAGATCTCTTCAGTTGTAACGGAAAGATCTTATGAGTTAGAGGCCGCATAGCAACTTGGTCGCATGTGTCTTTTTGTGGCTGAATGGCGTCGTAGCCGTATATGCACTCTCGTTGGGCCTTGGTCGAATGAACACTTTGGCAGCATGGCGTTGTGGTTGTATGCAAGCTCTCATCGGACTTTGGTTGAATGGAAACTTAAGCCGCATGGTGACGAGGCCGCAAGGGTCTTGTAGCCGCATACGTAGGACATGTGGCATGACACATTTGTCGAAGCAATTAATGCACTGATGTGACTTGTTTTCTTTTTCTGAGTCGTCGTCTTCACGAGTCTCGAAGCATCTCAGAGTGATGAGTGATGTGTTAGAGCTTCTGACAGACATCAGAATCTGTGTCAGAGGGGTTTTATGTAGCCTCCCTGCTCTGTGGTCGTTCAGGCCGCATATAGTATACTATGCAGCTTCTCTGCGACTTGGTTGATCGGGCCACATGTGGCTTCTCTGCGACTTGATTGTTCAGGCCACATGTGGTTTCTGCGGCTTGGTTGTTCTGTTGAGGGAGCATGGCCTTTATGCGGCCTGCATGCTTTTTTATGCTTCTACAGACCCCCGTCCGTTGACCGGGCAGCGGAATCCCCGAGTGCGTGGCTCAGGAGATGTCGTAGGCGGTTTAGAGAAATCTTGTGGGATGACGTCGTCTTTGGCCCATCATGATTTCTTCATTGCATATGTCCATGTTTGATCTTACTTATTACTTTTCTGCAAATACAAGTTAGGCAAACAAAGCAATATACATAGTAGCAATTATGATAACATTTAATGCATATTTGGACTATGTTAAGTTTAAGTATTCAAAGTAGTGATAGCATGAATATTTTAGTGATGTCATAATGTTAAATAGAATAGATTAATCATTTTCAAAAATATAGTTAGATCATTGGGCTAACAAATCGATGACATACCAAATAACAGTTGAATATTGTAAATTTTTTTGTAGTGGAACTAAAATTTTGACCCCCAATCTTCACTTTAGCTTATTCTAGGGTTTGAAGAATTGTTAGAAATTAGGTTTTGAAAGAAGGAAGAAGAGAGCATCGGAAGAAGGGAGTATAGGGAGAATAGTAAATTTGAAGAAAATAAAAGTCATGGACTTTTATATGAAAATTTGGACTATTCTCAAGCAATCCAGGGAGTTCCTTTAGAATTATCCAAAACAAAAGACCCTCTTCGTTTGGTGTTTTTGATCTTTTACTTGTCCAGAGTCACGGAAACTATATAACATTGAACTATTCTCACAAATACAATTATATGTAAGTATTTATAATTTAAATATTCGAGCTGATAGAAATATGCCACAAATTATAACGCAGTTAACATTGTTTGTCATCTTATTACAGTTCTTAAAATAGAAGCAAGCGGACATCGGTCTTGAGTTAGCGTCTAGATCCAAACTACCTTTTTTTCTAATAAGAAGTATTGTTTAATAGGCGCCAGGAATAGAATATGCATCACATGTATACATGCACTAAATAAAAAGAACATTGTATTTATTTAAGTTATATTTTTAATAAAAGTATTTCACAACTGTTGGGTTTAATTAGTCTATAAGTTGCATGCAAGTGTTTTTTGTATGTATTTTTTTTTTTCACTTTTTAATGTATACTTGCACAGTAAATTTATTTTTAAGATGATAAAATTTTATTTTAGTTAAAAATATGTAGTTATTAGTGATTAGTAATTATGTTAGTATGAAAGTATTTAGTTTATATATTTTATTTTTAACTAATTTAAAAATATTGATATATTAAATTAGAAAAGACTACTTTTAGAACATATTTTTTTTTTACATAAGATTAATGAGCATAATTAGCGTACATGACATTTTTTTAAGTTACAAGTGGTCGTGCGCACAATGTATCCGGTTTAAAGTAAGGGAAATTTTGTACAGGTCCCTATAACGTTTGGAATAAATGGTTTGGGTCCCTGCTGACTGTTCAATCAGCTCAAGGTTCCAGAATTGATATTTCTTTACGAAAATGACATTTTGTCCAGCACTCCTTTCATACTCCTCACTTCTTGCTTGGGATCAGGGTCGGCACTGGCTCAGTACAACCAGGACGATGAGTCGTCCAAAGAAATACCATAGACATTTTTTAATACAAAATAATTGTGTCAATTTGGTTATTGTGTTAGACTTGCACACTATTAGTTCAAATCTTCTTGGTAACAATATTTTTTAAATTACTTTTATTTTGATTTTTGATTTTTGTAATATTTTATATGGGGGCTCTATTTTGAATGTTCGTCTAGGGCCCTATGAACTCAGGGCCGGCTCTGCTTGGGATGCAACTCGGACTAGTTGGTTCGGGCTTGAACTCAACTCAAGCTAAACATAAATCTAGCTCGAGTCCAAGCCCAACCCGACCTCGTGTTCAACATATGAAACTCAAGATCGAGTCCGGGAGAATAGAAAAATAATCCAGGTTCCTCGGGTTAGACTTAGATTGGGTCGGGTCCATCGGATTTATCGTACTCTAATATAATATTTAAAATAATTTTAAACAAGATTAATATTAAACACATAATCAAATAGCAATCAAGTCTCATTCATTACAAAATACAAACTGAAATGACACTTAGGTATGGAGTTGAAGAGTTTGGAAAGAAAAGTTTATGGTTTAAACTTTTTATTTAAAAAATATAAAATAGTATATATATATATATATTTATTTGTATTTACCTCCCCCAATTATTTAAGAAGAATAAAACAATATATAGCTTCCTAGTTCAAGCAGAAAGGAGGTGGATAGCATCATGGTATATATATAAATGGATCCGGATCGGGAGCCCCGTCTGCGGAGTCCCGCCAAAGCCCTGCCTCCCTGCACCATCGGATCGAGGGGCTCGTGCCGATCGAACAGTTAAGGATCGCGGGGCTCCCGCGGGACTCCGGAAAAGGAGCTCCCGATCCGGACCCTCTATATATATATATATATATATATACACTAAGTCTAAATAGCATATCGGTGCAGCCCACAGAGTGGTCAAATAATTAATTTTGCACTCGTGAAGCTATGTCCCTAAAATTCAACATTCTATCTCATATAGTTGTGATTTGGTACTTTTCATAAGTCGAGTATGGAAAGTATTGAGTAGAGTAGGGAGGGTATCAAATATGGACAGTAAAGTATGTCTGCAGGTGGGAAGACAGATCAAAGGTATATATTTTCTTCTCAGTTCGCATTCGTTCGTACTTTTCATTTCAAGCACTTTAGAAGAATCATTTGAGAAGTGATGTGCCAACTCCTTCCCCGCATCAACAAGGTTTAGTGCTAAGGTTCGAGTTCGTATAATCACCTTCTTGCCATAGGACCCGCCTTGTTGTATCAATTGCACCCAGAGAGCTACGAAGGTGTGTCAAATCCTCGATGAAATCATGAAACTAATAACCCACACCCCTGGAACATACACCAGACGGAGAGGTTGTGTGTTCGAGACCTCCCGGCGCCATTTGACATGCTCCAAAGGTGTTCGAGACCTTCCGGCGCCAAAGAAAAATTAATGGTGGAGTGGTAGTTGGGTGCAGTGCATGTGAACGGATGCGATACTAGGTATAGGTGTTGTGCTGGTGGGAGCTGGTGCGGTACGGCTACGACTGCGTGAGGCCTTCGGGTCGGATACAGTTTCGGACGTGGTGGGTGCCTTCGTACAGAATTGTAATCTCTGGAAAGAACCTGATATATGTATATCACGTGGATCGATCCTACGGAAAAAATCTAATATTGCTTTCATTTAATGGTGAGAGCTTGCTATATATATAATACATGTAAACAACCATCTTACCCAACTAATGGAGAGTTCGAGGGACCGGAACAAAATTTTGTCACTTGACTACATTTAACATGCTCCATGCGTTGGAAAAAAATAATAGAAAGAAGAAGAAGAAGAAGAAGAGATGTTCTCCAAAGCAGCAGCAAAAGAAGGGAGTAATGGCCATGCCGTCTGCCTCCCATTCCCGGCCCAAGGCCACATAAACGCCATGCTGAAGCTGGCCAAGCTCCTCCACTCCAAGGCCCAGCTCCACGTCACCTTCCTCCTCACCGAGTCCAACCTCCACCGCGTCATAACGAACAACCAGGTCCACCATGACCAGCTGCCCTGGCCCACCTTCCGGTTCGAGCCGGTGCCGGCCGACATAACGCTCGACCACCCGGCCGTCCATGGCCCGCTGTGGGGGCCCACCAGGAGCATACTGGGCCGGCTCGTGAACGATCCCGAGCCCGGAGTGCCGCCGCCGACGTGCGTAGTCGCCGACTGCTTCATGAGCTTCGGCGTCGACCTGGCGGCGGAGCTGGGTCTCCCCCACGTGCTCCTGTGCCCGGTGAGCGCGTGCGGCTTCATAGGCTTCCTCCACTACAAGGAGCTCATGGACAGGGGCATCGTCCCACTCAAAAGTAAGCATACATACATACATACATACATACATAATACTTCTTCTTCTTTATGTGAAAAAACATTGTTTATACAAGTTCGTTCGTATATGGGTTCGATCATTGACCCAGAAAATAAGGATGACAAAAGGGTTGGTATATATTGACTTTTCAGTTCCATCAAAGAATAATATTATTAGAAAATTTGAGTTGCACCCACATTTCAGGATGTGTATTAGGTCGGTTCGGACCGATCCGCGGTCCGATTCAACCGAGTTTGACCGGATCCGGTTAAGGCCGGGCTCAACCCGAGTGGAGAGGCGGGCCGGCCCGGACCGGTCATAAACAACTTCGGCCCAGTCCGGACCCGTGACCCGATCAGGAGATGACCGGGTCGAATCGGTCTGGGTCCGAGCCAGTTCAAGGCCGGGCCGGGCCGACCCAATTTTTTTAATTTTTTGTTTGTTTGTTTATATATAATATATATGATATAACTTATAAGTTACATGTTAATAAATTCAAGTTAAAATTTACAGATTTTTTGTTACTAAGTTATTTTTGTATAATTTAAAATTTATAAGGTATTTGTTAGAATTTTTTTTATATAACTTTAAGTATAACTTTAAGTACAAATTTATTTGAAATTTATAAGTTATTTGTTAGAATATTTTTTATATAACTTTAAGTATAAATTTATTTGAAATTTATAAGTTATATTAAGTATAATTTAAAATTTAAAATTTATATATTAAGTATAATTTGAAATTTACAAATTTATTTGTTAGAAAATTATTTAATTTCTTTATATCAATATTTATATAACTTTAAGTATGAATTAAAATCTAAATATTTATAAGTTGAATATTTTTTTAATATTTTTTTAATATTTTTTTAATAACTTATAAAAAAATGTATAAATCTATTTTTTGAATTTAAATATAAATCTATAAGTATATAAATAAGTGATTTATATAGACATAAAGAAGTTAAATGTAAACAACTAACAACATTAAGTAAGAAAAGGTTGAATTTCTTTTATTAATGGCAATCAAATTATAAATGTATTATAACATTAAGTAACAAAAAAATAGAAACTTGTAAATGATGTTTTATTTGCATAAAGCTTGAAAAAAAAATGTTCAAGCCTTTTAAAATAATTTCGTCGTCCATCCTCCGTCTTTCGTTGAAGTTTATTGCCCAACTGCTCATTCAGTAGCGTCATCTATAGTAAAAGATTCAAAGTCCAGCCCTGCGATATCGGCACTTTCATCTCTTGAGTCTTGAGTCCTTTCTTCAGCACTGGTCCAATCTTAAACGCAGACACAAGCTTCCAAAATATCTGGCAACAACCGACTCCTCTTCTTGCTTAGCATCATTGAACCTGTACTAAAACAAGATTCTGATACCACCGTGGACATCGGGACCATTAGAATATCGTGTGTTATAGAAGAAAGTACAGGATACGTTTTTTCGTGTCTGTTCCACCATTCTAAAATTGAATAATGAGATGAAGAGTCATCTTCATCTACTTCATAAGAATTTAGATATAAGGACAATTCTTGCGTAGGTTGGGAAGATTGTTTTTTTTTCTTCCTTTGCAATACACCTTTAGCATATGATAATTTAGACGAAAAACTAGAGCTACTACCTTGAACGGTTGTACCGGGTCGGATGGATACAACTCTTTCTTCATATGAAGCAATTAAAGTATCTAAAATATCCTTAACTTCTACTTTCAAACTACCTACGTTAACTCTCATATTATCTTCAAAATCGTCTAATAAAATATATACACCATCTAATTTAATCTTAGGATCAAAAATCGAAGTCAAACAATATAGAAGAGGTATATCATCCCAATATTTTTTAAATTTGACTTCCATTTTGGCAACAACATAATCAAAACCATGAACATTTCTATATTTACAAAATAAATTAGACATGTTAAGAATTTTTGTTAAAGCTAAAGGAGAAGTTGGATAATAAACTCTAGATAAAGAACATGTAGCATTGTAAAATAGTTCTAAAAATTCAAAAATAGAAGTAACAATTAACGAATCATTATCAGTTACTTGATAATCAAAACTAGGATTAACATTACAATAATGAGTAATCACACCTTTAAACTTAATGCAAGATTACAACATTAAATAAGTAGAATTTCATCTATGTGGTGCTTCCTTAACAAATCGCAAAAAGTAACATCATATTGTGTACATAAAATTTTAAAAGCTTGTTGTCTACTTGCAGAAGTGTTCAAACTATGTAAACATGATCTAAGATTTTCTAAATTTAATTGAAAGAATTCAAGACATTCTTGTACAATCAAATTAATAATATGACAAGCACATCTAACATGAATAAGTCTACCTTCTAACATAGGCAGAAATTGTGTTTTCAAAATATTAATAGAAGAAGTGTTATTACTAGCATTATAAAAAAAATCGAAAATATTTTATTGTGAATATCATATTCACGCAAAAATTGCATTATAGCGCCACCTATTACAGCGCTTGTATGTGAAAATTCTAAAGACCTTAGACAAATGATGCATTTTTGCAACATCTATCTTGCATCTATATAATGTGCCGTGATACAAATATAAGCTTAATTTTGCTTAGTAGTCCATATATCATAAGTTAAAGCTAATTTACTAACATGCATAAAACTTTCTTTCAAAGCAACATTATCTTTTTGAAAAAAAATCAGAGCCTCTGCTCTAACAGTAGATCTAGAAACTTTATTAAAACAAGGATTAAGAGTATTACTTGCATATTAAGAGTGTTTACTCTCACAAAATGTAAAGGCTTGTTCCTCATAAATCATAAATCTTGCTAACTCAGCCTTGTTACGAGCATCAGAATAAGTAAATATACCTAAAGAAGATCCTTGACCGCCAGTATTTAGCTGTGTTTGTGTAGCCTGCAGTGTGTCTTTACCATAGCAACTTTCGTAGTATCTTTTTAAAGTGCCCGTGTCATCATTTTTTTTACTTGTAAATTCGCTTACATCTCTTACATTCCACAGACTTAGGTATTGATTTTTGATCTTTTGGATCTAAAATCGGATTGCCCTCACTATCAGTGACAAATATTTTTGTAAAATAATTTCATAAAATAGATTTTTTTTTCTATTGCCAACATTTGTAGCTGTGGTCATGCTCCTAACTTCAGGAGGTGACATTTGTGTCGGTGGTCAGATTCAGGAGTAGAGTTATTTTTAAACATATTATTATAATAATCATAGTTTTCAAAAGGTTGGTTTGAACCTTCTCCATCCATATTAAAATAAAATTTAAAATTAGAACAAAATTAATTAATTCTAAAAAAAAAATCGGCCGAACCAGACCTGAACCGGGCCGGTCCGGGCTAGGCCAACCAGGTCGACCGAATCCGAACCAGTCCGAACGGCACAGAAATCGGGCCTAGCCGGGCCGGGCTAGCGGGTCGGCTCCACCGACCCAGCGTGGACTCGTGGGGGCTAGTAGGCCTGGACGTGCCAGTCGGTTGACTGGGTTCGGGCCGGCCCGGACCGGGTTTGACCGGGTCAGGTCCGGGCCGGGTTCCGGACCGCCCGTCCATTTAGACACCTTGAACCCCACTCTATTTAACCTCCACCCTATTTAACCATATTCAAGGTGCACCACACCACTTTACACCTCCCACTTTCGTCAAAAACTAACGGTCAACTCCGTTAACCATTAATTTTTGACCGAAATACCCCTAGCAAATCACCATTATTATCAATCACCGCTCTTCAACTTGGGAAGAGAGAAGGGATATTTCGGTCAAAATTAACGGTCAACAAATTTGACTATTAGTTTTTGACGAAAGTGGGAGGTATTGTACATTATGATAAAGCAGTGGGGTGCACCTTCAATATGGTTAAATAAGGAGAGGTGCAACTCAAATTTTCTCTAATATTATTCACCCCTCCAAAGTGTCTCTCGAGACCATCTGTCCTTAGAGCATCTCCAACCCTGTTGTGAGTTTGGAAAAAATGGTTGCCACATAGGAATCACAACTTCTTATTTCAAAATTTCTTCTTCAATGCAAATGTGAAATAAATTGTAAAGTTGACATTGCAATGACAATGTGAAGTTGGTTGTCTAGATCTAGTCAATGGACTTCATAATACTTTACTTTCCCATCATCAATTATGAATAAAAATATCTATAAAAAAAAAGGAAGAAGTGAAAAAGTTGTCTTTGAAGTTGGAAAAAATTAGTTTTTAATTGTATTCTCAATACTTTTGCATTGGATAACAATTTTTTATCTCATTGTCTTATGTGAATATAATCTTGCCACATAGGAAAGATATTGTCTTGTGCCACATGCCACATAGGAATCATAACACAAAACAACAATAGGGTTGACGATGCTCTTATGTAGTAGCTGGGGTGATACATTAAATAACAATATGTGACATCTAATATGACTGTTGATATAAAAAAATTTAACCCAAACAATAATCACCAATTTTTTAATTTTAATTTTAATTTTAATTGTGATATTAATATTAATGTTAATGTTAATTTTAAACAGAAATATTTTGGAGGGATATTTTGGAGAGATGAATAGAATTATTGATACTAAAATTATTTTGCCCTAGGTTGGCTTTAGTCTTCTTTGTATTTTGAGTTTAAAACACAATAATATAAATTGACATGTAGTAATTCTTCGCAGAATTCACTTGAGACAAAGTCTTTTCAGTAGAACAACTCAACATCCGACTTGGATAGTTACATGGTAGATAAGGAACCCAAAAGCTATAATAAGAAGAATTTTGCATACCTCGGCTATTATATATACCTTAGCAAAATCAATAACCGTATTAAGACATAAAAGTTGGTATAGAGTTCTAAGAACAAGGCATAACTATAGCATAATGGACTAGAATATATGCCACGTATAAATGAATATTTACATTAAAATCTAATATTTTACTTGTGTATACATGCTTTCCAAAGTACTTCTTGAATGAGTTCTATATGTTTGGATAGTAGTATGTTATGCATTTGTTTATACAGCATGAATTTAAAATTTTAAAGTTAAGTTGACACACATACATAATTTATAGGACTTATATATATAACTTGTTGCAAAAATATACATATGCTATCCTTGATAATTTTATGTGTTATGTTATATATACATGCATGCTAAATTAAATATGTCTCTACTATTGTATTCTTCATGGAAAGAAAAGAAAACATGTTTAGTCCCACATCGTGAGTTGTTGTGGGCAAGTCCTGTGGGCTACATGCATGTGCCACTGTTGCCGTCCAGCCCAACTCAGCTCAGCTCAGCTCAGCTCAGCTAGATTCAGTTCAGTTCGACGCACATAATGTGTGTGAGTACACACTCTCACCTACGGACGTGGAATGTGGATTCTAATTCTACTACCGGGTTCATGTTGAGACCCAAAATAATTTTTTGCTCATTATTTTTTGACCTTTTTTGTCCCTTAACATTCCGAACATTAGAAATTAATTGACCCTTTATTTACCAAATAAATACTTTTATTACTCTTAATTGGCTATATAATCAGTCATTAACTCTATTAATTTCTATTAAATCCGAGGTGATTATATATTTCCTTCATTCTTTGTGTTTGAAGAGAAAACAAAAAAGAAGCAAGTCAAAATTCTGATCACTTCTCCACATACCAGAAATCCAAATTCTCTTCCTCCTCCTTCAACAATATTTTGTTCAATCCTTCTTCTGGACAAAGGCTAAGGTCGGATCAACTCTTCTGAAGCTGCGTACAATAACAGAAAGCCGATAACTAGAAAATTTTATCTTAAAAGGATATTCGAGAAGTAGTCTGCACATAGACCTCGAGTAATCTTTTAAGGTAGTATTTCGTACACGATTTCGTACACAGCTATATTATCAGCCATTAACACTCTTCTTGTACCTTTGAATCCAAAAGTACCATCTGAGGGCCAAGAAACCACTCGGCCTCCTCGTACATCTGTAACATTTATAATGGTATTGTTGAAAGAAACATTCTTGGACAAGTATGGGAAGAAGATTCTTATCTCTACTCTTATAATGAGACTTGAAAACAGTTCAAAATTGAACCATCTAAACCGTATGTAAATATACCACTAACTATTTTTCTAAAAATTAACTAATAATCTAACTACCTACTATTGTTTATTTATAACTAAACAATTCTAGATTAAATAGTTAATGTGTAATGTATTTTTTTTTTAGTTGTTTAAATTCGATTCTTAAAAAACGATAATATTTATAATAATTTTATATTTAAAAAAATTTATATACGTGCAATGGACGTATGCTAGTTTCTCTTACTGGAACCAAAAGAGAAGTTGGTATTTGACCTTCAATTCTGAGTAAAACCCAACTAAAAGTCCACTTGAGTACCTATCTGAAACCGGATCGTTAGACCCAAATAACACCGTACGTTTTTGTCAGTGTATTGCAAGTAAATTCCAAGGTAAATGTGTGAACAATAATGCTAAGTTTACTACCAAATGCTTACAACCCTCTCTTCCCTCTGCTACGTGGGTCACATTCGGTCTCACCTCTCCCTCCAATGAACGGCTGTCACGTGATATTTCTGTCACGTGACGACCATCTGGATAGTCACCGAATCCCACCTCTCCTCCATCCTCCAATGGATAGCCGTTACGTGGACGCCACGTAACCGCCACATGGCAGCTGTAAGAGGCTTGTAGGCATTTGGTTATAGTCATAGCATAGCCCAATGTATGAAAGGCACATTTAGCTATTGCTTTTAAGTATAGATCTTATCTTTTTCTTTGTTTTAACAATTAATTAGCTCTAGCAACTCATTTCCAAATTCCCACTCATCAATTTTCTTATCTTTATTTTGACGTCGGGGTGAATTATTTATCCATTTCTATCCTATTTCGGTAAATACTTGGTGATCTGAACCAGATGGGGACATTGACTCGAGAAATTTACTCTACCCTTCTTACCCTAAAAAAGCAAGCTCATCTTAGGTTCTTGGACTGATAATCATCTTTTGGCTAACCTAACCTCTTTCGTCCCTCGGGAGCAACAAGGGGTAGTACAAAAATATTCACGTAGAGTGTGAACCTCCAGGGACACAGTCCACTCAGCTATGCTCAGACCTTTTGTTATTATGTTATGTTCATCTTCTTTGATTTTGATTTTGATTTTGATTTTGATGATTCATATGATTGGGTACCTCAGGTGAAAGTGATCTGACCAACGGGTATCTGGAAACAATCGTAGACTGGATACCAGGGATGAGGAAGAACATCCGTCTCCGGGACCTCCCGAGCTACTTCCGAACCACCGACCCCGGCGACCCCCTGATGAACTTCTGCGGCGACGAGGCGCAGGCGGCGCTGCGCGCCGCTGCGATCGTCGTGCACACCTTCGAGGACCTGGAGCGCCCGGCCCTCGACGCGCTGTCGTCGCTCCTCCCCTCCCCGGGGATCGTGTACCCGATAGGCCCTCTATCCCTCCTCTGCTCCCGCGTTGTTCCCGATCAAGAAGACAGCGTCAGGCGCATCGGGTCCAGCCTGTGGGAAGAGGACCCCACCTGCATGGAGTGGTTGGATGGGAGGGCGCGGGGATCGGTAATGTACGTGAACTTCGGAAGCATAGCGCAGCTGACGAGGGAGCAGCTGGCGGAGTTCGCCTGGGGGATCGCCGGCAGCGGCTGCAGCTTCCTGTGGGTGGTCAGGCCGGGCGTCGTGGCGGGGGGGGAGCCCGCGGCGCCGGCGCTGCCCGCGGGGTTCCTGGCCGAGACGGGCGGGAGGGGCCTGGTGGCCGCCTGGTGCCGGCAGGAGGAGGTCCTCGGACACGCGTCGGTCGGGGGGTTCCTGACGCACTGCGGGTGGAACTCGGCCATGGAGGCCCTCGCCGCGGGCGTGCCGATGGCGTGCTGGCCCGTGCTCGCGGAGCAGCAGACGAACTGCCGGTACCTGTGCGACGAGTGGGGGGTGGGGATCGAGATCGGCGAAGACGTGGGGAGGGGCGAGGTGGAGGAGAGGATCAGAGAGCTGATGGGGGGAGGGAAGGGGGAGGAGGCGAGGAAGAATGCGCTCAGGTGGAGGGAGAGTGCATGTAGAGCAGCTGAACCTGGTGGGAAGTCTTTCATACATTTGGAAAGACTTCTCAAGGAGGTCATTTTTCCAGGTCCGATTGGTTTACTGTAATGTAATTGTATTTGGTTGAAACATGTAATCAAATCATGTAATGGAATGTCAATTACATTTAAATGTTTGGTGGAACATGTAATGTAATTGAATAATAATTGTTATTTAGGTTATTTTGAAGAATATATCCTTAATATTAATATTTTCTCTTTTGACCAAACTTATCATTTATATTAAGAAAAAATATGTATACAATGGGAAAAAATACTTAAAATTATGTGTAAATGTATACAACTTTTTTGTTTTCTTCAAATTATTAGTAATTTATTAATAATTATCTGCTTTCCGATAGCAAAAACTCTGATACTCAGATACAAATCGCTGATATTGCTGACACCGCCGATCCCGATACTCCTAGAAAGGGTCTCATAGGAAAGGTAAAATAGAGATTCTGACACGGCGGTAGTTAATTGAAGATACTTATGCGTTTATTTTCAGTATAATTTTTTTTTAAAAGGGTATACATATATTAATTTATTAAAATTATTCCATTTCCAACTTTTTCCTCCATTCTCTACTTCTTCTCCCCCCAAACTAACACTTGCTTTCTTTCTTTATCCCAATGGAAGAGCCCCCAACTCCCACCACTACCACTCCCCTGCCTTTGTCGCGATCGGACCCCAACCAGCGCTGCACCAGAGCCGCCGAGGCTGCTCATGTTGGTCCCATTGACGTCTCCGAGAGCTGCTGACAACACCGGCAGCTCTTCTTGATGACCATCGAGTTAGGACGGAGGAAGCGACGGCTACAACGGCGGCGGAGGGGGCTTGCGCCACCGCGGCCAGGATAGAACAGAGAGGAGAAGGGGTCACAGGGATGGGTGTGAAAAATTTTAGATCTAGGTTTTTTTTTTTATTGGTATTTTAGGAAGTTTAGAATTTGTTATAAGGGCAAAATTATAATTTAGAATTTGAGGATGTAATGCAATTAGGATTACATAGGCTTTGTGATGTAATTGATTTGAATAGAAAGTGATGTAATGTAATTAAGTTTGTAATCGGGATTAATATTACATCTAGAAAAAAAATTGTCCAACCATATATCCGAATTAGGATTACGATGTAATGACAATTACATTACGTTGTCCAACTCGGTAAACCAAACGCTTATTGCTTTGGAAACTAAACTGATGATTGCCACTAGATTTGTCAATTGGGTCGGGCTGGCCCAGCTCGACACGAGCCCGGTCCAAAAAAAATGGTCCATGTGTCCGCCAGGTCCGAATAATCATGGGTCCGGACTAGCCCGACCCAGTATATCGGAACGTGTCAGGCCTCGTATCTTGGCCCATAATGTAGTGTCCCGCTCCACGTTGGCACTATGTAATAAGAGATATCGATTTGCTGGCTCGAGAAGAAGCCTCCACGAAGAGTCCCTTGTTGAAACAGAAGATTGATTTTGGTGAGTGGGCATAACTTTATTCTCTGATTCTTTCACGCCTAATAAAGAATCTGGTTTTATAATTGTTTGTTGCTAAGAAAACTAATGTTCATAAGAAGAATGCTAGAACATGGCCATGTATGCTTAATAAGAGAACTCGTATGCTTGTCAATAAAAGATCCATTGCCATGCTAAGTCAAGAAAGAAATAATGCATGCTAAGTAACATTGTCACTGTTATTGAACGAACTGTTTCCATGCTAATAAACAAGAGTAAAATAATGATCATATGTCCCTATTTAATGCTAGACAAGAATAGAACTACATGTTTAGTTAAAAGAGAAAGAAGAACTGTGACCATGCTTGTTTAATAGAAGAGTGCTTACATATTTTCGTTATCGTACTACAAAAGATAGAATTGTATGAATAACTCGTGCTGTGGTAAAAAGATTGACATGAATAAGTGATGAAAGCTTGTCCGTAAAGAGATAAGGACTAATAGTGCACCCTGAGGTACGGTCCTTACGATCTAGTGAGGTGTGCTATGAGAAGAGTAAAGGAAATAATAGTGCACCCTGAGGTACGGTCCTTACGATCTAGTGGGTGCAACTATTAGATAAGTAAAGAGAAGATAAAAACTTGTGCTTGTGTTCAGAACTGTGCATTATGGTATTTTATCTGATAGATATTTCTTGTCATGCATTAGCCTCGGACAACTTGTGCACAAGGTAATTGTCTCTCGAGCGATTCCTGGGGCACAGGGATCATTCGGTCCGGAAGAGATTGTAATAGCACCCTGAGAGATGGTCTTTGAGATCTAGTGGGGTGTTGTATCCATTAGTGCAGAGCGAAACCCTATGTCACAGCTGCTAGTGTTCGTGTAATATTGGGGTAAGATGCTGTAGCAGAGTCATGGCTCCTAACATTCATGCGTACTAGTGCAGAGCTGAACCTTGAGTCACCGCTGCTAATTCATGAGGAAGAACACTCGTGGGCCATCATGTAGCTAGGTAGCATGCTAGGTGCAACCTTCTTGCAAGCCTAACCGATAGATGCAAAGTGCCTTGAGATATTTATGCAAAGTCCCTTGAGATATAGATGCAAAGTCCCTTGAGATTATTGATATATGCAAATTATGGCTAACTTGTATGTCTGTTGTAGGGATAACCGTCCGACGAAGGATAAGAATCACTGTATAAGTTATGACCATTATATTATGTTCTTATACATCATGTTCCTAAGAATAATCTCTATTCCCTTAAATGTTGCCATCTTAGATTCCCGACATGCTATGATACCCCGGGGGTGGGTAGGAGCGAGTCGAGTCTGTTGTGCTTGGTCAGCCACTACCTAATGAAGTTTTAGATAAAGTAAAACAATTATTTGGAGATGGATCAGTCGTTTAACCCTATATTTCTTCTAGAGAATCTCCTAATTGTTCCACAGCAACCTATACCTACAAAGGTTATTCAGGTTATGGAATGCATAGAGGTAGAGTTGTAGGCTCAAACTTACTCTCAAGAAAGAATTTATTCTCGTATAATCTCATATAATCAAATAATCAATTTATATTGCAACATGGAATGAAAAATACAATTTCAACTGAAAGAGGAGAGCCCTTTCCTTTTGACTGAGTTGGCTAGCCCCCTGCTCTCTTACGTAAAGGACCACCCTCCGAAAAAGAAGAGCAAAGCAAACGTAGCATTTCCAAAAGTGAACCAACCCCTCGAATGGTTTCAGCTCAGTGCTACTAGTTGTTCATGAATAAAAGTTGCCTCTTGAGAAATGATAGTATCATGATAGAAAAGAACTGAATAAAATGAATGCTGCTACTATTCTTAAGAGAATGAATATGGCTCACAACACGCTGCACACATCAATATAGAAATAAAATAAATAGCATGCATGAACTGTCCCTATTGTATGCTTGGAAATGAATATGAAATCTGATTTCAAAGGTATTTTCAAAGAAGTGTAAACTAACTATGATCATGTACAACATGAAATGAACATAAGAAAAAGTAGAAAGATCGCTAATAATACAATGTTTGCTCACATGATTACTTAGTGATGGTTTTGGAGGGTGTTACTTTTGTTCCTCACTAGTGCTTTCTCCAAAGTGCTGCCCCCACCAGTTTATCCGCAGGTGTTGGGTGTCCTGCTGGATTGTCCATGTCATGCCCTGGTGTCACGACCCGCACCCGGTGTAGGGATGCAAGTAGTGAATAACGCCCAGCCTACGCTGCAACATCGACGATAGAACATTGTTTGGGTAAACTATCTATCTAATAATGAAGAAATAACAATGCCACCAATGTATATGAATATACTCAATCACATATTTATAGATGGAATAAAGCATGAATATGATAAAAGAATAGAAGAGTCACAAATACAGCTCACAAGACAAAATAATATTCAATGAGTCAGAAAAATACTAATAACAATGCTGGAGACAAATCCAGTACAAAAGAAAACTAACTACTAAGCTACGAGTCCTGGGTCGTCTGTCTCAGTCGGGATGAGACCCTCCTAAGCCAAGGTCTCTGGCTCTAAGCTAACCACGTCCTGAGGCCCGTAGTGAGTGGGGTACCACTCCTCAGTGTCACTAGGAAAAAACTATATCCAGTCAGAAAAGGAGCAGAGTACATCTCTAACAACAGTTCTAATAAATAATATAAACTATGTAATAGTAAATAGATATGAATATACAAGATTTAATATACAGGTACAAGAGATATGCAATAAATAAATATTGAAAATAAATACAAGAATGAGCAATATAGAATATGAACAAGAAATACCAATACTAAGTGAGTGAGTACCAGCTTTAACATGTGATCGACTTGGGAACTTGTACAAGGATTATGGCCTGGTTAATCATATGTGCGGTGTATGCTCAACACTCAAAAGGAACAAGACATGCATAATGAGGGTACGATCACATATCTACACTAAATACTCTTCGCCCCCGACTGGTATAGTGGATCCAACCATGGTACGTTATGACACGGGATTCACTAGGTAGGTTAGCTAATCTTCCTAAGAATCAATGTATGTACATATACAAGAAGAACAAGAAAATAAGGCTTGCACAAGATACACAATACATACCAAGAAATAACATGTCATGACGAGATCCGGATATACCAATCCGTATAACCATCGTGTCAAGAAATCAAGGATATCTACACTAAATACAAAAAACATAGAGGATATCATAAATGAAAAACTATCAAAGAATGTACTCGCCTGAAATTTTGTGAACAATATCAAAGATATCTGGTACGGTACCTCAAAGACCTAACTATGGAATATTACATCAATATAAGATTTTGGAATAAAAATAAGTTAAACTAATCAACTTCTAGGTCATAAAGTCATATCTAAGTCAAAACAGTCAAACTAGATCAACTCTAGGTCAAACTAGTCAAACTAGTTATTTCTAGGTTGTATGAGTCTATTGTGGTGCCCCGTTCCCCCTATTCGGGGAGCGCGGCTAAGAAATACTAGACGGTATCGTTCGATCGGGATAGATTGAATCAAGAACTCATCCTCGTTATGGATTTGTCTCTTCGGAATCGATTCCCATATTCAGTGGACCGTGCTCCAAGGATCGACTTAGCGGCAGAGTCAGGAGGGACCTCTCCGCTGCATTCTTTGTTGCCTAGTTTTCGCTGTCGCTTGTTGCTTTCGTGCCTTGAGTTGGTTTTCAGATTTGTTTGGGTTTTCTTGAACGGTTTTGATGGATTTCATTGCTTTCGTTCTTAGGACTGCACTTCAATTCCGATAAGGGAAAGAGAGGAAGAAGTACTGATCAGCTGTTCGTGTCAATACAGGTGAACCAGCTGTAGTCGTCGCTCGAGCGGACTCCTAAAGCACTTCTTTTCTTTTCCTTCCAACTACCAAAGTGAGTGGCTACCAACCCGATTAGCTAGCCCTACTTGCTAGTCTTCACATCTAAATCTTGTGTTTGTGCTTTGCCCGATCAAACGATACCAAGTAAATAACTAAAAGATATCAAGATAATAAGGGAATAGACTTGGGAAATATTGCTTGTCAAATGAAACTTGTGAACGGTTACTTACTTATATGCTTGCTCGTTTGGAATGTTCATCATATGCATAAATATAAGTTAGAATGTATATTTCTTCTTAAAACTGTGCTATGTATAGAACTTATTTTCAAAGCAATAACCCAACAGGAAGACTATGCTAAAGTAGATCTTGCCCTGTTATTGCCCTGTGCCTGAATTGTCTCAAATGTTAACTTAGTGTACTGCGTTGATCACGGACAACTTGTGCACAAGGTCTTAGTTCATACGGACGGTCGCTGGGGCACTGGCACCGATCCGATCCGGACGGAACTCACGATAGTCGCCTGCTTCGGATCGAGTGGCTTGTGGCGCCTCCTGTTCTCTGCGCCGCACGCCATTCCGTCCCGAGACTAGCCCGTCCATTATGGCAACGTGCCAGTGATCTCCTCGTATATTTAAACCTGTTGCTACTAACTTGTGTCTTCTTGGCAGGGAAGGCAAGGTAAGTATTATGCAGGTGGTTCAGACGGGCAGGTAAATGTCACCGAACGGTGGCGAGTTATTTCAATGATTCTATATATATGTCTTGCTGTAAAATGAACTAAGGCAAGATAGAAACCCACAAATATGCATGCTTCATTAAAACAACGTGTTGATTGGTATAGTTGGGATAGCTTGCCTTCACCAGTACGTTTCGATGTACTGACCCTCGGTGAAACAGGTTCCCCACACTAAGGAGAGCCGAGCGAGGAGCAGGAGACAAACCCCCAATCCAGTCCAGCTGTAGGCACGCCTCGACCGTGCCAACCTTTGAAGCATTTTGAAGTTAGAAGCTAGCCACCAAGCAACCATGCAACTTCGTGGCAAAGCAGTCATTCCGTCCCAAGGTCTTATATTTTGAGTTTAGTAAGGATGTAATGTACAGGACTGCTATCTCATTTTGTGTCAACACTTTTGTAAGCCCATAGAGGCAATCCTTATGACTCAGTTCAAGGAGTTTGTAATAGATGTTCATATTATCAATAAAAAGAGAACTTTTCCATGTTTCAATATGTGTTTCAATTATCTGCGTACTCTGGATATGTGCTCGCTATGCGAAACAAAAATACTTAGCCTTGTGCGGTGCGCAACCTAGGCCCGCACGGCGGTCACGCCCGGGGGACGACTAACGATTCCACGGGATCGGGGCGTGACATGTTGGTATCAGAGCACAGCTTCAAAGTTCCTTTGACTTGAACTGGAAAAGTTTCCTTAACGATAAATTCCTGTGCGAACTCCTGAACTCGTTAAGGCCAAAATGAGATACGTTCATGCAATAAGTCCATAATACATTATGATCATGATGTAATTTACCTTCCTTTCAAGGAACGACGCAAGCGCAACCATCAGCGCTGGCGCCAGGCGAGACAAGGACTCAGGAGAGCAGTTCCGGAACTTCAGGAAGCTCTCGGAGCCAACGGGGCATGTCTCAATCAGATTCCCTGCAGCAGGTGATGCAAATGTTCACAGAGCAACGACAGAGGGATGATGCCCGCCAAGCCAAGTTCGAGAGCAACCTAGAGGCCCGGCTCTCAGTCCAACAAAAGCAGGTAGATACCCTGCAGCAGCTTGTTCAGACCCTGGCCTCCAACCATTCTGCCGCAACGACAGCTACACCAGTGGAGCAGCCAGCGCTTGAAGTTGAACTATCGCCCGCGCCAAGGACGAGGGAAGTGACTGCCTTCACCTTTGGCAACTTCAAGAAGGTCTGCAACACGCCGTTTAATGGGACTGAGGACCCGATCGTGGCCCTAGATTGGCTCGCCGAGCTTGAAGATCATTTTTCTCTCCTAGAAGTGCCGGAAGACAAGCGCGTCACCTGTGCCCAACTATTGCTTCGCCTCAACGCGCACGACTGGTGGAACGTGCATCGACGATCTCTTCAACTTGGCCATGGAGAGGAGGCGATCGCGTGGACGACTTTTCGTGCCGCGTTCGAGGAGGAGTTTATACCCCCACCTCTACGACGTCAACGGGAAAACGAGTTCGTTCAACTCCGGCAGGGCAGTATGACGGTAAAGCAATACTCGGCAGAATTCAACAAACTGGCCAAATTTGCTACCGCTTATCTACCGGATGCAGCGAGTCGTGCCAGACGATTCGAAGGAGGGCTACATCCTGGCATTCACGGGCATGTAGCCATTCCGCAGTATCAGACGATGCGGGAAGTATTGAACCACACCCTTTCGCTCGAACCGCAGTATCCTCACGTTGCCGCCGGCGCTGTGCAACCTTTCAATCACAAACGCCAAGGCAACGATAGAGGAAACAACGCTGCAAAGCGTCAAAATAACGGCGGTCGTCAGCGAGAAAACCAGGGGCAGCGTTGCACCTATTGCAACAGAAGAGGGCACACCGAGAATGTCTGTCGCAAGCGGCTCGGCACTTGTCTCAGATGCGGCGATCCTGGCCATCAGATTAGCAGCTGTCCGCTTCGTACACCGCAACAACCAGATCAGACTCCGGCTCCTCAGGCAAATCGAGCGGCGCCTCAGCCAGGGCGTAATCAAGCTCAAGGCCGAGTCTACACCTTGACACGGGAAGAAGCTCTAGCTTCGGATACCGTCGTGTCAGGTACCTTACTTTTCAATAATATACCTGCTCGCGTTCTATTTGATTCAGGTGCAACCCATAGCTTTATTTCTACAAACTTTGCCACGGAAAATAATGTTAAAATGACTCCGTTGCATTTAGATTTAAGCGTTAGCACCCCATCTGGTACAAAAATTCCTGTCTGTTCAGCATGCCTAGGCGGTTATATCTGTATTGGGGAGAGAAAGCTGTCACTTGATGTTTTAGTCCTTGATGTACGGGACTATGATATCATTTTGGGAATGGACTGGCTAGGCGCGTGCGCCGCAACTATTGAGTGTGCAGAGAAGCGAGTCGTTTTTCGTCTGCCCGGAGAAGCCGTGTTCTGTTACACCAGTAGTCCAGCGAACAATGCGACCAGGACCTGCATGGTGATTTCGGCAAAATCTGCTCGACGAATGCTCTACACAGGCTGCGAGGGATTCCTAGCATCGGTTCGGGACACACGGCAGGACTACGCAAACGTCGAGTCAACTTCCGTTGAGGCAGAGTTCCCCGATGTGTTCCCGAGCGAACTACCCGGTATGCCGCCAGACCGAGAGATTGAATTCACTATAGACACGTTTCCAAATACACAGCCGATTTCAAAGCCTCCGTACAGAATGGCACCTGCAAAGCTGAATGAATTAAAGCACCAACTCCAGGAATTACTTGATCGCGGGTTCATCCGTCCGAGCGTGTCTCCTTGGGGCGCTCCCGTGCTCTTTGTGAAGAAAAAGGACGGAACTCTACGCCTCTGCATAGACTATTGGGAATTAAACAAAGTCACAATCAGGAAAAATATCCTCTGCCACGGATAGATGACTTGTTTGATCAGTTACAAGGGGCAACGGTATTTTCTAAAATTGATCTTCGCTCGGGTTACCACCAGCTGAAGATTAAGCCAGAAGACGTGCCCAAGACTGCTTTCAGAACCCGCTACGGCCATTACGAGTTTTCCGTGATGCCGTTTGGACTGATGAATGCTTCTGCTGCATTCATGGATACGATGAACCGTGTCTTTAGGCCCTTCATCGATAAATTCATGGTGGTGGTTATCGATGACATCTTAGTGTACTCGAAGACTAGGGATGAGCACGCAGGACACCTGCGGATGGTGCTGCAAACCCTTCGAGACCATAAGTTGTATGCCAAATTAAGCAAATCAGAATTTTGGCTGGACAGTATCTCATTTTTGGGGCATATCATCTCCTCGGAAGGCATCTCAGTTGATCCGAAGAAGATAGAAGTAATCACGCAGTGGAAACGACCGGAGTCAGCTAGCGACATTCGAAGTTTCCTTGGTCTGGCAGGGTACTACCGGAGATTTATACAAAATTTTGCTAGGATTGCTTCGCCCTTGACTCAGTTGACACGAAAGGGTGCAAAGTTTACTTGGACAGAGGACTGTGAAGCTTCGTTTACGGAGTTAAAGCAGCGCCTCATCTCTGCCCCAATTCTCACTCTGTCGAACGGACCGGATAACTTTAAAATATATAGTGATGCCTCAGGAAAGGGTCTAGGATGTGTCCTGATGCAGCGCGATAAGGTGATAGCCTACGCGTCGAGACAGCTAAAGCCTCACGAGCAGAACTACCCAACGCATGATCTCGAACTTGTCGCGGTAGTATTTGCATTGAAGCTGTGGCGTCACTATCTTTATGGCGTACCGTGCAAAATCTATACGGACCATAAGAGCCTGAAATACTTGTACACTCAAAAGGATTTGAATCTTCGGCAGCGGCGATGGCTTGAACTCCTCAGCGACTTCGATCTCACGATCAGATACACGCCTAGAAAGGGAAACATAGTAGCTGACGCGTTGAGTCGAGTGTTTGTAGGGAGTTTGGTTATTGATGATAGGCTGCGCCGAGATCTTGAATCACTGGATATCACACTAAAAATAAGATATAAGAAGTGGGCGCAAGTAGCTCAACTGCGCCTCGAGCCTGACTTGTTACACAAAGTGAAGGCCGCTCAGAAGGACGACCCGTTCCTGCAGAAGATACATGCCCTCATCTTGGCAGGAAAGGCGTCCGACTTTGCGGTAAGCGCGGATGGGATGCTTCGAGTAAAGGGAAGACTATGTGTTCCGAACGACGCGGCCCTCAGACAAGAGATACTCACGGAAGCTCACTATGCTAGTTATACTTCTCATCCAGGTAGCACTAAGATGTATCGGGATCTTCGCACGATGTTTTGGTGGCACGGCTTAAAAAAGGATGTGGCGCAGTTTGTGTCGCATTGCATGGCTTGTCAACGAGTAAAGGCCGAACACCAGAAACCAGGAGGAGAGCTTCAGAACCTTGCTATTCCGGAGTAGAAATGGGATGATATAACGATGGACTTTATTGTTGGCTTGCCGAGGACGCAACGGGGACATGATGCAGTCTGGGTTATCGTCGATCGACTCACCAAGTCAGCTCACTTTCTGCCTATCAAATCTACTTGGAGTGCCGACCGCCTGGCTCAGATATATCTCAACGAAATCGTCCGACTTCACGGCGTGCCCGTAACCATAGTCTCCGATCGAGATGGTCGATTCATATCACGTTTCTGGGGAAGCCTGCAGTCAGCAATGGGGACGAAGTTGAAATTCAGCTCCGCCTACCATCCACAGACCGATGGCCAAACAGAGCGCGTCAACCAGATCCTCGAAGACATGCTGCGACTCTACGCCTTGGACACGAAGACTAGTTGGGACCTTCATCTACCTCTAGCCGAATTTGCTTACAACAATAGTTATCAATCAAGCATTCAAATGGCGCCGTATGAGGCGTTATACGGGCGGAAGTGTAGATCTCCTATCTGTTGGGACGAAGTCGGGGAGCGGCAAGTACTTGGCCCTGAGCTCGTGGAGCAGACCGTCCAGAAGGTTCGGCTGATTCGGGACAGATTAAAGATAGCTCAAAGTCGTCAGAAGAGCTATGCGGATGTTCATCGGAGACCGCTAGAGTTTCAAGTAGGTGACCGGGTATTCCTCAAGGTCTCGCCCATGCGAGGGGTCAGCAGGTTCGGAGCGAAGGGAAAGCTAAGTCCACGATTTGTCGGCCCGTTCGAAATACTAAAGCGGGTTGCTTCAGTTGCTTATCAGATCGCCCTACCACCATCCCTAGCTGACGTACATGATATATTCCATGTTTCCCAACTTAGAAAATATGTGTACGATCCAAGCCACATGGTAGACCTGGGACAACTGAACCTTCAGCCCGACTTGACGTATGTAGAACAGCCGGTACAAATTTTGGATAGAAAAAAAAAGCTGCTTCGGACCCGTTCGGTTCCTCTAGTGCGCGTGCTTTGGCGGAATCACTCTGTCGAAGAATCTACTTGGGAGCTCGAATCTGATATGAGAGAACGGTTCCCCTCATTATTTCCTAGTGGTAGATTTTATTCCTTAAGTTTCGGGACGAAACTTCCAATTAGTTGGGTAGGATGTGGTGCCCCGTTCCCCCTATTCGGGGAGCGCGGCTAAGAAATACTAGACGGTATCGTTCGATCGGGATAGATTGAATCAAGAACTCATCCTCGTTATGGATTTGTCTCTTTGGAATCGATTCCCATATTCAGTGGACCGTGCCCCAAGGATCGACTTAGCGGCAGAGTCAGGAGGGACCTCTCCGCTGCATTCTTTGTTGCCTAGTTTTCGCTGTCGCTTGTTGCTTTCGTGCCTTGAGTTGGTTTTCGGATTTGCTTGGGTTTTCTTGAACGGTTTCGATGGATTTCATTGCTTTCGTTCTTAGGACTGCACTTCAATTCCGATAAGGGAAAGAGAGGAAGAAGTACTGATCAGCTATTCGTGGAAATACAGGTGAACCAGCTATAGTCGTCGCTCGAGCGGACTCCTAAAACACTTCTTTTCTTTTCCTTCCAACTACCAAAGTGAGTGGCTACCAACCCGATTAGCTAGCCCTACTTGCTAGTCTTCACATCTAAATCTTGTGTTTGTGCTTTGCCCGATCAAACGATACCAAGTAAATAGCTAAAAGATATCAAGATAATAAGGGAATAGACTTGGGAAATATTGCTTGTCAAATGAAACTTGTGAACGGTTACTTACTTATATGCTTGCTCGTTTGGAATGTTCATCATATGCATAAATATAAGTTAGAATGTATATTTCTTCTTAAAACTGTGCTATGTATAGAACTCATTTTCAAAGCAATAACCCTACAGGAAGACTATGCTAAAGTAGATCTTGCCATGTTATTGCCCTGTGCCTGAATTGCCTCAAATGTTAACTTAGTGTACTGCGTTGATCACGGACAACTTGTGCACAAGGTCTTAGTTCCTGCGGACGGTCGCTGGGGCACTGGCACCGATCCGATCCGGACGGAACTCACGATAGTCGCCTGCTTCGGATCGAGTGGCTTGTGGCGCCTCCTGTTCTCTGCGCCGCACGCCATTCCGTCCCGAGACTAGCCCGTCCATTATGGCAACGTGCCAGTGATCCCCTCGTATATTTAAACCTGTTGCTACTAACTTGTATCTTCTTGGCAGGGAAGGCAAGGTAAGTATTATGCAGGTGGTTCAGACGGGCAGGTAAATGTCACCGAACGGTGGCGAGTTATTTCAATGATTCTATATATATGTCTTGCTGTAAAATGAACTAAGGCAAGATAGAAACCCACAAATATGCATGCTTCATTAAAACAACGTGTTGATTGGTATAGTTGGGATAGCTTGCCTTCACCAGTACGTTTCGATGTACTGACCCTCGGTGAAACAGGTTCCCCGCGCTAAGGAGAGCCGAGCGAGGAGCAGGAGACAAACCCCCAATCCAGTCCAGCTGTAGGCACGCCTCGACCGTGCCAACCTTTGAAGCATTTTGAAGTTAGAAGCTAGCCACCAAGCAACCATGCAACTTCGTGGCAAAGCAGTCGTTCCGTCCCAAGGTCTTATATTTTGAGTTTAGTAAGGATGTAATGTACAGGACTGCTATCTCATTTTGTGTCAACACTTTTGTAAGCCCATAGAGGCAATCCTTATGACTCAGTTCAAGGAGTTTGTAATAGATGTTCATATTATCAATAAAAAGAGAACTTTTCCATGTTTCAATATGTGTTTCAATTATCTGCGTACTCTGGATATGTGCTCGCTATGCGAAACAAAAATATTAGCCTTGTGCGGTGCGCAACCTAGGCCCGCACGGCAGTCACGCCTGGGGGACGACTAACGATTCCACGGGATCGGGGCGTGACATCTATCTCTAGGATATCGGGTCCATACACTATGTAACTAGGCCATACTAGCTATACTAGGATAATAGGAAACCAACAAGATACCGTATCCTAAGATACACAATTTATTAGATAGAAAATATTATAATATATATATACAATCAATAATATATAATATTCTTAACTAAACTAATGTTAAGTGGATACCTTGGCTTTGAACCAAAAGCGGTATCACACCACCTACACACTCACACTCATCTTGATGTTCAAACCCAATACCTTGAATAAAATCCAATACCTTGACATTACCTTGGTATTTCAAGGTAATTCAATATCTAACATTTCTAACTACCCAAACACCTAACTATATACTAATATGTATTTAACTTATGACAATACTATACTAACTTAGCCCTTCGGATATTCAATACCCGTACCCAAGATACCTCACTCTCATTACATTGGTGTATCTCAAGGTAATCTAGAAATACTACTAACCAATGCTAACTAGTACCTATCTACATATATATCTCTCATCTATATATTATAACTTACTAACCACCAATATATATATATATATATATATATATATATATATATATATATATATATATATATATATATATATATATATATATATATAGTCTAACAATAACACTAACTAACTAGACTATAAGTTAAACTAACCTCACATTGCTGCTATTGTGCATCCCTCTAGCCGCTGCAGCTGCTGTCCTTGCTTCTCTTGCTGCTCTTGCTACAGCTAATGCTGCTACTGAAGTTGTTGCAGTTACTGCTACATGCTGCTGCAGTTGCTGCTAATGCTGCTGGTTTGCTGTGCAGTTGTTGTTGCATGCTGCTGCAGTTGCTGCTGATTTGTTGTGCAGTTGATGTTGCATGCTGCTCTCTTGGCTTCAGTTGCTGCTATTGAAGCTGTTGTGCATTGTTGGTCTCTTGCTGTTGTTGCCCTCTTCTAGCTGCTGTTGCTCGACCCCCCTCTCACACGCACACTACACCTTACTCACTCTCACACTATATGCACACACACACACACACACATGAATATAAATACATATATATACATACATACATACATACATACATACATACATACATACATACATACATACATACACCCATATAATATAACTATACTTACATATATACATATATGAACATATTACCAACCTATATATATATATATATATATATATATATATATATATATATATATATATATATATATATATATATATATATATATAACAACCACACTAGTAATGCATATAAATCCCCTATCTCTTATGGCCATCAACACCTCAAAATGAACATAGAACATACACATAATATATATATATATATATATATATATATATATATATATATAACAATGATAAATATAACATTTTAATAGCTATTACCAAGGCAAATTGAATCTAAAATGCAATAAAATAATACTTGGAGTGCATCGCATCCGTATCACATTAGATCTATGATACGCTTGCGATACGAGTCTACCACACTACCAAACGTATCCCGAAGGACACAAGCAAGTCTAAAATTATAATTATGAATAATATGAAGAGCTAACTATATATTTACGTGTCCGTGTCAAAATATGACATGTCCAAACCCCCGTGTCGGAGGAAAACCCCCAAAATTAACTCGTATCTCCAAATTATCGGGATACGGCCTACACGTATCCAATTGTGGACACGACACTAGCCACACACAATCAAACACATGTCAGTTTGGTCTAATTGACCAATTGACAAACACAAGATGTGTCAATCTCGGAATTCTCCCAAAATTGACACAAAATAATACATAACTTTCTCCATAGGCCTCTTATGAACCTAATTTCAATTCCTATGGGTGGCCTTATCATATGTGGTAGTTTCTAATAATTAAAATATAGATTTAGAGTCTAATTAAAGGAGAAAAACTGAATTGTATCTATTGGAAGATGGATTCCCAATAAAATCTCCAAAATTGAGTGAAAAGAGCCTCCAACTTGTAGATCCTTGCTCCTCCTTGTAGATCCTTGCAAGCCTCCATCGTCGTAATGTATTCTGCCTCTGTCGTCGATAAGGCAACATACTTCTGTAAACGCGACTGCCATGATATTGCTCCACCAGTAAACATCATCACATAGCCTAAAGTCGATCGCCTCGTCTCTACATCTCCAGCCATATCAGCGTCAGTATATCCAACCAGCTTCGGCTCGTCACCACCAAATGAAATTCTCCAATCGGCAGTACCCTGAAGAGATCGTAGAATCCACTTGACCCCACTCCAATGTACCCTTCCAGGATTGAAAGTATACCTGCTAACTGTGCCGACTGCGTGAGCAATGTCTGGCCTCGTACATACCATAGCATACATAAGACTTCCCACGACTGAGGCATATGGAACTCGCTCTATATCTTCCTTCTCGTCCTCGGTATATGGACACTGCTCCTCAGTGAACTTAAAGTGAGCCGCAAGGAGGTTACTCACTTTCTTCGACCCGTCCATCCCAAAATACTAAAGTATCCGGTGAATGTACTTCTTTTGGGACAAGTGTAGCAGCTTGGAATCTCTCTATCGACTGATCTCCATTCCAAGAATAGTCTTCGATGTGCCCAAATCCTTCATATAGAAGGTCGCGTCCAGTTGGTGCTTCAACTCTGCTATCCTAGTGGTATTCTGACCCACCAACAACATCTCATCAACATAAAAGCAACAAAATGATAAAATCATCCTCGACGAAGTACCTCACAAAAATACAATGATCCGACGTCGTCCGTGCATAGCCATGCTCTCCCATAAATGACTCAAACTTCATGTACCACTGCCTCGGAGCCTGTTTCAGACCATACAAGCTTTTCCTCAACCGACAGACCAAATATGACTTGCCCTTCTCACAGAATCTCTATGGCTGCTCCATGTACAACTCCTCCTCAAGATCACCGTAGAGGAATACCGTCTTCACGTCTATTTGCTCGACCTCCAAGTCAAAATTGGCTGCTACCAATGCTAACATCACCCGTATAGACGACTGCTTGACGATTGGCAAAAAGATCTCATCATAATCTATGCCTTTCTGCTGACCGTAGCCTTTAACTACTAGACTCGCTTTGTATCAAGGGTGAGTAGCATCATCTGTCTGCTTCACTCTGAACACCCATCGATTCTTTAAAGTCTTCTTGCCCTTTGGCAACCGTACCAGATTATAAGTAGAGTTGGCCTCCAAGGAACTCATATCCTCCTGCATAGCCTCCATCCACTCCTACCTGTGTTCGTCTTCCATAGCCTCTGCGAAACTTTTGAGTTCTCCCCCGTCAGTCAGTAGCACATACTCACCCGGTGAGTATCTCGTAGATGGTCGACGCTCTCTATCGCTCCTCCTCAATGGAACCACTAGTGCTGGCTGTGTATCTACAGTCTCCTCTCCTCCAGAAACTGTCTCCTCGGCATGCTCATCCTCCTGAGGGTCACCCTGACCATCATCAGCAGGCTGATGATCAAGGTTGGGAGCAACTCCATGTACTGGCTCCCCCATAACTGGATCCTCTGCGATATCCTCTAGAAACTGCTCGAAGCAAAATGATCTAACTCAAGCAATTCCTCAGCCTCAGAAGGCATCTCGAAATCCTGAGTGTTGGTCATAGTCTGATCCTCGACGAATACCACGTCCCTGCTTCTATAGAGCTTTCTTTCCACTGGATCGTAGAGTCTATAGCCAAACTCATCCCGACCGTAGCCGACAAAGACGCACCGCCTCGTCTTTGGCTCAAGTTTGGATCTCTCATCCTTCGGTACATGCACGAAGGCCTTACAACCAAATACTCGCAGATGATTGTATGACGGCTCTTTGTCGTACCATACTTTGTCAGGCACATCACCCTGCAAAGGAGCACTAGAAGATAAATTAATAACATAAGCAGTTGTGTAAAGTGCCTTACCCCAATAGTTGCCTGGTAAGTTTGCTTCTGACAACAAACACCGCACCCTCTCTATTAGCGTCATATTCATCCGCTCTGTTACACCGTTGAGCTGCAGTATCTTTGGTGGAGTCTTCTGGTGTCGTATCTCTTGCTCTCTGCAATAAGCATCAAAGGGACCGATATACTCGTCGCCCGAATACATAGCAGCTTCTTGCCCGTCTTTCTTTCAACAGAGGCCTGAAACTCCTTGAAAGCGGGCAACATCTGATCCTTGGTCTTTAAGGCATAGACCCAAACCTTCCTGGAACAGTCATCAATAAATGTTACAAAATAAGAAGCACCACCAATAGATTTTACCTTCATAGGACCGCAGACATCCGAGTGAATCAACTCGAGCAACGCCGACTTCCTTAAACTTGGGTAACTTTGGAAAGACACAATATTTTGCTTTTCCGCCAAACAGTGCTGCACTTCTCCAACTTTGTAGACTTTAGCCCTGAAATTACCTTCCTGTTCACCAAGTAGCTCATCCCCTTCTCGCTGATATGGCTGAGCCGCCTGTGCCACAACTCAGTAGACGAATCAGTAGCTGAGTTAACCTCTTGTACCCCCTGTGCGCTCCCTTCAATATAGTAGAGTTCGGACCTCTTGCTTCCTCTGGCAATCACCATTGAACCTCTGGAAAGCTTTCACTGATTGTTCCCGAAGAGACTGAAGAAACCCTCGTCATCCAACCTTCCAACCGACACCAGGTTGAAACGGATATCATGGACATGATGGACATCTTTGAGAACAAGAACTGTACCTGTCTTTATCCTCAAATATATATCTCCAATGGAAACCGCCTTCGACATATCTCTATTGCCCATCTTCAATACTCCACAGTCGCCTGTTGTGTATGTAGCAAATAGTGCCCTATTGTGAGATACGTGCAATAAAGCACCTGAGTCCACCAGCCAAGAGTTGTCATCGCAAGCGAGGTTCATAACTACCTCATCACCTACAATGATCACGTCGCCTCCATGTGTCGAGGCCGCCGATATAGTGTTCTCACTTTGCTTTTTCTTGTCGCCCTTCTTCTCTCTCTTCCAAGCGAAACAGTTTCGCTTGATGTGGCCCTTCTTGCCACAATGGTAACATTTTCAGTTCTCGTACCGACCCTTGGACCTTCTCCTGCTTTTGCCTCTGCCACCGCCTGGACCCATGCTTTTACCCCTTCCGCGACTCTCTGAAACAAGCGCCTCTGACTGGGATGTGGATGAAGTGCCCTGAACGTCTCCGCATCTCTTCATTCAGTACCCCGCTCTTGGCACTGACCACGCCTTCCGGAGCAGAAGCGATCATAGACACTCGTACGGTCTTCCACGAGTCTGGCAATGTACACAACAGTCATAGTCCCTGAACCTCGTCGTCGAACTTGACTCTCATCGAGGATAGCTGGTCAACCACGCTCTGGAACTCACTCAAGTGATCCGTAATAGACGCCCCATCTTTGTACCGTAGACCCATCATCATCCGGATCAGGAACAATTTATTTACTCCGGTCTTCTTTGCATACAAAGATTTCAGCATATCCCACAGTATCCTCGCATGCCCAATACTGGCAACGTGGTTGTACAAGTTCTCGTCAACGAACTGCCTGATGTACCCACACACCTGTATATGCTCAAAATTTTAGTCCTCTTCGGATTTGTCACTTGGCCTCTCGGAAGCAAATATCTGCAGATGCAGCTTCTTGACAAATAGCAGATCCATCATCTTGTTCCTCCAGTAATGATAGTTGGTACCGTTCAGGTTTACCATGCGCACCGGCTTCGCGTGCATCTCTCCTCCCTGGTTTGCCTGTCAACTCCTGACACCCTTCTGACATTTCAGAACTTGGCTCTGATACTGTCACCACCCCATTTCCAGAGCCGGGTATTTTTTTTATTTTTAATTTAGTTAATTGTGTATTATTTATAATTAATTGTATTTATATTTAATTAGTGATTGCATTATTTTTTATTATATTTTTATTGTATGTTTTAGGATTTTGGCTAGCCTGGACCCATGTCAGACCCTAGTGGACCCATGTCTGACCCAGCCCACACCCTTGTGAGAATTATTTTGGGGCTTAGAATATTTATTTTATTTTTAGGAGGTTAGTGGGAGAGATTTGGAGTTAATTTGAGTGCTTTTGGAACCCGAAACCCAAAATCGAGTTACGGGAGGGCATTTTGGTCATTTGGACTTAGTGGAACCCCTTTATTAGCATGGCCGGCCCTATTTCCTACCCACATCCGACCAAACACAGCAGCTTCTCCCCGTCTTTTGCTTCACTCCTTCTTCTTCACTTCTTCTTCTTCTCTACTACTTCTTCTTCTTCATTTCTTCTTCACAAGTAAGTTTCTCCATTTTTTCTCCTTCCCTCTTCCATTTCTTTTATTTGTTTGAACCCTAACCCTACATTCTTCCCCAACCTAGGTGGGTAGAGCCTAGATTTGGAGTTGGAACTAGTTTGGTTGGGTTTAGAGACTTTAACATTAGGTTTTGTGTCAATTTCGGGTGGAATCCGAATTTGGCCCAATTTTGGGTGATGCCCTAGGTTAGATAGACCTAGGTAGACGTTGTCGGGTGTCGTGAGGGTGAGAGCGTGTCTCCGTTCGGACACGGGAAGCCGCGTCGCGGAGAAACGGGCGTTTCGGGCGAAATTGGGGCTTTTCGTCGTCGCCGATTCTAAGTGCGTGTGCGTTTCCGCCACGGGCCTAGAATCGACGCGGGAGCGCATTTTCTAGGATCTAGACATCGTTTAGGATGCGTGGGTAAATTTTAGGCTGATTCCGAGTTCGTTTGGTGTGCGTTTCAGGAGGTTTTCCGAGCCGCGCACCACGTGTTCGTCGAAATGACCGAACGGCCATTTTGACTTGGTTTTCTCGTTTCGGGCTTGTGCGCGCGTTGGGTTAGTATCGGGGAGTGTGTGCTAGAGTTTTCGAGTTATATTTTATATATTTATAGGTGTTTGGGCGTGTCGGGGCCGTTGGGCGTGCGTTGGTGAGCGTTGTGGGCGTCGTGTGTGTTGTTGTGTGTTGTGTTGTGTTAGTGTTAGTGTCTATATATATATATTTATATATATATTTGTATGTGTGTTTATGTATATATATATATATATATATATATGTGTGTGTGGTTATGTGTTTGTGAGTGTGTTAGTGAGTGCTTGTGTGAGTGTGTGCTAGTGCGTAGGTGAGTGTGTGTGAGTGAGGATAGATATATATATATATATAGATATATATATGTTTATATGTGTGTGTGTATGTATGAGTGTTGGTGTGTGTGGTCGTGTGTGTGTGTGTGAGATGAGAGGGAGGGGCTGAAACTGAGAACAGCAGAAGTGTGCAGCAGCTTTAGCAGCAAAAAGCAGCAGCAACAGCAGATTTCAGCAGCGGCAGCGCCGCGGCAGCAGCTCGCTCGAGCGGCAGCATGCCGCGGCAGCAGCAGCATCAGCTGCAGGCGCAGCACGCCGCGGCAGCAGCGGCAGCACGCCGCGACAGCAGTTCGCTCGAGCGCAGCAGCCTGAGGCAGCAGCAGCAGCCTGCGGCAGCGCGTGCAGGCGCCGCGGCACGCACCGCGGCAGCAGATCGTTGCAGCGCAGCAGTGCAGCAGCAGCAGCAGCAGGTTTGAGCAGCAGCAGCAGCAAGTGCAATATGCAGCAGCAGCAGCAGCAATAACAGCATGCAGCAGCGGCAGTACGAGCTAGAGCAGCAGCAGCATTCGCCGGGAGGTAGTAGAGGGATAGTTAGATAGTTAGATAGCTATTAATTGATAACTAGTTTATAGATATATTAGATAGATAGATAGGTATCTATAGATTTGATAAATAGATAATTAGTTAGATAGATGCATAGATAGATAAATAGGTATATGTTAGATAGATCAATAGATATCTCTAGATAGGTAAATAGGTATATAGATACATAGTTAGATAACTAGATAGATAGATAGATAATAATTAGATAGTTAGATAGTTAAATAGATAAGTAGATAGATAGATGGACATAGATAGATACCTAGACATAAATAGATAGATAAATAGTTTGATAGATAGATAGGTATTAGATAGTTGGATATATAGATATAGATAGATAGTTAGATTAATAGATAAGATAGATAGATTGCTATATAGATAGAATAGATAGTTAGATAGATGGGTTAAGAGATTGATAGTTAGATAAGTTATAGATAATAAGATAAATAGATAGTTAGAGGGCTAGATTAATAGTTAGATAGCTAGTTAGAGGGGTTTTAGAGCGAAACCTCAATACTTTGAGATACCGAGGTATTTCAATACCTTAAGATAACCAAGGTATTGGGTTTCGAGCGGGGTTTTTGAGCATTAGCCTAGGAAATATCTTGGAGTGATCTTTATATGCTTATGTGTATATATTTACGCGTGCTAGCATAGGTTTTAGCGGGTTTAGGCGGGGTGCGTAGCCTAGGTTGAGGTATCGGATACCGAGGGTATCCCGGTATCTCAAGGAGGCGAGTTTGTGAGTTTTCTAGCTTAATGAGCTCGGTTTGACCTAGAATTTCAGGAGCACCCTAGTTTGACCCAGACTTGACCGTAGTTGACTCGGTTGACCGCCAAAGTCAACTTTTGACCTAGTTTTGACCCAGAGTTGACTTTTTGGACCCATAGTTGACTTTTTGACCCAGATTTCACCGGTTTGACCCGTTTGACCTAGAACGACCCTAGAAGCCTATTTTTAGTTATTTTATATCTGTTTAACTCATTAGAACCCTGTTTAACCTTGCTTTTCGTATTAGGTCCTTGCGACACCGGTTCGGATCGCCAGTTGCTCAGGACGTCAGGCGAGTACATTCTCTGATAGTTTTTATTATTTGATGATTATTATGATTCAGCTTCTAGTATAGTATCATCTGATTATTCTGGCACAACACGAGACACTGACTGGTATTTCTGGATTCATTTACTTGCGACACGTACATTTCATGTTTCTGGCCTCTATTCTGGAATCACCTACAGGCATCACTCATGTTCAGGCTGGACTCATCTTGATTTGCGTGTCGGGTCTTGGATCCACTTGTATTAGTCAGGGCGGAGAAATACTCGAGTAGACATGTAAATATTCCTATCTGGCATCATCAGGAATCACTCCCTCTGGTCTAATCTGGAATGATAGCAGCCGCGCACCCAGTGCGCGGTGAGCCGTACTTACCCCTAGCCGTTTACATGTCGAAACAAGTATTTCAAAGACACCGAGTTCATTCTTTATAGTCTGGACTCTCATGCATTTCTTGACTTGTCTCACTTACATGTTTCTGGACTTGACTCACTACATATTTTTCATGCTGGACTCACTACACGTTCATGTGCACAGACTTACTCTTAGTATAGATTTCTTGTATCTTGCAGTTATTACTATCTTGCTCTGATATCCATGCATCTTTACCTTTATACACCAGTTATACATATTTTCTTGTTTTATACTTGCTTCATTCTTCTTGCTACTTGCTATAACTGTTTTATAGTTTTTATCATTTAAATGGAACTGCTGTTAGAGATGTACTTGCTCCAGTCCTGACTGGACATATTTTTCAGAGTATCCGGAGGATTGGTGTCCGACGTTTTATGGACCTGAGCCTGTCGATGGTGCAGACAGGGACCCTCTAGCTTAGGGGTGATTTCCGGGTTGGTAGTCGGGATCACTGAGACTTTGTTGTTGTTTTTATTAGCTTTTAGCATCGGATTTGTCTCCGGTTTTGGATTGAGACCTTGTTTGTATATTATTTTGGATATTGTTGTATTATTATTTGATGTTGTGGTTGTTGTAGTAGTTGGTGATGGTTAGACTTTATAGTTGCTAGATCTCTGTGTTATCTTATTGTGCTTAGATTCGTGATTGAGTATATTGTGATTATCATTTGATATTTGCTCCTCCGTTTGGAGTTGAGATCTTGGCAGATTTATATATATTGTTTGTGTGGTTGCCCTCCTTTTGGAGAGGTCATGCCCGATTTTTGTGTGAGATTATTATCTAGATAGTTGACCTAGACAGCGTTCTACCGCCGATGCTGCGGCGTAGGCTGGACGTACCCACGACTCATGCCCGATTTTTCGGGTGCGGGTCGTGACACGTTTTTGGTGGCGGCCCATGCAGGTCTCGATTCGCAATTAGTGCGATATCGTGGTGGTACAACAACTTAGTTGTACTGCTGCGAGCCTGCTATAGGATCTAGGATCTAGGATGAGAGTGTACTCAATCACGACTAGGAACAATTCCGATCTAATTATTCTGAAATTGTTTTCTTTTGAAATATTACTGTCCTTCTTTGATGATATCGTATCTTGCGCCGTATTGACTTCTTTTAATCTGTGTTCAGGATGCCTCCGAAGACACGATCCCATCGTACCGTTCCAGCAGTTGCCACTGAGAGGTCTGCTACCTCTCGTCCAGCTCGTATTCAGGCAGCTGCTACCGCTCCACTCACCACTCCTGCGGTTGAGGGAGCATCTGCTTCTTTCGGGGATCCTCCTTCACCTGTCGATCCGAGGACTACCCCAGTCGTTCCGGTGGTTCCTCCACCACTTCCTGCTCCAGTAGATGCCGCGCAGTTGTTTGCGTTCTTCAGGGAGATGATGGACGCGCAGCACCGTCAGGTGGATGTGATGAGGCTGGGCATTGAGAACGCCCACCAGGTGGCCATGACGGCAGTGGATAGGGTGGCACAGATTCAGCCACAGGCAGATCAGATTCAGCATCCGAGGCCAGGCAGTATTATCGACTTTCAGAGGATGCGGCCCAAGGAGTTCCGTGGTACAGAAGGTATCCTGTACGCGGATGACTGGATAGAGCAGATTGAGGGGATCTTCAGGCTGGCGCAGATTCCAGACAGCATGCAGATAGAGGCGGCGGGCAGTCAGATGTTCGACCTCGCTTTGACGTGGTATCGCACAGATACGAGGATTGCAGCGCCAGGGCTTACTTGGGAGGCCTTCAAGAGGCTTTTTAAGGAGAAGTTTTTTCCAGATGTGGCGCTCAGTGCTTTGGAGAGCCAGTTCGAGGCACTCGTCCAAGGGAGCATGACGGTGGACGAGTACGCAGCGGAGTTCTGCCGTCTGGGCAGATTTATAGATGGCTTGAGTGAGGCAGCCAAGGCGAGGAAGTTTCGCAAGGGCTTGGTCATGGCGGTCAAGTCTTTGACCAGGAGCGACCGCGAGGCGACTTTTGAGCAGATAGTAGGAGATGCTCAGAGAGCAGAGGATGACTTGGAGCTCAAGTCCAAGAGAGGCAGGGATGATTCAGGCAGTGCCAGTGGTAGTGCGGGACCAGCTAAGCGTCCCTATGTGCAGAAGGTAACGCAGCAGGGTCAGGATCAGAGGGTGCCCACTTGTGCCTACTGCAGGAAGGCAGGACACACTTGGGATGTTTGTAGGAGGAGGCTGAAGGTGTGTTTGTTCTGTGGATCCGCTGCTCACCAGATGCGAGATTGCCCCACTGCACCTCCATTGGGTGGAGCACAGGATCAGAGAGTTGGAGCTAGGCCATCTGTGGCACAGCATTATGCCCCGCACCAACAGAGGGATACACCCCAGCAGGACAGGGCTTATGCGTTGACGGTCGAGGAGGCCGATGCTACGGATGTCGGGTTAGCAGGTCTGTCTCTTGTTTCTTCTTCCTGTCCTTTCCATTCCTTGTGGTGTGCTTCATTAGTACCTGTTAGATTTTTCTTTGTGCTGTGGTAGATAGTGTAGTGACCCTGATTAAGACTGTGATAACACGACCAGTGGGACCTTGATCTTGTATGTTGTTTAGGTAGAATATCTTGACTGTGATTGTTGGGGGTTGACCTAGAGAGAGTGTGATTGACTTTAAATTTCGAGGACGAAATTTTCTAAGGAGGATAGGCTTGTCACCACCCCATTTCCAGAGCCGGGTATTTTTTTTATTTTTAATTTAGTTAATTGTGTATTATTTATAATTAATTGTATTTATATTTAATTAGTGATTGCATTATTTTTTATTATATTTTTATTGTATGTTTTAGGATTTTGGCTAGCCTGGACCCATGTCAGACCCTAGTGGACCCATGTCCGACCCAGCCCACACCCTTGTGAGAATTATTTTGGGGCTTAGAATATTTATTTTATTTTTAGGAGGTTAGTGGGAGAGATTTGGAGTTAATTTGAGTGCTTTTGGAACCCGAAACCCAAAACCGAGTTACGGGAGGGCATTTTGGTCATTTGGACTTAGTGGAACCCCTTTATTAGCATGGCCGGCCCTATTTCCTACCCACATCCGACCAAACACAGCAGCTTCTCCCCTTCTTTTGCTTCACTCCTTCTTCTTCTTCACTTCTTCTTCTTCTCCACTACTTCTTCTTCTTCATTTCTTCTTCACAAGTAAGTTTCTCCATTTTTTCTCCTTCCCTCTTCCATTTCTTTCATTTGTTTGAACCCTAACCCTACATTCTTCCCCAACCTAGGTGGGTAGAGCCTAGATTTGGAGTTGGAACTAGTTTGGTTGGGTTTAGAGACTTTAACATTAGGTTTTGTGTCAATTTCGGGTGGAATCCGAATTTGGCCCAATTTTGGGTGATGCCCTAGGTTAGATGGACCTAGGTAGACGTTGTCGGGTGTCGTGAGGGTGAGAGCGTGTCTCCGTTCGGACACAGGAAGCCGCGTCGCGGAGAAACGGGCATTTCGGGCGAAATTGGGGCTTTTCGTCGTCGCCGATTCTAAGTGCGTGTGCGTTTCCGCCACGGGCCTAGAATCGACGCGGGAGCACATTTTATAGGATCTAGACATCGTTTAGGACGCGTGGGTAAATTTTGGGCCGATTCCGAGTTCGTTTGGTGTGCGTTTCAGGAGGTTTTCCGAGCCGCGCACCACGTGTTCGTCGAAATGACCGAACGGCCATTTTGACTTGGTTTCCTCGTTTCGGGCTTGTGCGCGCGTTGGGTTAGTATCGGGGAGTGTGTGCTAGAGTTTTTGAGTTATATTTTATATATTTATAGGTGTTTGGGCGTGTCGGGGCCGTTGGGCGTGCGTTGGTGAGCGTTGTGGGCGTGGTGTGTGTTGTTGTGTGTTGTGTTGTGTTAGTGTTAGTGTCTATATATATATATTTATATATATATTTGTATGTGTGTTTATGTATATATATATATATATATATATATATATGTGTGTGTGGTTATGTGTTTGTGAGTGTGTTAGTGAGTGCTTGTGTGAGTGTGTGCTAGTGCGTAGGTGAGTGTGTGTGAGTGAGGATAGATATATATATATAGATATATATATATGTTTATATGTGTGTGTGTATGTATGAGTGTTGGTGTGTGTGGTCGTGTGTGTGTGTGTGAGATGAGAGGGAGGGGCTGAAACTGAGAACAGCAGAAGTGTGCAGCAGCTTTAGCAGCAAAAAGCAGCAGCAACAGCAGATTTCAGCAGCGGCAGCGCCGCGGCAGTAGCTCGCTCGAGCGGCAGCACGCCGCGGCAGCAGCAGCATCAGCTGCAGGCGCAGCACGCCGCGGCAGCAGCGGCAGCACGCCGCGGCAGCAGTTCGCTCGAGCGCAGCAGCCTGAGGCAGCAGCAGCAGCCTGCGGCAGCGCGTGCAGGCGCCGCGGCACGCACCGCGGCAGCAGATCGCTGCAGCGCAGCAGTGCAGCAGCAGCAGCAGCAGGTTTGAGCAGCAGCAGCAGCAGCAAGTGCAATATGCAGCAGCAGCAGCAGCAGCAGCAATAACAGCATGCAGCAGCGGCAGTACGAGCTAGAGCAGCAGCAGCATTCGCCGGGAGGTAGTAGAGGGATAGTTAGATAGTTAGATAGCTATTAATTGATAACTAGTTTATAGATATATTAGATAGATAGATAGGTATCTATAGATTTGATAAATAGATAATTAGTTAGATAGATGCATAGATAGATAAATAGGTATATGTTAGATAGATCAATAGATATCTCTAGATAGGTAAATAGGTATATAGATACATAGTTAGATAACTAGATAGATAGATAGATAATAATTAGATAGTTAGATAGTTAAATAGATAAGTAGATAGATAGATGGACATAGATAGATACCTAGACATAAATAGATAGATAAATAGTTTGATAGATAGATAGGTATTAGATAGTTGGATATATAGATATAGATAGATAGTTAGATTAATAGATAAGATAGATAGATTGCTATATAGATAGAATAGATAGTTAGATAGATGGGTTAAGAGATTGATAGTTAGATAAGTTATAGATAATAAGATAAATAGATAGTTAGAGGGCTAGATTAATAGCTAGATAGCTAGTTAGAGGGGTTTTAGAGCGAAATCTCAATACTTTGAGATACCGAGGTATTTCAATACCTTAAGATAACCAAGGTATTGGGTTTCGAGCGGGGTTTTTGAGCATTAGCCTAGGAAATATCTTGGAGTGATCTTTATATGCTTATGTGTATATATTTACGCGTGCTAGCATAGGTTTTAGCGGGTTTAGGCGGGGTGCGTAGCCTAGGTTGAGGTATCGGATACCGAGGGTATCCCGGTATCTCAAGGAGGCGAGTTTGTGAGTTATCTAGCTTAATGAGCTCGGTTTGACCTAGAATTTCAGGAGCACCCTAGTTTAACCCAGACTTGACCGTAGTTGACTCGGTTGACCGCCAAAGTCAACTTTTGACCTAGTTTTGACCCAGAGTTGACTTTTTGGACCCATAGTTGACTTTTTGACCCAGATTTCACCGGTTTGACCCGTTTGACCTAGAACGACCCTAGAAGCCTATTTTTAGTTATTTTATATCTGTTTAACTCATTAGAACCCTGTTTAACCTTGCTTTTCGTATTAGGTCCTTGCGACACCGGTTCGGATCGCCAGTTGCTCAGGACGTCAGGCGAGTACATTCTCTGATAGTTTTTATTATTTGATGATTATTATGATTCAGCTTCTAGTATAGTATCATCTGATTATTCTGGCACAACACGAGACACTGACTGGTATTTCTGGATTTATTTACTTGCGACACGTACATTTCATGTTTCTGGCCTCTATTCTGGAATCACCTACAGGCATCACTCATGTTCAGGCTGGACTCATCTTGATTTGCGTGTCGGGTCTTGGATCCACTTGTATTAGTCGGAGCGGGGAAATACTCGAGTAGACATGTAAACATTCCTATCTGGCATCATCAGGAATCACTCCCTCTGGTCTAATCTGGAATGATAGCAGCCGCGCACCCAGTGCGCGGTGAGCCGTACTTACCCCTAGCCGTTTACATGTCGAAACAAGTATTTCAAAGACACCGAGTTCATTCTTTATAGTCTGGACTCTCATGCATTTCTTGACTTGTCTCACTTACATGTTTCTGGACTTGACTCACTACATATTTTTCATGCTGGACTCACTACACGTTCATGTGCACAAACTTACTCTTAGTATAGATTTCTTGTATCTTGCAGTTATTACTATCTTGCTCTGATATCCATGCATCTTTACCTTTATACACCAGTTATACATATTTTCTTGTTTCATACTTGCTTCATTCTTCTTGCTACTTGCTATAACTGTTTTATAGTTTTTATCATTTAAATGGAACTGCTGTTAGAGATGTACTTGCTCCAGTCCTGACTGGACATATTTTTCAGAGTATCCGGAGGATTGGTGTCCGACGTTTTATGGACCTGAGCCTGTCGATGGTGCAGACAGGGACCCTCTAGCTTAGGGGTGATTTCCGGGTTGGTAGCCGGGATCACTGAGACTTTGTTGTTATTTTTATTAGCTTTTAGCACCGGATTTGTCTCCGGTTTTGGATTGAGACCTTGTTTGTATATTATTTTGGATATTGTTGTATTATTATTTGATGTTGTGGTTGTTGTAGTAGTTGGTGATGGTTAGACTTTATAGTTGCTAGATCTCTGTGTTATCTTATTGTGCTTAGATTCGTGATTGAGTATATTGTGATTATCATTTGATATTTGCTCCTCCGTTTGGAGTTGAGATCTTGGCAGATTTATATATATTGTTTGTGTGGTTGCCCTCCTTTTGGAGAGGTCATGCCCGATTTTTGTGTGAGATTATTATCTAGATAGTTGACCTAGACAGCGTTCTACCGCCGATGCTGCGGCGTAGGCTGGACGTACCCACGACTCATGCCCGATTTTCCGGGTGCGGGTCGTGACACGTTTTTGGTGGCGGCCCATGCAGGTCTCGATTCGCAATTAGTGCGATATCGTGGTGGTACAACAACTTAGTTGTACTGCTGCGAGCCTGCTATAGGATCTAGGATCTAGGATCTAGGATGAGAGTGTACTCAATCACGACTAGGAACAATTCCGATCTAATTATTCTGAAATTGTTTTCTTTTGAAATATTACTGTCCTTCTTTGATGATATCGTATCTTGCGCCGTATTGACTTCTTTTGATCTGTGTTCAGGATGCCTCCGAAGACACGATCCCATCGTACCGTTCCAGCAGTTGCCACTGAGAGGTCTGCTACCTCTCGTCCAGCTCGTATTCAGGCAGCTGCTACCGCTCCACTCACCACTCCTGCGGTTGAGGGAGCATCTGCTTCTTTCGGGGATCCTCCTTCACCTGTCGATCCGAGGACTACCCCAGTCGTTCCGGTGGTTCCTCCACCACTTCCTGCTCCAGTAGATGCCGCGCAGTTGTTTGCGTTCTTCAGGGAGATGATGGACGCGCAGCACCGTCAGGTGGATGTGATGAGGCTGGGCATTGAGAACGCCCACCAGGTGGCCATGACGGCAGTGGATAGGGTGGCACAGATTCAGCCACAGGCAGATCAGATTCAGCATCCGAGGCCAGGCAGTATTATCGACTTTCAGAGGATGCGGCCCAAGGAGTTCCGTGGTACAGAAGGTATCCTGTACGCGGATGACTGGATAGAGCAGATTGAGGGGATCTTCAGGCTGGCGCAGATTCCAGACAGCATGCAGATAGAGGCGGCGGGCAGTCAGATGTTCGACCTCGCTTTGACGTGGTATCGCACAGATACGAGGATTGCAGCGCCAGGGCTTACTTGGGAGGCCTTCAAGAGGCTTTTTAAGGAGAAGTTTTTTCCAGATGTGGCGCTCAGTGCTTTGGAGAGCCAGTTCGAGGCACTCGTCCAAGGGAGCATGACGGTGGACGAGTACGCAGCGGAGTTCTGCCGTCTGGGCAGATTTATAGATGGCTTGAGTGAGGCAGCCAAGGCGAGGAAGTTTCGCAAGGGCTTGGTCATGGCGGTCAAGTCTTTGACCAGGAGCGACCGCGAGGCGACTTTTGAGCAGATAGTAGGAGATGCTCAGAGAGCAGAGGATGACTTGGAGCTCAAGTCCAAGAGAGGCAGGGATGATTCAGGCAGTGCCAGTGGTAGTGCGGGACCAGCTAAGCGTCCCTATGTGCAGAAGGTAGCGCAGCAGGGTCAGGATCAGAGGGTGCCCACTTGTGCCTACTGCAGGAAGGCAGGACACACTTGGGATGTTTGTAGGAGGAGGCTGAAGGTGTGTTTGTTCTGTGGATCCGCTGCTCACCAGATGCGAGATTGCCCCACTGCACCTCCATTGGGTGGAGCACAGGATCAGAGAGTTGGAGCTAGGCCATCTGTGGCACAGCATTATGCCCCGCACCAACAGAGGGATACACCCCAGCAGGACAGGGCTTATGCGTTGACGGTCGAGGAGGCCGATGTTACGGATGTCGGGTTAGCAGGTCTGTCTCTTGTTTCTTCTTCCTGTCCTTTCCATTCCTTGTGGTGTGCTTCATTAGTACCTGTTAGATTTTTCTTTGTGCTGTGGTAGAAAGTATAGTGACCCTGATTAAGACTGTGATAACACGACCAGTGGGACCTTGATCTTGTATGTTGTTTAGGTAGAATTTCTTGACTGTGATTGTTGGGGGTTGACCTAGAGAGAGTGTGATTGACTTTAAATTTCGAGGACGAAATTTTCTAAGGAGGATAGGCTTGTCACCACCCCATTTCCAGAGCCGGGTATTTTTTTTATTTTTAATTTAGTTAATTGTGTATTATTTATAATTAATTGTATTTATATTTAATTAGTGATTGCATTATTTTTTATTATATTTTTATTGTATGTTTTAGGATTTTGGCTAGCCTGGACCCATGTCAGACCCTAGTGGACCCATGTCCGACCCAGCCCACACCCTTGTGAGAATTATTTTGGGGCTTAGAATATTTATTTTATTTTTAGGAGGTTAGTGGGAGAGATTTGGAGTTAATTTGAGTGCTTTTGGAACCCGAAACCCAAAACCGAGTTACGGGAGGGCATTTTGGTCATTTGGACTTAGTGGAACCCCTTTATTAGCATGGCCGGCCCTATTTCCTACCCACATCCGACCAAACACAGCAGCTTCTCCCCTTCTTTTGCTTCACTCCTTCTTCTTCTTCACTTCTTCTTCTTCTCCACTACTTCTTCTTCTTCATTTCTTCTTCACAAGTAAGTTTCTCCATTTTTTCTCCTTCCCTCTTCTATTTCTTTCATTTGTTTGAACCCTAACCCTACATTCTTCCCCAACCTAGGTGGGTAGAGCCTAGATTTGGAGTTGGAACTAGTTTGGTTGGGTTTAGAGACTTTAACATTATGTTTTGTGTCAATTTCGGGTGGAATCCGAATTTGGCCCAATTTTGGGTGATGCCCTAGGTTAGATGGACCTAGGTAGACGTTGTCGGGTGTCGTGAGGGTGAGAGCGTGTCTCCGTTCGGACACAGGAAGCCGCGTCGCGGAGAAACGGGCATTTCGGGCGAAATTGGGGCTTTTCGTCGTCGCCGATTCTAAGTGCGTGTGCGTTTCCGCCACGGGCCTAGAATCGACGCGGGAGCACATTTTATAGGATCTAGACATCGTTTAGGACGCGTGGGTAAATTTTGGGCCGATTCCGAGTTCGTTTGGTGTGCGTTTCAGGAGGTTTTCCGAGCCGCGCACCACGTGTTCGTCGAAATGACCGAACGGCCATTTTGACTTGGTTTCCTCGTTTCGGGCTTGTGCGCGCGTTGGGTTAGTATCGGGGAGTGTGTGCTAGAGTTTTTGAGTTATATTTTATATATTTATAGGTGTTTGGGCGTGTCGGGGCCGTTGGGCGTGCGTTGGTGAGCGTTGTGGGCGTGGTGTGTGTTGTTGTGTGTTGTGTTGTGTTAGTGTTAGTGTCTATATATATATATTTATATATATATTTGTATGTGTGTTTATGTATATATATATATATATATATATATATATATATATATATATATATATATATATATATATATGTGTGTGTGGTTATGTGTTTGTGAGTGTGTTAGTGAGTGCTTGTGTGAGTGTGTGCTAGTGCGTAGGTGAGTGTGTGTGAGTGAGGATAGATATATATATATAGATATATATATATGTTTATATGTGTGTGTGTATGTATGAGTGTTGGTGTGTGTGGTCGTGTGTGTGTGTGTGTGAGATGAGAGGGAGGGGCTGAAACTGAGAACAGCAGAAGTGTGCAGCAGCTTTAGCAGCAAAAAGCAGCAGCAACAGCAGATTTCAGCAGCGGCAGCGCCGCGGCAGCAGCTCGCTCGAGCGGCAGCACGCCGCGGCAGCAGCAGCATCAGCTGCAGGCGCAGCACGCCGCGGCAGCAGCGGCAGCACGCCGCGGCAGCAGTTCGCTCGAGCGCAGCAGCCTGAGGCAGCAGCAGCAGCCTGCGGCAGCGCGTGCAGGCGCCGCGGCACGCACCGCGGCAGCAGATCGCTGCAGCGCAGCAGTGCAGCAGCAGCAGCAGCAGGTTTGAGCAGCAGCAGCAGCAGCAAGTGCAATATGCAGCAGCAGCAGCAGCAATAACAGCATGCAGCAGCGGCAGTACGAGCTAGAGCAGCAGCAGCATTCGCCGGGAGGTAGTAGAGGGATAGTTAGATAGTTAGATAGCTATTAATTGATAACTAGTTTATAGATATATTAGATAGATAGATAGGTATCTATAGATTTGATAAATAGATAATTAGTTAGATAGATGCATAGATAGATAAATAGGTATATGTTAGATAGATCAATAGATATCTCTAGATAGGTAAATAGGTATATAGATACATAGTTAGATAACTAGATAGATAGATAGATAATAATTAGATAGTTAGATAGTTAAATAGATAAGTAGATAGATAGATGGACATAGATAGATACCTAGACATAAATAGATAGATAAATAGTTTGATAGATAGATAGGTATTAGATAGTTGGATATATAGATATAGATAGATAGTTAGATTAATAGATAAGATAGATAGATTGCTATATAGATAGAATAGATAGTTAGATAGATGGGTTAAGAGATTGATAGTTAGATAAGTTATAGATAATAAGATAAATAGATAGTTAGAGGGCTAGATTAATAGCTAGATAGCTAGTTAGAGGGGTTTTAGAGCGAAACCTCAATACTTTGAGATACCGAGGTATTTCAATACCTTAAGATAACCAAGGTATTGGGTTTCGAGCGGGGTTTTTGAGCATTAGCCTAGGAAATATCTTGGAGTGATCTTTATATGCTTATGTGTATATATTTACGCGTGCTAGCATAGGTTTTAGCGGGTTTAGGCGGGGTGCGTAGCCTAGGTTGAGGTATCGGATACCGAGGGTATCCCGGTATCTCAAGGAGGCGAGTTTGTGAGTTTTCTAGCTTAATGAGCTCGGTTTGACCTAGAATTTCAGGAGCACCCTAGTTTGACCCAGACTTGACCGTAGTTGACTCGGTTGACCGCCAAAGTCAACTTTTGACCTAGTTTTGACCCAGAGTTGACTTTTTGGACCCATAGTTGACTTTTTGACCCAGATTTCACCGGTTTGACCCGTTTGACCTAGAACGACCCTAGAAGCCTATTTTTAGTTATTTTATATCTGTTTAACTCATTAGAACCCTGTTTAACCTTGCTTTTCGTATTAGGTCCTTGCGACACCGGTTCGGATCGCCAGTTGCTCAGGACGTCAGGCGAGTACATTCTCTGATAGTTTTTATTATTTGATGATTATTATGATTCAGCTTCTAGTATAGTATCATCTGATTATTCTGGCACAACACGAGACACTGACTGGTATTTCTGGATTTATTTACTTGCGACACGTACATTTCATGTTTCTGGCCTCTATTCTGGAATCACCTACAGGCATCACTCATGTTCAGGCTGGACTCATCTTGATTTGCGTGTCGGGTCTTGGATCCACTTGTATTAGTCGGAGCGGGGAAATACTCGAGTAGACATGTAAACATTCCTATCTGGCATCATCAGGAATCACTCCCTCTGGTCTAATCTGGAATGATAGCAGCCGCGCACCCAGTGCGCGGTGAGCCGTACTTACCCCTAGCCGTTTACATGTCGAAACAAGTATTTCAAAGACACCGAGTTCATTCTTTATAGTCTGGACTCTCATGCATTTCTTGACTTATCTCACTTACATGTTTCTGGACTTGACTCACTACATATTTTTCATGCTGGACTCACTACACGTTCATGTGCACAAACTTACTCTTAGTATAGATTTCTTGTATCTTGCAGTTATTACTATCTTGCTCTGATATCCATGCATCTTTACCTTTATACACCAGTTATACATATTTTCTTGTTTCATACTTGCTTCATTCTTCTTGCTACTTGCTATAACTGTTTTATAGTTTTTATCATTTAAATGGAACTGCTGTTAGAGATGTACTTGCTCCAGTCCTGACTGGACATATTTTTCAGAGTATCCGGAGGATTGGTGTCCGACGTTTTATGGACCTGAGCCTGTCGATGGTGCAGACAGGGACCCTCTAGCTTAGGGGTGATTTCCGGGTTGGTAGCCGGGATCACTGAGACTTTGTTGTTATTTTTATTAGCTTTTAGCACCGGATTTGTCTCCGGTTTTGGATTGAGACCTTGTTTGTATATTATTTTGGATATTGTTGTATTATTATTTGATGTTGTGGTTGTTGTAGTAGTTGGTGATGGTTAGACTTTATAGTTGCTAGATCTCTGTGTTATCTTATTGTGCTTAGATTCGTGATTGAGTATATTGTGATTATCATTTGATATTTGCTCCTCCGTTTGGAGTTGAGATCTTGGCAGATTTATATATATTGTTTGTGTGGTTGCCCTCCTTTTGGAGAGGTCATGCCCGATTTTTGTGTGAGATTATTATCTAGATAGTTGACCTAGACAGCGTTCTACCGCCGATGCTGCGGCGTAGGCTGGACGTACCCACGACTCATGCCCGATTTTCCGGGTGCGGGTCGTGACACGTTTTTGGTGGCGGCCCATGCAGGTCTCGATTCGCAATTAGTGCGATATCGTGGTGGTACAACAACTTAGTTGTACTGCTGCGAGCCTGCTATAGGATCTAGGATCTAGGATCTAGGATGAGAGTGTACTCAATCACGACTAGGAACAATTCCGATCTAATTATTCTGAAATTGTTTTCTTTTGAAATATTACTGTCCTTCTTTGATGATATCGTATCTTGCGCCGTATTGACTTCTTTTGATCTGTGTTCAGGATGCCTCCGAAGACACGATCCCATCGTACCGTTCCAGCAGTTGCCACTGAGAGGTCTGCTACCTCTCGTCCAGCTCGTATTCAGGCAGCTGCTACCGCTCCACTCACCACTCCTGCGGTTGAGGGAGCATCTGCTTCTTTCGGGGATCCTCCTTCACCTGTCGATCCGAGGACTACCCCAGTCGTTCCGGTGGTTCCTCCACCACTTCCTGCTCCAGTAGATGCCGCGCAGTTGTTTGCGTTCTTCAGGGAGATGATGGACGCGCAGCACCGTCAGGTGGATGTGATGAGGCTGGGCATTGAGAACGCCCACCAGGTGGCCATGACGGCAGTGGATAGGGTGGCACAGATTCAGCCACAGGCAGATCAGATTCAGCATCCGAGGCCAGGCAGTATTATCGACTTTCAGAGGATGCGGCCCAAGGAGTTCCGTGGTACAGAAGGTATCATGTACGCGGATGACTGGATAGAGCAGATTGAGGGGATCTTCAGGCTGGCGCAGATTCCAGACAGCATGCAGATAGAGGCGGCGGGCAGTCAGATGTTCGACCTCGCTTTGACGTGGTATCGCACAGATACGAGGATTGCAGCGCCAGGGCTTACTTGGGAGGCCTTCAAGAGGCTTTTTAAGGAGAAGTTTTTTCCAGATGTGGCGCTCAGTGCTTTGGAGAGCCAGTTCGAGGCACTCGTCCAAGGGAGCATGACGGTGGACGAGTACGCAGCGGAGTTCTGCCGTCTGGGCAGATTTATAGATGGCTTGAGTGAGGCAGCCAAGGCGAGGAAGTTTCGCAAGGGCTTGGTCATGGCGGTCAAGTCTTTGACCAGGAGCGACCGCGAGGCGACTTTTGAGCAGATAGTAGGAGATGCTCAGAGAGCAGAGGATGACTTGGAGCTCAAGTCCAAGAGAGGCAGGGATGATTCAGGCAGTGCCAGTGGTAGTGCGGGACCAGCTAAGCGTCCCTATGTGCAGAAGATAGCGCAGCAGGGTCAGGATCAGAGGGTGCCCACTTGTGCCTACTGCAGGAAGGCAGGACACACTTGGGATGTTTGTAGGAGGAGGCTGAAGGTGTGTTTGTTCTGTGGATCCGCTGCTCACCAGATGCGAGATTGCCCCACTGCACCTCCATTGGGTGGAGCACAGGATCAGAGAGTTGGAGCTAGGCCATCTGTGGCACAGCATTATGCCCCGCACCAACAGAGGGATACACCCCAGCAGGACAGGGCTTATGCGTTGACGGTCGAGGAGGCCGATGCTACGGATGTCGGGTTAGCAGGTCTGTCTCTTGTTTCTTCTTCCTGTCCTTTCCATTCCTTGTGGTGTGCTTCATTAGTACCTGTTAGATTTTTCTTTATGCTGTGGTAGAAAGTATAGTGACCCTGATTAAGACTGTGATAACACGACCAGTGGGACCTTGATCTTGTATGTTGTTTAGGTAGAATTTCTTGACTGTGATTGTTGGGGGTTGACCTAGAGAGAGTGTGATTGACTTTAAATTTCGAGGACGAAATTTTCTAAGGAGGATAGGCTTGTCACCACCCCATTTCCAGAGCCGGGTATTTTTTTTATTTTTAATTTAGTTAATTGTGTATTATTTATAATTAATTGTATTTATATTTAATTAGTGATTGCATTATTTTTTATTATATTTTTATTGTATGTTTTAGGATTTTGGCTAGCCTGGACCCATGTCAGACCCTAGTGGACCCATGTCCGACCCAGCCCACACCCTTGTGAGAATTATTTTGGGGCTTAGAATATTTATTTTATTTTTAGGAGGTTAGTGGGAGAGATTTGGAGTTAATTTGAGTGCTTTTGGAACCCGAAACCCAAAACCGAGTTACGGGAGGGCATTTTGGTCATTTGGACTTAGTGGAACCCCTTTATTAGCATGGCCGGCCCTATTTCCTACCCACATCCGACCAAACACAGCAGCTTCTCCCCTTCTTTTGCTTCACTCCTTCTTCTTCTTCACTTCTTCTTCTTCTCCACTACTTCTTCTTCTTCATTTCTTCTTCACAAGTAAGTTTCTCCATTTTTTCTCCTTCCCTCTTCCATTTCTTTCATTTGTTTGAACCCTAACCCTACATTCTTCCCCAACCTAGGTGGGTAGAGCCTAGATTTGGAGTTGGAACTAGTTTGGTTGGGTTTAGAGACTTTAACATTAGGTTTTGTGTCAATTTCGGGTGGAATCCGAATTTGGCCCAATTTTGGGTGATGTCCTAGGTTAGATGGACCTAGGTAGACGTTGTCGGGTGTCGTGAGGGTGAGAGCGTGTCTCCGTTCGGACACGGGAAGCCGCGTCGCGGAGAAACGGGCGTTTCGGGCGAAATTGGGGCTTTTCGTCGTCGCCGATTCTAAGTGCGTGTGCGTTTCCGCCACGGGCCTAGAATCGACGCGGGAGCACATTTTCTAGGATCTAGACATCGTTTAGGACGCGTGGGTAAATTTTGGGCCGATTCCGAGTTCGTTTGGTGTGCGTTTCAGGAGGTTTTCCGAGCCGCGCACCACGTGTTCGTCGAAATGACCGAACGGCCATTTTGACTTGGTTTCCTCGTTTCGGGCTTGTGCGCGCGTTGGGTTAGTATCGGGGAGTGTGTGCTAGAGTTTTCGAGTTATATTTTATATATTTATAGGTGTTTGGGCGTGTCGGGGCCGTTGGGCGTGCGTTGGTGAGCGTTGTGGGCGTGGTGTGTGTTGTTGTGTGTTGTGTTGTGTTAGTGTTAGTGTCTATATATATATATTTATATATATATTTATATATATATTTGTATGTGTGTTTATGTATATATATATATATATATATATATATATATATATATATATGTGTGTGTGGTTATGTGTTTGTGAGTGTGTTAGTGAGTGCTTGTGTGAGTGTGTGCTAGTGCGTAGGTGAGTGTGTGTGAGTGAGGATAGATATATATATATAGATATATATATATGTTTATATGTGTGTGTGTATGTATGAGTGTTGGTGTGTGTGGTCGTGTGTGTGTGTGTGTGAGATGAGAGGGAGGGGCTGAAACTGAGAACAGCAGAAGTGTGCAGCGGCTTTAGCAGCAAAAAGCAGCAGCAACAGCAGATTTCAGCAGCGGCGGCGCCGCGGCAGCAGCTCGCTCGAGCGGCAGCACGCCGCGACAGCAGCTCGCTCGAGCGGCAGCATGCCGCGGCAGCAGCAGCATCAGCTGCAGGCGCAGCACGCCGCGGCAGCAGCGGCAGCACGCCGCGGCAGCAGTTCGCTCGAGCGCAGCAGCCTGAGGCAGCAGCAGCAGCCTGCGGCAGCGCGTGCAGGCGCCGCGGCACGCACCGCGGCAGCAGATCGCTGCAGCGCAGCAGTGCAGCAGCAGCAGCAGCAGGTTTGAGCAGCAGCAGCAGCAGCAAGTGCAATATGCAGCAGCAGCAGCAGCAATAACAGCATGCAGCAGCGGCAGTACGAGCTAGAGCAGCAGCAGCATTCGCCGGGAGGTAGTAGAGGGATAGTTAGATAGTTAGATAGCTATTAATTGATAACTAGTTTATAGATATATTAGATAGATAGATAGGTATCTATAGATTTGATAAATAGATAATTAGTTAGATAGATGCATAGATAGATAAATAGGTATATGTTAGATAGATCAATAGATATCTCTAGATAGGTAAATAGGTATATAGATACATAGTTAGATAACTAGATAGATAGATAGATAATAATTAGATAGTTAGATAGTTAAATAGATAAGTAGATAGATAGATGGACATAGATAGATACCTAGACATAAATAGATAGATAAATAGTTTGATAGATAGATAGGTATTAGATAGTTGGATATATAGATATAGATAGATAGTTAGATTAATAGATAAGATAGATAGATTGCTATATAGATAGAATAGATAGTTAGATAGATGGGTTAAGAGATTGATAGTTAGATAAGTTATAGATAATAAGATAAATAGATAGTTAGAGGGCTAGATTAATAGCTAGATAGCTAGTTAGAGGGGTTTTAGAGCGAAACCTCAATACTTTGAGATACCGAGGTATTTCAATACCTTAAGATAACCAAGGTATTGGGTTTCGAGCGGGGTTTTTGAGCATTAGCCTAGGAAATATCTTGGAGTGATCTTTATATGCTTATGTGTATATATTTACGCGTGCTAGCATAGGTTTTAGCGGGTTTAGGCGGGGTGCGTAGCCTAGGTTGAGGTATCGGATACCGAGGGTATCCCGGTATCTCAAGGAGGCGAGTTTGTGAGTTTTCTAGCTTAATGAGCTCGGTTTGACCTAGAATTTCAGGAGCACCCTAGTTTGACCCAGACTTGACCGTAGTTGACTCGGTTGACCGCCAAAGTCAACTTTTGACCTAGTTTTGACCCAGAGTTGACTTTTTGGACCCATAGTTGACTTTTTGACCCAGATTTCACCGGTTTGACCCGTTTGACCTAGAACGACCCTAGAAGCCTATTTTTAGTTATTTTATATCTGTTTAACTCATTAGAACCCTGTTTAACCTTGCTTTTCGTATTAGGTCCTTGCGACACCGGTTCGGATCGCCAGTTGCTCAGGACGTCAGGCGAGTACATTCTCTGATAGTTTTTATTATTTGATGATTATTATGATTCAGCTTCTAGTATAGTATCATCTGATTATTCTGGCACAACACGAGACACTGACTGGTATTTCTGGATTCATTTACTTACGACACGTACATTTCATGTTTCTGGCCTCTATTCTGGAATCACCTACAGGCATCACTCATGTTCAGGCTGGACTCATCTTGATTTGCGTGTCGGGTCTTGGATCCACTTGTATTAGTCGGGGCGGGAAAATACTCGAGTAGACATGTAAACATTCCTATCTGGCATCATCAGGAATCACTCCCTCTGGTCTAATCTGGAATGATAGCAGCCGCGCACCCAGTGCGCGGTGAGCCGTACTTACCCCTAGCCGTTTACATGTCGAAACAAGTATTTCAAAGACACCGAGTTCATTCTTTATAGTCTGGACTCTCATGCATTTCTTGACTTGTCTCACTTACATGTTTCTGGACTTGACTCACTACATATTTTTCATGCTGGACTCACTACACGTTCATGTGCACAGACTTACTCTTAGTATAGATTTCTTGTATCTTGCAGTTATTACTATCTTGCTCTGATATCCATGCATCTTTACCTTTATACACCAGTTATACATATTTTCTTGTTTCATACTTGCTTCATTCTTCTTGCTACTTGCTATAACTGTTTTATAGTTTTTATCATTTAAATGGAACTGCTGTTAGAGATGTACTTGCTCCAGTCCTGACTGGACATATTTTTCAGAGTATCCGGAGGATTGGTGTCCGACGTTTTATGGACCTGAGCCTGTCGATGGTGCAGACAGGGACCCTCTAGCTTAGGGGTGATTTCCGGGTTGGTAGCCGGGATCACTGAGACTTTGTTGTTATTTTTATTAGCTTTTAGCACCGGATTTGTCTCCGATTTTGGATTGAGACCTTGTTTGTATATTATTTTGGATATTGTTGTATTATTATTTGATGTTGTGGTTGTTGTAGTAGTTGGTGATGGTTAGACTTTATAGTTGCTAGATCTCTGTGTTATCTTATCTTGCTTAGATTCGTGATTGAGTATATTGTGATTATCATTTGATATTTGCTCCTCCGTTTGGAGTTGAGATCTTGGCAGATTTATATATATTGTTTGTGTGGTTGCCCTCCTTTTGGAGAGGTCATGTCCGATTTTTGTGTGAGATTATTATCTAGATAGTTGACCTAGACAGCGTTCTACCGCCGATGCTGCGGCGTAGGCTGGACGTACCCACGACTCATGCCCGATTTTCCGGGTGCGGGTCGTGACACATACCACTTTGTTGGGAACGAAAGTGAGAAAACCGTTCCCCAAACCAGAGAGTACCTGCGAGAGAACCAAGCAAAACGTACAAACCAAAAAAGTCAAACACAAATCGCAAACACAGAGATTTTTGACGTGAAAAATCCTTAAGAAAAAAACCACGAAACGATAGGAGTCCAACCCTAAAAAGCCTCAACTAATGCAATAAAAAATACACTGACTCCTTACAAACTTCTCACCGATCCAAACGGATCACAACGAATCTTTTGGAACAGAAAATAGATTATAACCACGAAGAAGAAAGATAACGAGAAATAGCCGAAATTGATCTCCTTCTTCGAAACGGCCTACAATCCTTCTTTCTCCTCTCCAATGTTGCAATGGCACTCTTGCCTCATTTTCTCTCCTTGTTGTTATATATTTTTTGTTTTTAGTGAGAGATATATATTTTAGGGCCAAGAGACCTATATATAGCCTCAAACCCACAACTAGCATTCCTATTATAGATAGGAATATCCAATCCAAATCCAATTCCATTGACATATTCCTATTATATGTAGGAATATCCAATCCAAATTCATCGAGATATTCCTATTATATTTAGGAATATCCAATCCAAATAAATTGAGGTATTCCTATTATATGTAGAAATACTCAATCCTACTCTTAAATATTTTCTACATAGGTTGAAAACCCATCCACCCCAACAGGCATAACTCGATTACGCCTACAGTGACGAACTAATTCCATCATGAACTGGCAAAGAACAAGATGGTGCTATGTTGTCTGCATTCAGCTGGTATATGGGCATACTCGAAGAGCTGCAACATCCCATCTGGTTTATAGTCATTTCTAGAATACTGTTTGATTCTTCAATTGCAGGAACAACATTGCCAAAACGACCAAGGATCTCGAAATCTTTTCAATGACGCTTAAATCATCTAAAATTTCACCATTAAACCACATTTGATTCACAACATATTGCACTCGAGAAAAATAACCAGAAATGCTCTCAAGATCTTTCATTTTGAGATTTTTTCGAATTCACCTCCTAAGGCTTGTAACCTTGTACGCTTTACTTTCGCATCACCTTTGTAAGATGTCTGCCCATGCTTCCTTTGGTGTTGTTGCATTCGAAATTCTTTCAAAAATAGTCTTCATCTTCTTTTCTTTTCTTTTCTTTTCTTTTTTTTTTCCTTTTTTCTTTCATGTGCTGCTTGATTAACTGGCTCAACGTATCCATGCTCGATAATCTCCAATATCTCTTGGAAGCCGAACAACGCCTTCATCTGGATGCACCATCGATCAAAGTTGTTTTTTTTTTTTTTTTCGAATGAACCTCGGAAGTTGAGGTTGGATCGATCCGTAATCCATTCTTGAAACCTGCTTTCAAGCAATCTAAGTTGACAACTTAGGACGACAAGAACACCGGCTCTGATACCAAATGTAGGAAATCAAAATAAAATTTTACTCCCAAACTGGATCGACAACAAAACTGAGCCAAAACAACACAACTGATAAAATTTGAACAAGTAAAAAACAACTTACAGCAGTATGGAAAACTGGTGTATCTAAACAGAGCAGACCTATTTATAGGTGAATACATGACTCTTAACTGATCCCACAATCTACTCCAATACTAACTCTAAACAGGACACCTGCTTCTGACCAATTCAAAAAAAGGAACACATGTAGCTAAATACATGCTTACAATTAAAGAGTAATTCCACAAACACATCTATATTCAAAACCAACAAAAACTGAAACCAAACTTGTTGAATTGAATCCATATTTTGAGCTTAAACTTCAACTCACATCTCCAGAGGATGCATGGAGATTGGAGGCTGTTAGTAGCGCCTGGTTGATGCATATTGGTGACTTTGTTGAATATTAAACCACATCTTGCTTTCCATATCACCCATATGGTGAAAGCCCCCATGCGGAAAACATCTGTAGTACCTGAGTTTGATAGCCACTCATTCAGCAGATCATTGATCCTGTGATGTTCTTCATCCCATAACCCAATAGAGGAGGCAAACCAGATTGCTTTTGCAGTGTGGCATTGAAGAAAAAGGTGTTCAGAAGTTTCATCATGCAATCCACAAAATGGGCAGGAAGGATCAATGTTTACATATTTTCCAATGACTGTTTTCAGAGGTGATCCTTTATGCACCAATCTCCAAATAAAATATCGAATCTTTGGAATCATTCCTGGAGCTTTCCATAGTTTTTTTTTTTTTCAGTTGAAGGTGGTTGGGGCATATATTATAATGTAGTGCACTTTCAACATGTATCACTTTCCGAAATGTATTTGGATACATAATTTTTTTTTCAGAGTTTCATATCAATTTTGTTTGGATGGCAGCATGAAAAGTGAAAGTGAGAATTGAAATTTTTGAGTTCCAATATTTGGATGGCAACATAAAGGGAAGTGGGAATTGAAAAAATGACGAATAATTAATTAACTAATAATTAATTAACAAAATTAATTATTTAACAAAAAATTAATTAAGAAAAATTAATTAAGACTTAATTAACATAAAATTAAATAAAATTCATTTTTTCATTTACAAAAATATTAATTATCAAGATTTATTAGTCAACCAAAAATTAACAAAAAAAATATTAATTAACAGAAATTAACAAAAAATTAATTAATATTTGTTCCAAAAAGTGTGTTTCTATTAAGTTGAAAAAAATTAACAAATCTTTTTAATTAACAATAAATTAATTCAACTGAATTAATTAAGAAAAATTAGCAGCAAAATTTTTCACTTTCAACGAGTTTCTCTCATTTTCTATTGCAACTCATAAATGAGAAAACGAGCTCAACATGAATTCTATACTTTCAATATCAAGCCACTTTCAATGGACTTGCAATGGCTAGCCAAACACTGAAACTATCTTTTCTTGTGAGCAAATGTATTAAACGTGGCACTTTTAATGCACTTACAACAATCCAAATAGGTGAAATGAGCTCAATTTTAATGCACTTGCAAACTATTGACTAGTTTTAACGCACTTGCAAGCAACCATACAGGTCCTAAAGGAAACCCAATACCGATCCTTCATTTTCTCCAATTTGCCTCCTCTTAAGGTTTATAATCTCTCTCTCTCTCTCTCTCTCTCTCTCTCTCTCTCTTATCTGTCAATTGGGCCTGATCTGTCATGTCCAGCACAAATATTATCCGAAAAATTAGCCAATGTGTCGGCTCAGTCCAATTAATCTTGGATCCGGGCTATCCCGACCTAATATATCGGAACGTTCTAGACCTTATACCTCGGCCCATAAGAGATGGTCGACCCGGCCCAACCCGACCCGAGGTCCAGTCCGACCTGAAACTAATAGTTGGCTAATAATCACCTAGATATATAGAGAAAAAAAAGTTTTTTTTATATTGACCAATAATATTATTATTTATATATGCCAATTAATCACCTAGATATAGTGAAAAAAATATTTTCAAGTTAAAGTGTTATTGTTTGATAAAAACTAATTATTCACCTTGATATAGTGAAAAATATATTTTTTATATTGGTTGATTTTATTTTATTTTTGGTCCAGGTCCGACCAGATTTGAAGTCCACCGTATCGTGAGTCACGTGCCTGACTGGGTAGAGGTTTCCATCCTTAGATCCAGTCATCTATAGTGCATGGACCCAAGAGGCCAGGCCCGACCAAGCCCACCAAATTTTGTATCGGGACGACTCGTTCCACTTAACAGCTCTACTCTCTCTGTGTCTCTGCATTTCTTCACCGTTCCAAAAAATGTTTCCTCTAAGATATAATTAAATAATTTATATTTTTTATTTTATTTTTACCATTTATATTTTATAACTTGGAAAAAGGCAAATCCTAGTTATTTTTAGCAACATATACATAAAAACTTTTGTCATTGTTATTTCACTGATTAACGAATATCTGGTGGGAGACCATTAGGGAAAAGTCTCTGCTATATAATATTTTGATGAATTCTGGAATCTTGAGCATCCTCTAGCTAACAAAATATAGGTTGCTAATAATAATTGGCAATATTTGTTCCACCATGGCCAACAAAACAACCTATTGGAAAAATTGAAACAAAAAGGAAGTGGCCTGGCCCATTAAAAGAGTCCAGCTCAATGCATAAACATAATCTCTACTATTATAACGAGGCTTGAAAATGGTTCAAAATTGAGCCGTCTAAGTCGTTTGTAAATCCTCCCTCCATCATTTATTAAAAAAAGTAATATTATCTAAAAAAAAATATTGAAAAAAATTAAATTTGTTATAAATAATGCTATGGAAAATCGAACATAATCAACCACGAGAATGCCTCTCACCTTAACCACATGAGATAGAAGAGTGTTTGACTATAGTTATATAATATTATGTAGTTAAACAATTAGTTAAAATTTATTTATTTTTAAAAAAATTAATTACGCGTACGGCTTAGATGACTAGCATTTTAAAAACTTTTTATAAAGAGTCGAGATATATCCTATGTTAACCGGACTATCTACTTTAGGAGAAGTACCCGTGTCCACCGGATAGGGTATGTGTATGGAATCAGTATTCGATCATCCATAATGACAATCGGATCCTTCGTGGTCCTTCATGGTCCTTTATGGTGACAATCGAAAGACTAGTAGTAAAGTAGATAGTTTATTTTAATATGGTAGATTGGTAGTAAAGTTATGCAAAGTTACAAATTTAATTATATGATGTATTTTTATGAATCATGCAAATTTAGTTATAAGTTTAAATATACGAAATAATGCAAATTTTATTACAACGGTATCTTTTTATAAAATCATACAAATTTAATTAGAGACTATATCTTTTTATGAAATCGTGCAAATTTAATTACATATCTTTTTTAAAGCCATACAAGTTTAATTACATGATGTCATTTTATGAAACCATATTCAAATGTATTTATTTTAATAGTCATATCCCCGTACCCGTATCCAAAATTTGGATCATTTTTCGCTGAGTCTGTGTGTCCTTCAATTATGAGTTTGAAGGCCCTGACTCTTTATGTACCTGTCCCAACACCTGTACCTGAGTCCAGGTAACATAGGATATATCCATAACAAATTATAATTAATAATATAATCAAATATATAATAAATCGTAATTAAAATGTAAATATATACATAACAAAAATTTAATTCAAATATATTTAAGTATTTAAACTATTTTACAATAATATCTGAAAAAATTATTTTACATGCAATGCACGTGAATTTACTAGTCAAATTGTAATGCGGTTTGGTTCGATTTCATTCGAATTATGTTCAATGTTATTCTGAAAAGGTATAGTTTGATTTTACATAAAAGAGGCCTCCCTAAGGGCCTATTTTAGATTTGGGTTTCAGTCTAAAATTGAAAATCTACCAAGACTTCCGCAATTATTAAATACCTTCAATTGTATGCATATTTTATGATTAAAAATGTATATATTTTAAAAAAATAACAAAACTATGTAATACCACAAATGTATATATAAAAACTGTAAATTTTAACATAATTTAACCACAATTTCAACTTTATGTCTGGTCCATCAAACATCAAAGATAGTCCAACCGAACAAACCGAATAACCTAATCGATTATCGATTCGGTTTTGTTTCGGTTATTGCTAATTTTGATTTAATTTCAATTTTAGATTTTCTAAACTTCGAGCTATTTAATTTTTACTATTTCGGTTCAGTTGAAACAGAATAAACCGAACACTCATCCTACGTTTGAGCATTATACGATTTGAAACCGCAAACTGTACCATCGAACCGAATTATGTTGTTTGATTCAAATTTCGATAGTATTTTCGTGATTCAGTTTACAGATTCGAAAATAAATCGAATCGAATGGAAGTCAGGAACTAATTTTTAATAAGTTTACACATATTGTTGTATCAATGTGTATCATATTTAAAGGAAACTAACACTGATCCTTCATTTCTTAAGGTTTCTCATCTCTCTCTCTCTCTCTCTCTCTCTCTCTCTCTCTCTCTCTCCTTAAGTTGTAATTACGTAATTTGTAATTTTTATTTTATTTTTACCATTTTTTTTTTATAATTTTCAAAGTGGGCAAATCCAACATAAACCTTGTCATTGTTATTTCACTGACAAATGAAAATTTTGGTGGGAGATCACTAGGGGAAGTCCCTGCTATATGAATGTTTTGATGAATTCTTGAATGTTGAGTGAGCATTTTCTAGCTAACTTTTGTTTGCTTTAGCAAACTATAGGTTGCTAATAATAATTGGCAATATTTGTTCCACCGTTGCCAACAAAACAACCTATTGTGAAAGAGTAAAAAAATTGAAACAAAAGAAAGTAGCCCAGCCCATTAAAAGAGCCCAGCCTAACCAGATAAACCTAACCTTCTATTAATATACTGTGGCTTGGAAACGAATGAAAAGTGAGCCGTTCAGGTCGTTTGTAAATTCCCAACATATTTTTTTTAATTATTTTAAATGTCACATGTGTATATCTTTTACCCTCACGTAAATTTTTTGAAAATTATATCTAATTTAACTTTCTATATAATTTAAACTATTTTAATATATTTAAACCAACTAAATAATATTATTGAAATATATATCAAAAATTCTAAAAATATATCTATAATAATTTTTAATAAAAATATATTTAAACTATTTTAATATAAGTTAAATTTTGATATATCAGTTAATTACATCAAGAAAAAATATTCTTTTTTATGCACGTGAATATCATAATATCACTAGCATGAGTAATAAAAAAGTCAAAAACACAAAACAAATCATTTTGGATTCTATATGGCAAGGGGAAAGTGGTAAATTGGGTTTGCCATCACTAATACTTGTTCATCAAAGGAATATATATTCATTGATCATGAATGATAGGCATGGGAATTGTACAAAATAGGCATGCTTATAATACACAAACCAAATCCATGGTTGATCACTATTTTATTAATTAATTATTTGTAATTTTGACAAAACCATTGGCTACTAATTCAATTGGAAACATTTGTGACATAGTAAACAACTGTATTTTGTCTCTTCGTCAACTTTTTTTTTTAATTTCTCTAAGCTGTATGTATTAAGTAAAAAAAAATTATTTTTTTAAACACATTCGTATTACGTAATTAAAAATCAAAATCAAAATCAAAATACAATTTTTAAATCTTTCTACCTTCTTGACATATAATAAATTTTAAAATATTAAAATACATTCAATATTTAAATTGTATTTGAATTAAGTACATGATATTATCAAACTAAATAATATCTAAAACTCTGAAAACATATATATAAAAATTTCTAATCAAAATATATTCAAATCACATTTAAAATACTTTAATATAATTTTAATATTTATCTAATTTTTTAACAATATTACAGTTTTTATAGTTTATAACTTGTTAACTTTGAGTTAGTTTCTTCTTCGTTGTCTTCTTCTTCCTCCTAAGATACAGATGTATTGCATGGGTCTCTGATTCCTCCCCAACCATTAGATTGTGCATAGAGAGGAAGAGAAAGAGAACGAAGAAAAAATCAGACTATATATATATATATATATATATATATATATATATATATAGAGAGAGAGAGAGAGAGAGAGAGAGAGAATAAGGAAGGTGAGGTGCAATCTCAAAAATTTACTCTCAAATGAAGGTAGCGGCGACGTGACACTATTCCAGTCCCCCATCTCAAAAAATTGACTCCTCCCATTTTCACTTTCCCCCAACCTAGTTCCCCCCCCCCCACTCCAGCACCCGCGGCCGGCGCCCCCACCTCCCGTGCGCCGGCGACGCCCTCCCACGCCACCCACGGCTCACGCGTCGTAAACTAACGAGCCTCGACGGGTGACCAGGAAGTCTACCTTTAGAGGTGCTGAGTTTCTGAAGTTGAACCCTACGGAGTTCGAAGGCAGTACTGCGCGGATAAGGTGATGGACTGGATCGCAAAGTTGGAGGGCTTGTTTGAATTTGCTTCGATACCTGCGAACAAGAGGGTGGCGTATGCAGACATGCAGGTGCGGTTACGTGCACACAACTGGTGGCAAATCAAGAAGCTAGATCTCGTCACAAAGCATCCGAATGATAATATCACTTGGGGAATATTCAAGGATGCATTCCTTGCACAATATCTTCCGACAGCTGTGAAACAAAGAAAAGATGATGAGTTTACCGAACTTAAGCAAGGGAGCATGTCCGTCGAGGACTATGAGTCAGAATTTTCCAAGCTTGCTAAGTTCCTAGCTCAAAGATTCCTAATGAGGGGGCCTGCACACATCGGTTCATAAGAGGCCTAAATGATAACCTGAGAATGGATGTTATGAACCAAGAGTGTAAATTGTATATCCAAGCTTTTGAGGCAGCAGTGCAGAATGAGCAATTCATACCACTAGTACTCCAAAAAAGGCACCGGCTCCTCGAAACCCTCCTGCAAAAAGATACCATAATGAGGAAAGAAAGATAGCAGGAGAGCAGCACCCTAGTCCAGAGTGCAGTCACTGTGGCAAATGGGGCCATACCATAGATGTTTGTCGTTCTGCAAACAATGAGTATTTTAACTGTGGACAAAAATGGCATTGGCTATCAACTGTCGAAACAAGAGGGTTTCGCCACCGTACCGCAACAACAGCACTGGTCAGAATGAGAATCAGAACCCCGCCCCAGCCCCAGCTAATGAACATACTGATCAACCAAGAAGGGCTAGAGTGTATCAGCTGAATATTAAACTCGACACTAGCGGACACGATATTGGTGAGTCTGATTCCTTTGACTTCTTGATGCCTTGATCTTTGACTCCTTGATCTCTTAAGTTTCGAGGACGAACTTCTTCTCAGTGGGGTATTATGTAATGCCGTGCTTCTAGCGGGTTACTTATGGAACACTTGTTACTTTGACTCAGTTGAGAATCGAGTCTCGGGAAAACCTTACCGTCAAATCAACACGGACGAAATGCAATAAACCTTTAAAATTGATAGAACGACTTCTATTGAAATAAGTCCAAGAGTTTTCGTTGGTTGTTTTGTTTCTTGGTTTTGTGTTGCTTTGTGTTTTGTGTTGCTTTGTGTTTTATCTTGCTTTCGATGACTTGGTTTTCATGATTCATTTTTCTCGCTTGTGCGTTCTTTTCGAATCGTAAGAGAAAGAGATCGAAGGATGCTATCCAAGTATTTGTTATAATTTTAGGACACATAACCAAGAAATGGCCGTTACATAAGGCTTTTCCATCCTCTCGTTCGATTCAACCGGTGAGTGGCTTAGGCCCTTCGATGAATCATTTAGTTTGCACGTCTTAAAAATAATCTCTAGTTCATTTATAAATGTTGCCTCACTATCAAGATAAGCTAAAAAGAAGAATCATTATTATATGCTTCAAGTATAGAACTGTTATCTTACTAGTCACATATTGAATACTTATCTGTCCCTCGTATGTTGCATATTGAGTAATATTGCTGGAAACCTCTTGACTTGATCTAGAAAAATGAGAAGAAGAGATAGACTTGCTTGTTCATTGTTCATCAGTTGCATAATAGCATATTTTCTGATAGAAACTTGCATACATGCATTTTATCATGACAACTTGTGCATAAGGTTTATCTCTCGAGCGGTTCCTAGGGCACTGGGGATCGTTCGACCTGGGAGAGATCTAGATACCCTGAGGCTTGAAGTCCTTACTTACACGAGGGTATAGGTCGATTAGTAAGATGGGCTTGTACGTCCCAACTGCTAATCCCGTGGAGGGGACCATCATGTAGTTAGGGCGCATGCTAGGTTTATCTTCTTGCATACCTAACACCTGATGCCAAGATTGATTCACAAGTTATTCATATATGCAAATTATGGCTAACTTGTGTGCCTGCTGCAGGGATAACTGCTCGGTCGTGGGTAAGATTTATCATATACGTAGTCTATCTATCGTCTATATTTTCTTACATAAATTATTAAAAAGAAACTAGACAACTAGAAAGATCACCTAATAATGCTAGCTTCACATGCTTACTTTGTATAAATTTCTAGGTAATTTTGGCCATGGTCGCTCACCAGTACATATTGTAGTATTGACCCACGTTTGTGGGTAAATCTCCAGGTTCTGGTAGTGAGAGCTTGGCGAGTATTTTGAACTAGTAATGGCGCATCCTTCCAGCGGGACCGTGCTCGTGCTGCTTCCTTAGCTTTCCTCTCTTGTGGACAAACTTCTCTTCTGCTAGATATTTTAATTTTGGTCCTACTAAAAGGATGTAATGTATGGACGTTGTGGCTAGTTTTGGGAATATAAAAAGAGTTATAAGCCTTCTATGGCATATTTTATAACTCAGCCAAGCAAGTACTTTGTAATCCAATCTTCTAGTATTCAATAAAAGCAAGTATTTTGTGTTCATATCAAATATGTTCAACTTTGGTTCTCTGTATTTTATTCTATGCCTATATATGTATATTTTTGCCTAACTTGTGTCTTGTATAGGTACAATGCCTGGTGCAAGCGCAACTTAGGCTTGCACGTCATCACGCCCAAGCGAGGACGATCGGTTCCGTAAGGACCAAGTGAGGACGATCGGCCCTTAAGGGACTAGGGCGTGACAAGTGGTATCAGAGTACGGCTTTACGTCCTTGGCTTCTTCAAATATCATTTTCAAAAATGGTATAAATTTTCAAACAGTTTCAAAAGTCCCAAATTTCGAAAATGGTTGCAAATCTATATAAGTAAATGGAATGTGTTAATGTTTCGCCCTTGAAAAGTATAAAAAATCCAACGTCCCATACAATAAGTCCATAATACGTTATGAGACTAATGCAAGCTACTCTCTTTTACAGCAAGATGACTATAACAGGTAACCAAGGGACATCGCGCACAGCGAGTGTGAGCGATGACCAAGTCGATAGGCTGATTGAGATGTTCAAAAATCAGAATGATCGACATACGGCCCAACAGGAACGGTTCAAAGCTCAGCTGCAATGGACTGATGCTAGAGCCTTGGCACAACAACAGCAGTTTGACTCTCTGACTCAGATAGTGACAGCCTTGGTCGCCAAAAGTGGTGTATCGGGAACCACTGCAACACCTGCGACAACCGCGACTACGCCTCAGGGAGCAGGCTTAGCAGAAACTAATGAGTCTCGATAAGCGGCAAGAAAGTCTACCTTTAGAGGTGTTGAGTTTCTGAAGTTGAACCCTCCGGACTTCGAAGGCAGGACTGCGCCAGATAAGGTGATGGACTGGATCGCAAAGTTGGAGGGCTTGTTTGAATTTGCTTCGATACCTGCAAACATGAAGGTGGCATGTGCAGACATGCAGTTGCGGTTACGTGCACATAACTAGTGGCAAATCAAGAAGCTAGATCTCGCGACAAAGCATCCGGATGGTAAGATCACTTGAGAAATATTCAAGGATGCATTCCTTGCACAATATCTTCCGCCGGTTATGAAACAAAGAAAAGAAGATGAGTTTATCGAACTTAAGCAAGGGAGCATGTCCGTCGAGGACTATAGCCTATATCCTGACACAGGCTCATAATAGTACTCAATTCAGAGTACCACTACGAATCGCACTAATTATGACCTCGAATAGAGAGACGAGACATGTATGGGCCACCACTAAAAATATGACACGATCCGCACCCGATGTAGGGATGCAAGTCAAAAACAACGTCCAACCTACGCCGCAGAATCGGCGGTAGAACGCTGTCTGGGTAATCTATCTAGCAATATAAAGAACCACCAACAATAACAATATACTCAATCACAGATCTAAGATGAAAACGAGCACAAATAAGATAAAGAATATAAATAGTCACATACAACTCATGAGTCTAAAATAATACATCAATGAGTCTGAAAGAATGCTAACAAAAGCAGGAGACAAATCCAGTACAAGAATACTAAGAAGGTACAAGTCTCGGGTCATCTGTCTCAGTCGGGATAAGTCTCTCCTGAGCCAGGGTCTCTGACTCTAAGCCCACAATATCCTGGGGTCCATAATGTATAGGGTACCACTCCTCGGTGTCATCTGGGAAAAATATATCCAGTCAGAAAAGGAGCAGAGTACATCTCTAACAGCAGTTCTAATCAATGATAAAAACTATGTAACAGTAAATAGATGTTAATATACACGATGCACAATAGATAAGAGAGATATACAATAAGGAAATACTGTAATGAATACAATAATGAACAATATGATAATGAACCAGAATACTAATGACTAAGTGTGTGAGTACTAGCTTTAATATGTGATCGGCTTGGGAACATGATACAATATATATGGCCTAGCTAATCATACGTGCGGTGTATGATTAATACTATTCACTGAACAATACTTGATATAATAAGGGTATGATCACATATCTATACTAAAGTACTCCCCACCATCGACTGGTATAATAGATCCAAATACGGTACGCTATGGCACGAGATTTCCCAAGAAGATAGCTAGTCTTTCCGAGAATCAGTGTCTATACATGTACAAGATAATCAATAAAATAATGCTTGCACAAGATACACTATATTCCAAGGAATAACATCTCATGACGAGATCCAGATATACCAATTCGTATAACCATCGTGTCAAGAAGACATTGATATCTACACTAGATATAATAAACATAGAAGATACCATAAATGAGAAACTATCAAAGAATGTACTCGCCTAAAGTCCAATGAATAGTTTCACAGATATCTGATACGGTGCCCCAAAGACCTAGATATGGAATACAACATCAATACAAAGTTTCGAAAAGAAAATAAGTTAAACTAGTCAACTTCTAGGTCAACAAGCCAATTCTAAGTCAAAAGTCAAACTCGGTCAACTCTAAGTCAACTATGGTCAACTATAGTCAAACTATGGTCAAACTATGGTCAACTACCTATTTCTAGGTTGCATAAGTCTAATACAAAGATATTGGATTCATATACTAAAGTCTAGGTCATAAAAACTATATCTTAGGATACTAGGATACCATATCTCTGGATACGTAATCAATAGGTAAACCATTACATATAAATATCAAAAACTTATTAATTATAAAAAAACTTAATTACAAATATTAAATAGATGCCTTAGTTTTGAACCAACTTGGTATCACCACATTAAACCGTAAACTTGCTACCCACACCCAATACCTTGGGTATCCCCAAATACCTTGGTTCTTACCTTGGTATCTCAAGGTAATACCCAATACCTTGTTTATACTAACTACCCGTAAATATATATACTAACAACTAAATATATTATAGATATACCAAACACAATTAGAAAATTAGGAACATATATATATGTATATATTAATTACTATATACATACATATATATATCTATATATTTAAATATCTAATAACTATTAAAAACCATAAAACTGTCATTAAAGTCCCTGCTGACCGCCGCCATTGCTGTTGTTGCTGGCAAGAACAGCTGCTACAGCGACGATTTTCCTGCTGCCGTCGCTGTAGGTGCTGATACTGCTACTTTCTGCGACAGTTTTTCTGCTGCTGTCGCTAAACTGCTGTCGCTGCTGTTGTATGCTATTGTTGCTGCTGCTGTTTTGCGACGCTGCTGTCGCTAATAATCTGTAGTCAAAACTCATGTTCTCTATCTCTCTCACTTATATATATATATATATATATATATATATATATATATATATATATATATATATATATATATATATATATGTATATATATGTATATATATATATTAACTATATGCATATAACTACAACTAATAACTATACATACACACATACTCCTCACCTACATATATATGTACATAAAAACTATATATAACATAGCATACATGTGTATATATATATATATATATATATATATATATATATATATATATATATAATCATACAATAATATGTATACATATATCATATAAATATAACAACATATAAATATATACATAATACATAACACCCACATACATATATATATATATATATATATATATATATATATATATATATATATATATATATATATATATATATACTACAATAGTTAGTAGATCTTACATATGTAGAATAGCTACATAAATATACAACACATATAAATAATAGATACATAGATCTATGATATTTAATACATAAATATATATAACAACAATATATATATATATATATATATATATATATATATATATATATATATATATATATATATATATATATATATATATATATATATATATATATATAATTACACATCACAATAGCTAAGAACAAAAGAGAATTAGATCTAAAATTAAATTGCACAAACTCATGGAACGTATCACCCCGTATCCCACTAGATCTAGGATATGCTTGTGACACGAGTCCACCACACATCCAAACGTACCCCGATAATAAAAAGAGTCAAACACAAATCTACATGTCTGTGTCAAAATATGACATGCTCAAAGTCCCGTGTCGGAGAGAAAACCCCCAAATCAACACGTATCACCAAATTATTGGGATACGACCTACACATACCCAATTATGGACACGACAATATCCACAAATGCACAAGAATATGTCAAATTTATCTATAGGACCAATTGACACATACAACAATTGTCAATCTCGAAATTTTCCTAAAATTGACAAAAAAATACCATAACTTTCTCAATAGGCCTCCTATGAACACAAAACCAAATCCTATGGGTAGCCTATGCATATGAGTTAATTTTTTATGGTTAAATCTCATATTTAGAACCTAAATTAAGGGAGAAAATAACAATTTTATCTATTAGAAGATGGATTTCCAATGTAACCTCCAAATATGATGAAATTGGCCTCCAACTTGTAGATCCTTGCTCCTCTTTATAGATCATTGCTTTCTCCTTCTAGATCCTTACTCCACTAGTCTCCAATGGTGATTTAAAAAAGAATTGGGATAAATTTAGTAGAAAAATTAAGTGGGAATGAAGAAATTTGGTTGAGAGAAATTCTAGATCTAGTTTTCAAATGAAAAGAGAAGAGAGAAATATTTTCTACCTCTTTAATAGGTCGGCCCCCTTTTCCCTTCCTCAAGTCACTATAAAATATCCAATATACCCCTTAGAGCCTCTCATAAAGAAATAATTAAGGAGAAAATCTTCTAGTCTAATGGTTTAATTAATTTTAATCATCCTCCTAATCAATGGGCTTTCTAAATGGGCTCAAATCTAACAATTAATACATGTTAGTCCATGAGTCTAAACTAAACTAGTTAGGTCCACTAACATAAGTACAAAATAAATAACTAACCTCTAAAAATAATTAAATAATATAATAAATAATTATTTATTATGCCTAATATTTAATTAAATATAAAATTACTAAAATACCCTTCCTAGAAAATATGGTAGTGACAGGAATACTTGTTACTTTGACTCGGTTGCGAATCGAGTCTCGAAAAAACTTTACCGCCAAATCAACACGGACAAAATGCAATGAACCCTTTAAATTGATGGAACGGCTTCTATTGAAATAAGCCCAAGAGTTTTCGTTGGTTGTTTTGCTTCTTGGTTTTGTGTTGCTTTGTGTTTTGTCTTGCTTTCGATGACTTGATTTTCATGATTCACTTTTCTTGCTTGCGCATTCTTTTTGAATCGTAAGAAAAAAAGATCGAAGGATGCCAACCAAGTAATTTTTGCAATTTTATGACGCATAATCAAGGAGTAACCGTTGCATAAGGCTTTTTTATCCTCTCATTCGATTCAATCGGTGAGTGGCTTAGGCCCTTCGATGAATCCTTTTGTCTGCACGTCTAAAAATGAATCTTTAGTTCATTTATAAATGTTACCTCACTATTAAGATAAGCTTAAAAGAAGAATCATTATTGCATGCTTCAAGTATAGAACTGCTATCTTACTAGTTACATATTGAATGCTTATTTGTCCCTCGTATGATGCACATTGAGTAATTATGCTAAAAACCTCTTGACTTGATCTAGAAAAATGAGAAGAAGAGATAAACTTGCTTGTTCATTTTTTATCAGTTGCATGATAGCATATTTTCTGATAGGAACTTGCATACATGCATTTAGTCTGGGCAACTTGTGCATAAGGTTTATCTCTCAAGCGATTCCTGGGGCACTGGGGATCGTTCGACCTGCGAGAGATCTAGATACCCTGAGGCTTGAAGTCCTTACTTACGGGAGGGTATAGGTCGATTAGTGAGATGGGCTTGTACGTCCCAACTGCTAATCCTATGGAGGGGACCATCATGTAGTTAGGACGCATGCTAGGTTTACCTTCTTGCATACCCAATACCTGATGCCAAGATTGATTCATAAGTTATTCATATATGCAAATTATGGTTAACTTGTGTGTCTGCTACAGGGATAGCTGCTCGGCTGTGGGTAAGATTTATCATATTCATAGTCTATCTATCGTCTATATTTTTTTGCATAAATTGTTAAAAAAAAAACTAGACAACTAGAAAGATCACCTAATAATGCTAGCTTCAGATGCTTACTTAGTATGGATTTCTATGTGAGTTTGGCCACGGTCGCTCACCAGTACATGTTGTAGTACTGACCCATATTTTTGGGCAAATCTCTAGGTTCTGGTAGCGAGAGCTTGGCGAGAATTTTAAACCAGTGTTAGCGCATCCTTCCAGCGGGACCGTGCTCGTGCTGCTTCCTTAGCTTTCCTCTCTTGTGGACAACTTCTCTTCTGCCAGATGTTTTGATTTTGGTTCTACTAAAAGGATATAATGTATGGGCGTTATGGCTAGTTTTGTGATTGTAAAAAGAGTTGTAAGCCTTCTATGACATATTTTGTAACTCAGCCAAGCAAGTACTTTGTAATTCAATCTTCTAGTATTCAATAAAAGGAAGTATTTTGTGTTCATATCAAATGTGTTCAGCTTTGGTTCTCTGCATTTTATTTTGTACCTATATATGTTTGTTTTTGCCTAACTTGTATCTTATGCAGGTACTATGCCTGGTGCAAAAGTAACTTAGGCTTGCACAGCATCGCGCCCAAGCGAGGACGATCGATCCTTACGGGACCGGGGCATGACACCTCCCTCCTACCGTATGAGCCGGCGTACCCCCCCCCCCCATCCACACCACCACCACCCTACGCCACCTCACATGTGCGATGGCAACATCAGAAGGAAGGGAGTTAAGTGCAATTTATCAATTTTTTTTATTTTTTAGATAGAGGACTGGGATGGTGCCACCACTACCCTCATTTGAGAGTGAGGTGTCATCCCACTTCCCTTTTTTCTCTCTATATATAAATATGGGAGCAGATCCGGAGCCCCGTGAGAGCCCCGCCACTCATAACCGTTAGATGGCGGGGCCCCACGCGGGCCTTCCGATCCGATGGTGTGGGGGCGGGGCTTCGGCTGAGCTCCGGGAGCGGGTCTTTTAAAATTATGAACAAAACAAGATAGGCATGTTTTGGTGAAGAAATGTTCTTTCCATCAATTCCACTCCCATGAGATTGTTGGGTTTTAGCGTTTAGTCTAAATTGGACCTGAAAATATTACTCCAATTTTATTTGCTAATTGTATTTGACTTAAATTTAATCTTACATCAATTTACTCCAATTTGATTGCTAATTGAATTTGACTAAATTTTAAACGAATAATATTATATTAATCTTCTACTATAGAATCTAAGAACATCCACAGTGGAAGATGTGTACATACTTAAAATTTGCTAGAAAGCTACAAGGCACTCTAGATTTGGTGCGTATCTTAGCTCCTCTTTATTAATTAATGGGTCTACCGAAAATATCCAAACAGAAAAGAAATATAAAGAGGAAAAAGAGAGGTAAAATATTACCAAATAGAACAAAAAAATAAAGATAAAAAAAAGAAGATTAATTAGAAATATTTATTTGGAGTGTACCATTAATATCTGCCAATATCATGGGTACACTCCAAAAATAATAATTTGAAATAATTTAAAATATGTGTTTAGAGTGTCCCTATTGTGAATGCTCTAAACAACAATTTACTTCCCATTATGACTGGCTAGAAGCTTTGTATCTCAATCTTTTATACTTCTCTCTCTCTCTCTCTCTCTCTCTCTATATATATATATATATATATATATATATATATATATATATATATTGGTAAGGCCATGAGTACATATGGGGGGAGAGGGGGCACAGGTCGAATCCCGGGGGGGAGGGGAAGCGGTTGTGCTCTTGCGGGGGAAGATTAGGAATATATATATATATATATATATATATATATATATATATATATATATATATATATATATATATATATATATATATATATATATATATATATGTAAACGGGATATGAGCCATAGTGTTCATTTTTCTAAATGAGTCGTGCACATGTGGACCAATAGAAATAGATTCATATATTCCATGTGCACTACTACACTCCATTTTTATTGGTCCACATGTGCATGACTCATTTAGAAAAATTAACATTATTGCTCATATTATTGGGAACGCGTGCGTTCTGATACCACGTGTTGGTCACACAGCGGAAGAAGTGCTTTGTTGCTGACAATGAATGTGGTGGCTAAAAACAAAAACAGGCATTGTCACGCCCCAGTCCCAAATATCGAGGAACTAGACACGTGACAATGGCCAGCATCACACACCGATGGATAAACCCAATTTAATGGACCTATCAAGGTATACTTAAGCTGTAAAACAACAGTATGGGCAATGGTACTAATCTCATCCACAAAAATATATACAAACAATATCAGAAATATAAATCAACAGCAAGTCTCAATAAAATATAACTCGTGGAACAACCCGATAATAAGTCTGATACAGCAGTCAAGAGACAATACATAAAGAGTATAACCAGAGCAAATACTGAGTATAATAAGCAGATACTTAGGAGAAATCCTCGACAATCACCTCGTCCTCGGTTTCTGGTACTGCTCTAATGTATGCACATGTTCCTACTTCTGCTCATGCTAATGCTCCTGTCACGTATACTTCGAGATAGATCTCGTCTGCTAATCCTAGGGACATAATCTGGAATCCAGGTCCTCAGGGGACATAGCAAGGTACAAATTAACACAAGCCAAAATAAATGCAGTACAATAGTAAATAAAACAATAGGGTAAACTATATAACCAGCTAAGTGATATGCAAGATGAGAGCATCACTAGAACTCAGACTGAGACCACGACAAGCTCGGTATCGGGGAGTCGGTAGCAGTGATATCGCTAGTAGAGTGCCTAGCTCTGATGTAGAGTCTAAGGCCTCACCATAATAAAATATATACAAATCAGCCTGTAGCCTGTGTGTCTCTTCCCACCCAATGTAATCACACGTCTCATGTCCATGACACGCAAGATCATATCTAATGCAGCAAGTCATAATGATATCTAAGCATGTATAAAGTATATGCCACGAAACCTATATCCTATACAGAATCACCATAAATATCTCAGGAAGATTATATCTCATAAATAGTGTCAGGTGTCCTGGGTATGATGTACTTGATAAGACAAGCACGAGAATGTATAGGGTCTCGATATCCATGACTAGGTGACGTTACACAACTTCGTGTACGGTGTTAACCCTCGAATATTATTCGGACACAAAGTAATGTCACATGGTCCTAGGTTGAACAGAGATATTACAGTAAATAATCAAGAGAATAGTATAAACAAATGCTGCAAGTATGGCAAGGTACACTTGCATGGGGTTCAGACTCCAACTGTTGCTCTGGTATCAGAGGGATCTGCAGGTACTCCTCTGATTGCTGAAATAAATATTACTATTAGGTTAAGAAGATATCAAATAGGTAGAATTGCATGTATATAAGTCCAATTTGGACACAGGGGCAAAATTGACAGTTTCTAGTCAAAGCGGGGTCCCCATGTGGCCCGCTTCGCACCAAAAAATATGTCAGAGACAATATTCTACAAATTTGTCAAACTTAGTGTCTACAAGTCCAGAACGACGATACGAACCCAACAAAATATTCAGAATTGGATTCCGATAAGCCGATCACAAAATCTCCCGTCAAGTGGAGCCGTGAGGCCCACGATACGCAATTTTGTCAACGTTCTCAGAATTGAACCAAACTTGGGTCACAGGACCAATATATTGCTACGAGTCCGATGGCATAAGTTTCATTTCGATATAATGTGCATACACAAAGTTATAATAAGTTTTAAAACAGGGCCGATATTGGGTGTTGTCGACGGATACGCGTTGATTCTGGTGTGCACGCACATCCAAATTAACTTTCGTAAAATCTCACACGTCCGTATTAATGACGCGCACCTTTCGGTGAAGTTCGCACACGACCAAGTCATCCCGTTTAGCGGGGTGCACCCAGTTTCGGAGAAAAATAGGGTATTTATTTTCCTGATTTTGGATCGCAGTTTACGATCGCCACAGGATGCGATACCCCGAACAAATTATACGGGGTTCGAGAGGGTCACGCAGTTTACGCGTCACAGCAGACGGAACAAAAAATGGGACAACGAAGAGAGAGAAACAGTCACCTGAACAGGACTCCGAAGATGGCTGAAAATACGGGTTTTCGTGAGGCGGTGCGATACGGCACGGTCGGCTTGCTGGCGGCGGCGGCTAAGGCATGGCGGAGGCGGCTGCTCATCTCAGTGGTAGCGTCATCGGGTTCGCCGGAGTCGAGGTGGCCAGCTGCGGGGTCGACGGAGGAATAAGGTGGCCGGAGATGCTGGAGTCTACGGGGTTCGTCGAGGTGGTCGGTGACGGTGGTGGTTGCAGAGAAGGAGGGCGGTGGGGCTCGGAGAGAGTAGTGGCGGTCATTGGCGGATGGGAGCGGCCGGGCTAGGTCGAGGGGCAGCGGAGGTGAGTGATGGCGGTGGAGCTCAGGACGGATGATCTTCGACGACCGGAGGAGAATGGTGGAGAGAGGTGATGGATGTGGTGGTGGTTGGGGGCTGCTTGGTTTATATAGGAGGAGAGGGAGGGCGAAGGGCGGCCGGTGAGGTTAGGGGAGGCGAAGAGGAAGAGGCGGCGTCCTGCGGCGGTAAAACGCCTAGCGGAGGAAGCGGAGAGGCACCGACAGCGGGTCGGGGAGGCGAAGAGTCGGGGAAGAATTGGTTTTAAGGTTTCACTGTAGCAGCGGGTTATCGAGTCGGGTTTCGGATTTAGGATCCGGATCTGACCCGATCCGATAGGGTATGGGTCGGGTTCGGGTTAGCGGGTTCCGGGTTGGGTTCAGACACGACCCGACCGCTAGGGTTTAGGCCCGGTTCAGGATTTTGGGCCGGTCTCTGTTGGTTTGGTTCAATAAACTGGTTGGTTCAGGTTGGTTTATTTTGGGTTTAATAAATAACTTAGTTTTTAGGTCTTTAAAAATGGTTCCGGGGTCCAATAAATTTCAGAAAAATTATCCTATGTCTAATATTTTATTTTATACCTAAAAATATTATTTTTATAATATTTTAATATTTAATAAAATAATTTAGAATTATTTAAAACCAGAATACCTTGATTTTAACTAGTTAAAATTACAAAAAATTCTCAAAAAATTATTTTTAAAATCTTGAAAAAATCTGGGGGTTTATAATCTACCCCCCTTAAGAGGATTGTGTCCTCGCAATCAAAGAATAATGAAACACAATTGGTCAAAAGATGTGACACGGTTTGTAAAACAGGTTCGAAGCATGGCACAATCAAAGAATCATGATCAAGGAGAATCAAAGGATGAGGGTTAAGCAAAACACCTAGGGAAAAATATTATTTCCCTAAGTAATGAAAGTTGTACAAATTCAAGAGTGAAAAAAAATCTGGTTAAAGCAAGAAAACTATAGCTTAGAAAAACTAAGTTATCAATTATTAATAAGTTCAAAAATACTAGGTTTGGGGCTTAGGTCACGAACTAACAGGCACGAGCTAAAGCAATACTAGAAATAACATTGATGAATAACTTATGCGTATTCGCTACTCCACGAGTCTGCGCGTCTTCCATGGTCACTGAAAAAGCCTGTCCGCATCCTTGAGGTGGTGCCCTCTGCTGTTGCTGGGCTTGCTGAAAGAGTACTGCTTGTGGTGCCAAGGGTGGCCTCGGCTGATATTCTTCCGGAGCTGGTAGTATGACTCCTTCAATTTCTATTTGTATTGCTCCTAATACTGGATAGGCTGGCCTTAGTAAAGCTTGTTGGTTTGCCATTGGTGCTCCTCCTCGACGCTCAAGTCATTCCTTCACTAAATGCTGACTGGATCCACAAGCTAAACATAATCCTATTTTGCGTCTGCACTCGTTCTCAATATGGCCTCGCTTGCGACAATATTGACAGATAGGTAGTGCCTGCGGAGATGCTCCGGGTGGCTGGTGCATGTGATTTCTCTTTGTACCTTCTTCCTGTGGTGCTCTGGTTGGTGCTGATATGGTTGGTTGATGAATCATCAATGCTTTCTCTTGAGGTTCGGGAAAATCCCTTATCGAATGTTGTTTAGATCCGCAAGCTAGACATAATCCCAATCTGAGTCGGCATTCTTTAGCGAGATGGCCTGCTTTACCACAGTAGTGACAAGTAGGGAGGACTAGTGCTATTGGTGTAGATGCTCTCTGTGGTGGATTCATCTGTGGTCGCTTTGTATCTCTTTTCTATTGTGCTTGGTCTAGTGCTAATGCATGTGGTCGTTTCCGGCTGGACTCTATCCTGGTGCTGCACTCTATGGGCCGTGCTGCAGCAAGAACGTCCATTACAACGGAGCTGATTAACTTTCGTAGCTCAGAGCTAAGTCTGTAAATGAACTCCTCTATTTGGCTTTGCTGGGCTTCTTCATGAACCTTCTGATAGGCTTGCATCATCACGTTGTAAGCTCCCTGATTTTTCAAAATTTTTAAAAAATATTTTTACACAAATTTTTTTGTAATTTTTCTGGAATTAAAACTAAGGTATTTCGTGATTAATAATTTTTAAATAATATTAATTAATATTAAAATATTATGAAAATAATATTTTCAAGTGTAAAATGAAAAAGTAGACATAGGATAATTTTTTGGAAATTTATTGGACTCCGGAAGCATTTTTAAAGCCATAGAAACTAAGTTGTATTTAAACCAAAATAAACCCTGACTGAACTCGGTTTATTTGGAAATAAACCAAACCAAACCACTGTCAAACCAAATCGAACCAACCCAGCCCTTAACGGGTCGGGTCGGATCGAAAGTGAACCCGACCCGGACCCGAAACCCTAACTGACCCTAATTCCCAATCCTATCCGGAAACACTGTTCCGGCCCCCTTTAAAACCCCTTAAAAATCACGCCCAGCCGGCCGAACCCTAGCCATCTCCTCGTCCAGAAACTACCGTGTTGCTCCGGTCATCAACCTCCACCCTAGCCTTGAACCCTAACGTCGACGACCCTCGTCGATCCCCCAACTCATCCCGCAGCCCCAGTCGTCGAACCCTCGACGAACACCGCCCGTCCCCAACTCCTCCGCCTCGACCATCCCCTCACAGCTCTGCCCTAGCCCAGCGCCGACCACCGTCCAAAACTCCCTGCTCCGCCGTCTCGCCATCAACCCAGCTCCTCCGCTTGACCTCGAACCCCCCCACAGTCCGGCCATCCGCTCCGCCCTAACCCGAGCCACCACCATCACCATCTCGTCGACCTCCGCCTAGCCCCGTGCCCTAGCCACCAGCTCTGCCTCGCTGACCTCCGCCCAGCCCCGTGCAGCCTCGACGACCCGCTGTTCTAGCCCGGAGACGGCTGTCCCGGACACGGCAGATTCGAATCAGGACACGGCACAGTGACCAGGACACGAGAAATCCTCGTTCCGCGGAGCCCTGTTCAGGTAACCCGTTCTCTCTCCTCGTTACTCCATTTTCTGTTCTATCAGTTGTGACGTGTATGTTGTGTAACCCTCTCGATGTCCGTACAACCCGCTCAGGATATCGTATCCTGTGGCGATCACAAACCGCGATCCAAAAACAGAAAAACCAACGCCACATTTTACCCCGGAACTGAGTGCGTCCTTCCAAACGGGACGACTTGGTCGTGTGCGGTCTTCACCTAAACGTGCGCGTCATTGATACGGACGTGCAGGATTTTGCTAAAGTTGATTTGGATGTGCGTGCACACTGAAATCAACGCGTATCCGCCGACAATGTCCCGTATTCGCCTGTTCTAGAATATGTTGTAACTTTGTGTACATACGTCGGATCGAGACAAAACTTATGCCATCAGACTCATAGCAATACGCTGGTCCTGTGACCCAAGTTTGGATCGATTCTGAGAAAGTTGACAAAATCGCGTATCGTGGGCCCCACGGCTCCACCTGACGGGCGATTTTGTGAACGGCTCATCGAAATCCAGTTCTAGAAGTTTCGTTGGGTTTGTATCATCGTTCCTAACTTGTTGACACTAAGTTTGATAAATTTGGAGACCTTTGATCCTGACACATTTTTTGGTGCAAAGCGGTCCACATGTGGACCCCGCTTTGACCCGGAACTGTCATTTTTGCCCCTGTGTCCAAATTGGACTTAAGGACAGGCATTTCTAGCTATTTGATATTTTTTGAGACTGTTGGTGATGTTTATTACAGCTTTTGGAGGAGTACCTGCAGGATCCACTGATACAGGGACAGCTGTTGGTATTCAAACCCCAGGCAAGTGTATCTTGCCAACCTTGCAGTCTTGTTACATATTTTTCTTGATTTATTTATATTGTTGTGCATACTTAACCTAGGACCATGTGACGTACTTAGCGTCCGATTAATAGTCGGGTGCCAACACTGTACGCAAAGTTGTGTAACGTCACCTAGAGATGGACATTCGTGACCCTTTATATTCTCGTACTTGTCTTATCAAGTACATTATAACCCAGGATACTTGACATTATTCATGAGATAGAATCTTCCTGAGATATTCGTGATGATTCTGTATAGGATATAGGTTTATGACATAGACATTATATTCATAGATACTATATGACTGGTTGCATTAGCTATGATCTTGCGTGATATGTACATGAGACGTTGTGGACATGAGACATGTGGTTACATTGGGTGGGAAGAGACACACAGGCTACAGGCTATTTTATATATCTATCTACTACTATTGTGAGGCCGTAGACTCTCCAGCAGAGCTAGGCACATTACGTGTTATTACTACTACCGGCTCCCCGACACAGAGCTTGTAGTAGCTTCAGCCTGAGTACTAGTGATGCTCTCACTTGTATTTCACATAGATGGTTACATACTTATCCTATTTATTTTATTTACTATTGCACTACATTTATTTTAGTATGAGTTATTTTGTACCTTGCTATGTCCCCTGAGGACCTGGATCCGGATTATGTCCCCATGATTAGCAGAGGAGATCCACCCAGAGTTATACAATACAAGAGCATTAGCAGGAGCATTAGCAGGAGCAGGAGCAGACACTAGAGCAGTACCAGATCCAGTAGACGAGTGATCCTTGAGGGTATCTTCTGAGTATATACTGTTTTTATACTCAGTATTTGCTGTAGCTATCTTTATTCTTGTATCTTGACGGATGTATCAGACTCATTATCAGGTTATTTCTCGAGTTTATATTTTATTGAGATTGATCTTGCTTTATGATTCTGATATTGTTGTATTCATTTCTGTGGATGAGATTAGTATATCTAGACCCTTATTGTTGCACTACATCTTAAGTACGTCCTGATGGATCCATTAAATTAGGTTTGTACATCAGTGTGTGCTGCTGGCCATTGCCACGTGTCTAGTCCCTCGATATTTTGGGACTGGGGCATGGCATAGTTTTTGTGGTGGCCCATACAGGTCAAGAGCATATTGTCTCGGTTACGTTACTGTACCGAACAAGCCTGCACCTAGGACTAGAGTATAGGATCTCATCCACATTGACTATGACTCCTCCTCCTTCCAATCCATTCCGTTGAATAATTGCATCCTGCTTGATTCATGTGCCTTCTCATTAGTCCCTTGGGTGTAGCCTTCTCCTAGAATATAGAAGTCCCTGTTGATAGAATGATAAGTAGGGTAACCTTCCTAGTAAGAGTACAGCTAGGATATTGACACACCCCTAAGTAGGACACTTAATGAACCCTAGCGTCCCTCACCTATAGAATAATTTACCATTAATTCTTGTTATAGTCATGAATGACCTAAGAGTAGTATAGGCACTGCTAAGAGTTAGCTAGAGATTTGACCCTAGTGTTTGACCCCAGTCTTGAGGAACCAATAGAAATCCGAGATCGAATGTTAGGACTGAACCTAATGTGCATAGTGAGATAGTGTTAGGATATAGGTTCGTGTCGAGATATTAGCAGACGGTACCTTAGAAAGCCAAAAGCAATGTATAGAACATTTTCCTAATCATACCTCAAACATAGCAACTAGCATGCCACTTCTCCTTAGAAAACCATGATGCTATCTAGAGCCCCTATTCTAATTTCATATATTGCTCCTCTGCGACCATAGCGCTCGTTAGAGTGCGATGACTGATTACATTTCTTCTCTTCATCTTTCAACTCATGCCATCTGACACTTCTGATTATAGAGCAAGTAATTTTATTCTATGTTAGGATATATATATAGCTTGCTAGGATTTTGGTTGTTGCTCTTGAATTTTTGAATTTTGTGATTGGTAATTAGAACTTGACAGTTTGAGTTAATCTTATAGATTGTGACCCGATGATTATCCCTTAGTGTTAAATCACGTAATTTGTACCCCCACCTCGATACAAGTTATATTCTCTTTCCCTTGAGACTAGTAACCTTTCCATTCTCGCTATTGACACATGTTCTACGAGCACTATGATTAAGACTTAAGGTGACCCTTACCTATATAATGCAATAGGAGACCCTAATAAGTACCAAGATCTTTCCTCATATACCCTAATAAGAGTTTTTGTTTTATTTACATGTGCAAGGTTATTTTGTAGGATCCTCTTAAGACTATCACAGTATTAGTTTAATTCTTATAAGTTGGGTAGTATGCCTCACAACCTAGTACCACATAGTCCACTTGACCCATCGAGGCGGTGTAACTGAATAACATTAATGGTATGCTAGTATAGGATGACAGTGTTTATTCAGACGATAGAATTTAGAGTTCCATGCCCCTAATTGGCCGACTAGCGACTTAGACAAGGAGGTTGTATGACAACTATAGAGCTCGTATAGTCTTAACTTCTTGTGGACTCGAAATATGTTGTGACTTCTTTCATCATGATCTAGCGCATTTATATTTCATATACTACCTTGACTTATGCTGCTGTTACAGCCTAGTTTTGTAAGCTCAGTCTTTCATCAAGCTTGTTCATGACATATGTATTAGTGGACGTGTACACTAATATATTTCAGAATCAGTGTACTACGGTCTGATCAACCATAGTGTGCTTGGTTCGCCCTTCGTATAACTACTTTACGTGGATTGAGATATATATAGTTGACTAGTAGATACCTGTACTTGCCCTCTAAATATGTTTGAGCAGATCGTATCGGTTACATAACTGTACTAATACGAGCAGGTGAATAGAAATTGCCCAAAATAAGATTTTAGTCCACAACTGCCTTGACAATTTCCATTGAATTCTTTAAACGTCTTAATTCCGATACTTCTAATCTATTACCTCGCCCTTGAAATCTTTATTATTGATCTCCATCTTCCCTTATTTTGGAAAGACGAAACCTCGTGCTTGGTATAAATTGATACACAGAGAGTACTAGATATACCCCATAGGCCGATCACATACTTGAGGATTATTCTTTCGTAATTAAGGATATATCATCTATGATATAATCGGCATTGAAGTTTTGAGGATTGAATGACATAAGTAAATAAATTAAGGAATATTTTCTTAAAGTATATAGCCTTATGTGATAGATGGGTAAATTCCAAGTTGGGTAGCAGTGCATTGTCAACTCGGAAGGAATTTGGTAGCAGTGCATTGTCAACTAGGGAGGAATTTCTTTTAGATTATGATCGAGTAAGATTAGATTGGGAGAGATTCAAGCCATTTTAATTTTGAGAATTTTAGAAGAATGACTAAGATGATGAGGATTAATGAACTTCAAATTCTTGATATTGAGGACCCAATATTTATACCTTAGGTACATGATTTAAATTTTGAATAATGAAGGTAAAATCATCAATTTGAATTTAGAGGATAAATATAAAATTTTAGACATGAACATTGGTGGACTGCATATAAATTATTTTTTAATTTGATGATTTGAATTAAAAATTAAAATTTGATGGTTGGACTACCTATTTGAAATATTGAGGATGTGAATAAAATTTAAAAAGTTGAAGCATACAAAAATTTATAAGTGAAAATAGGAATAATATTGGACTCAAATTTCTTTTAGAGGAGATTATGATAGTTGAAGATCGTGAGGTAAAATTTATATGCGTATTTAAATCTTGAAGATATTATTTGGATTTTCCCATGATTTTTGGAATGTGCAACGTGCAACATCGCCCACACCGTTAAACCTAGCCTTGTATTTTAACCAATGCAAATCTTATACCATCCTTGTCTTCTACCGTGGCTTAATTTTAATTTCGAGGACGAAATTTTTATAAGTTGGGTAGATTTTAAGCCCCCTGATTTTTCAAAATTTTTAAAAAATATTTTTACACAAAATTTTCTGTAATTTTTCTGGAATTAAAACTAAGGTATTTCCTGATTAAATAATTTTTAAATAATATTAATTAATATTAAAATATTATAAAAATAATATTTTCTAGTGTAAAATGAAAAACTAGACATAGGATAATTTTTCGAGAATTTATTGGACTCCGGAAGAATTTTTAAAGCCCTAGAAACTAAGTTGTATTTAAACCAAAATAAACCCTGACCGAACCCGGTTTATTTGAAAATAAACCAAACCAAACCACTGTCAAACAAAACCAAACCGAACCAACCCAGCCCTTAACGGGTCGGGTCGGATCCAAAGTGAACCCGACCCTGACCCGAAACCCTAACTGAAACCCTAATTCCCAATCCCATCCGGAAATACTGTTCCGGCCCCCTTTAAAACCCCTCGAAAATCACGCCCAGCTGGCCGAACCCTAGCCATCTCCTCGTCCAGAAACTGTGACGTCGCTCCGGTCATCGACCTCCGCCCTAGCCCTGAACCCTAACGTCGACGACCCTCGTTGTCACGCCCCAGTCCCAAAATATCAAGGGACTAGACACGTGGCAATGGCCAGCAGCACGCACCGATGGACAAACCCAATTTAATGGATCCATCGGGACATACTTAAGCTGTATTACAATGTCCAGGGTTTGCTGATCTCATCCACAGAACAACATGAAAATATCAACCATGAAATATTTGCTGAAAGTAAAGTTACTATCCAAGATCCAGCAAGAAATAATACTAAGTCGGGTGGAGACAAATCCACTACCGAGAAACAAGAGAATACAGACAAGAAAATATGCTAGAAAGTAACTAAGAAGCAGGGCCCTCAACTGCTATCAAACTCTCATCTGGTGTTGGTCCATAAGCTGCGGTACTCCTCGTCTGCTAAATCTGGAGAACAAAACCAGGTCCTCAGGGGACATAGCAAGATACAAAAGAATACGAGCCAAATATAGTAATGATCATGCAAGATAGAGAAGAAAGTAAACACAAGCAAATAGACATGAGAAAGTACTATATCTAAGACAGTGGCATGCCAGTGATGTTATCAGACATGACTACAAGTAATCGGGGTAATCGCATCTCAATGGGAGATCACGATCCTATAGAAAGCAGTCCAATGGGGACTCACAGTCTATAGTATAGCTCTTTCGCAGCCCAACGGGAGCTCACGAAGGAGGTAGTCAAATGAACAAGTCTCTATCGCAGTACAATGGGTACTCACGATCGAGATTTGCTCAAGTGTAGTCAATGTCCAATAACAGCATCTAGGAACTAAGAAACCAGTCAAGTCAACTCCAAGAATGTAAAGTAAACATAATCCATCACAATAGGTCTAGGAAACAAGTAGTGATCCAAGGAGAGAGCAAATAATAAACATGCACGCAAACCGAGGAAATAAGACTAGAGCAGCAATAATAAATCAACAAGCATCAAGAACTATATATGACAAGGAAGTAACAACTGAAAATCATGCAAACATTATACAAGAATATTGCAAGACATTGAAGAACAAAACCAGGAGACAAGTATCAAAACTGCAGGATTTGGCAAGGTATACTTGCCTGGGTTTTGTCTCCAATTATATCTCTGACTTTAGCAGGAATTTGCAGGCAGTACTCCGGCTGCTGAAACAAACATCACCATCAGATCCAGAAACTATCAATCAGCTAAAAACGCCTGCCCTTGAGTCCAATTTGGAGACAAGGGCAAAAACGTCATTTTCGGGTCAAGGCGGGGTCCAAATGTGGGCCGCTTTGCACCGAAAAACGCGTCAGGGTCAAAGGTCTCAAAAACAGTCCAACTTAGTGTCAACAGGTCAGGAACGATGATACGAACCCAACGGAACTTCCAGAATTGGATTCCGATGAGCCGTTCTCAAAATCGCCCGTCGAGTGGAGCCTGTGGGGCCCACTACATGCGATTTTGTCAACGTTCTCAAAATCGAACCAAACTTGACCCACAGGACCAGCGTATTGCTACGAGTCCGATGGCGCAAGTTTCGTCTCGATCTGACGTGTACACACTAAGTTACAGCGAGAATCAGAAAGTACGGATACGGGGCGTTGTCCGCGGATACGCACTGATTCCGGTGTGCACGCACATCCAAATCAGCTTCTGCGAAAGCCCGCACGTCCGTATCAGCGATGCTGACGTAACGGTGAAGACCGCACGTGACCAAGTCGTCCCGTTTGGCGGGGCGTACACGATTCCGGGGTGGAACAGGGTCTGGCTTTTTCCTGTTTTTGGATCGCGGTGTACGATCACCACAGGACGCGATGCCCCGAGCGGTTTGTCTGGGCACCGAGAGGGTCATGCAGGGTTCGCAACGCAAAAGACGGAATTGAAAACGGGGTTACGAGCAACAAGTTATGAATACCTGAAGTAGGCTTCAAAAACCGAATTCCTCGTGTCCGACACGCCTAGGTTAGGGTTTACTGTGTCCTGTCTGAGAACCCTGTGTCCGAGTCCTCACTGTGTCCGTGGCTTGGCGGCACTGTTGACGGGGAGGCCGGCCGGAGGAGGAGCGTCGATGCACGCGGCGGCGCTGAGGCGTCACGGCACAGCGGCCTGCGGCGGAGTGCTGCGGGCGGAAGTTCTGGCCGCTCGGAGCTGGAGGAACTCGGTCGGGGCCGCGGCGGAGAGAGGCTGGGAACAGAGGGGATGGCCGGAGGAGATGACCCTGCGGCGCTCGGGTGAGGTGGAGGGGCGATTCTCAGGCGGCTGAGCTCCGGGCGGAGAAAACCAGGCGGAGAGGGAAGGGTTTTGCGGCGAGGTGGCGGGTACTCGCGAGGGCGGTGCTGGGGAGAAGAACCGCTGCGGGTGGCCGGCGGGCTGAGGGGTTCTGAAGCTGGCCGAGGAGAAAGGGGAAAGGCGGTGGAGGAGGGCAGCTTCTAGGGTTCTGGCGAGGGGAAGCGGCCGGCGGAGGGAACGGGGCTGGAGGGGATTCTAGGCTTAAATAGGGGAGGAAGGGGAGCTGAGCCGCCGTCCGTTGCTGGAGAGGAGGAGACGGCGACGGCGGCCGTTGACGGGAGACGAGCGGGCGGAGACGCGAGGCGGCGGCCGTTGCGGAAAGTCGGAGCGGCGCATAGCCGGAGCGGCGGCCGTTACGCCGGAGAAGAAACGCTAGGGGAGAGGAATCGTCTCAGGCGGGTCGGGTCTCTGACGGGTCGGGTTCGGGCAGACCCGCCCGACCCGCTAGGCAGGGCTGGGTTGGGCTTCGGCCCACTGGGCCGGGCCGGGAATAATAATAATAATAATAATAATAATAATAATAATAATTAGTTAATTAGTTTTTTAGGCTTTTTAAAAAATTCATCCGGGGTCCAATAAATTTCCGGAAAAATACCCTATGTCCAGTTTTTCATTTTACATCATAAAATATTATTTTCATGGTATTTTAACAATATTTATTAACATTTAAAAATCCTTTAATAATTAAAATACCTGATTTAATTACAGAAAAATCCAAGAAAATTCCAGAAAATTCAGAAAATTCCAAATTTATCAATTTTTGAAAAATCAGGGGGATTACAATCTACCCCCCTTAAGAGGATTGCGTCCTCGCAATCAAAGAATAACCGGTCAACAGAGATGACACGGTTACAACCATTTGTTCGAAGCACATCAAAATTAAAGAATTTTAAGGTGGAGAGTAATACCTAGGAAAATTATTTCCCTAAGCATTAAATGTTATGCAATTTCCCAAATGTGGGAAAATCTAGAAAATTACAATTTTTTAGAAAACCAGGTTATCTTTAAAACATATTAGGTTAACAATTTCTAGGTTATTATCAAGTTCAACACTAGGTTATCAATTGTTAGCAAGTTAAAATTATCAGGTTAAGGTTATCAGGTTAAAGTCTGGGGTCACGAACCAGCAGGCACGTTCTAAGGCAATTCTAGAAGCAGAAAACTACAAGAACTTACACGCATTAGCTACTCCATGAGTCTGCACGTTCTCCAAGGTCATCGTCAGGGATTTATCTGCGTCCTCGCCGTCGATTCCTCTGCTGCTGCTGAGCCTGCTGAAAGAGTAGTGCCTGGGGTATCAAAGGTGGCCTCGGCTGATACCCTCCTGGAGCTGGTGATAGAACTTCTTGAACTTCCGTTTGTGGTGCTTCAAATGTTGGATAGGTTGGCCTCGGTACTGGCAGTGCTTGTTGGTTAACCATTTGTGCTCTTTCTTGACGCTCAGGGCATTCCTTTAATAAATGCTGACTGGATCCGCAAGCTAAACATAATCTCTTTTTGCGTCTGCACTGGTCCTCAATATGGCCTCGCCTGTGACAATATGGACATACAGGTATTGCCTATGGAGATGCTTCTGGTGACTGGTGACTGTGAAGCCTCTTTGCAGCTTCTTCCTGTGGTGGTGCTGATGTGGACGATCGCTTCAGATTGGTCTCTCTCCTGATAACGCGCTCCATGCGTCGGGCTGCAGCAAGGACGTCCGGGTAGGATGTAGGCGCAACGGATCCAATCAGTTTCTGTAGCTCAATGTTTAATCCGTCGAAGAACTTCTCAGCCTTCTCTTCTTCTGTCTGAATCAATGTAGGTGCAAAACGACTCAGACGAATGAACTCCGCGTTGTACTCTTCCACTGACAGATTGTCTTGAGTGAGGCGATTGAACTTGTCCCGAAGTTCCGATCGAGCAATGGCTGGAATGTACATCTCCAGGAATAGTCTAGAGAACTCTTCCCAAGTAACTCGGTCTGGTCCGAGTCGGGTCTCTTCAGATAGCCACCAGTGATGAGCATTGTCCGTCAATTGCATTCTGACAGCAGTCATCCAACGTTCTCTTGGTAGTTCAGCTGCTTCTAATTGATGTTGTGTGTTGGTGAGCCACTCATGAACTTCGGTGGGCTCCTCTTTTCCTGAGAAGGTACGGGGCTTCAGCTGGCGAAAATCGGCGATAGAACCCATCGTTGGCCGTCGTGCCTGCTCTAGCACCGTTACTAAGCTACGACTCCAAGCCTCTTGTTGAGCTTGCACTATTGCATAGATCATTTGAAACATCTGCTGCCCGTCCATGGCCTGCCCTGGTGGAATTACGGGCAATTGCGTCGATGGTGGAATGTCATTTTGCTGGATTCTCGTAGCATGATGACTTGCTTGTTGAGCTGATCGTCCTTCATCAACTGGTGTCGATTCATCTTCGTTGGTTACCAAAGTATCCCGTGGAGATATTGCAGGAGCCTCGTCGTTTGCTCGTGAATCCATAACTCTGCAACCAAAATAAACAATGAGAGGCGCTCAGGAATCAAGGCAGGATGCAATTCAAGAAATTGATTTGAATCCGATATAGATATCAAGAACGTTTCAAGCAAGTGGATGAGATCCTAGAAATTTATCCTATCTTATTGCAGGCATGTTCGGTCCCTAAGTTGAAACCGAACAATTTAGTCGTAGACCTGCATGGGCCACCACAAAAACTATGTCACGCCCCAGTCCCAAAATATCAAGGGACTAGACACGTGGCAATGGCCAGCAGCACGCACCGATGGACAAATCCAATTTAATGGATCCATCGGGACATACTTAAGCTGTATTACAATGTCCAGGGTTTGCTGATCTCATCCACAGAACAACATGAAAATATCAACCATGAAATATTTGCTGAAAGTAAAGTTACTATCCAAGATCCAGCAAGAAATAATACTAAGTCGGGTGGAGACAAATCCACTACCGAGAAACAAGAGAATACAGACAAGAAAATATGCTAGAAAGTAACTAAGAAGCAGGGCCCTCAACTGCTATCAAACTCTCATCTGGTGTTGGTCCATAAGCTGCGGTACTCCTCGTCTGCTAAATCTGGAGAACAAAACCAGGTCCTCAGGGGACATAGCAAGATACAAAAGAATACGAGCCAAATATAGTAATGATCATGCAAGATAGAGAAGAAAGTAAACACAAGCAAATAGACATGAGAAAGTACTATATCTAAGACAGTGGCATGCCAGTGATGTTATCAGACATGACTACAAGTAATCGGGGTAATCGCATCTCAATGGGAGATCACGATCCTATAGAAAGCAGTCCAATGGGGACTCACAGTCTATAGTATAGCTCTTTCGCAGCCCAACGGGAGCTCACGAAGGAGGTAGTCAAATGAACAAGTCTCTATCGCAGTACAATGGGTACTCACGATCGAGATTTGCTCAAGTATAGTCAATGTCCAATAACAGCATCTAGGAACTAAGAAACCAGTCAAGTCAACTCCAAGAATGTAAAGTAAACATAATCCATCACAATAGGTCTAGGAAACAAGTAGTGATCCAAGGAGAGAGCAAATAATAAACATGCACGCAAACCGAGGAAATAAGACTAGAGCAGCAATAATAAATCAACAAGCATCAAGAACTATATATGACAAGGAAGTAACAACTGAAAATCATGCAAACATTATACAAGAATATTGCAAGACATTGAAGAACAAAACCAGGAGACAAGTATCAAAACTGCAGGATTTGGCAAGGTATACTTGCCTGGGTTTTGTCTCCAATTATATCTCTGACTTTAGCAGGAATTTGCAGGCAGTACTCCGGCTGCTGAAACAAACATCACCATCAGATCCAGAAACTATCAATCAGCTAGAAACGCCTGCCCTTGAGTCCAATTTGGAGACAAGGGCAAAAACGTCATTTTCGGGTCAAGGCGGGGTCCAAATGTGGGCCGCTTTGCACCGAAAAATGCGTCAGGGTCAAAGGTCTCAAAAACAGTCCAACTTAGTGTCAACAGGTCAGGAACGATGATACGAACCCAACGGAACTTCCAGAATTGGATTCCGATGAGCCGTTCTCAAAATCGCCCGTCGAGTGGAGCCTGTGGGGCCCACTACACGCGATTTTGTCAACGTTCTCAAAATCGAACCAAACTTGACCCACAGGACCAGCGTATTGCTACGAGTCCGATGGCGCAAGTTTCGTCTCGATCTGACGTGTACACACTAAGTTACAGCGAGAATCAGAAAGTACGAATACGGGGCGTTGTCCGCGGATACGCACTGATTCCGGTGTGCACGCACATCCAAATCAGCTTCTGCGAAAGCCCGCACGTCCGTATCAGCGATGCTGACGTAACGATGAAGACCGCACGTGACCAAGTCGTCCCGTTTGGCAGGGCGTACTCGATTCCGGGGTGGAACAAGGTCTGGCTTTTTCCTGTTTTTGGATCGCGGTGTGCGATCACCACAGGACGCGATGCCCCGAGCGGTTTGTCTGGGCACCGAGAGGGTCATGCAGGGTTCGCAACGCAAAAGACGGAATTGAAAACGGGGTTACGAGCAACAAGTTATGAATACCTGAAGTAGGCTTCAAAAACCGAATTCCTCGTGTCCGACACGCCTAGGTTAGGGTTTACTGTGTCCTGTCTGAGAACCCTGTGTTCGAGTCCTCACTGTGTCCGTGGCTTGGCGGCACTGTTGACGGGGAGGCCGGCCGGAGGAGGAGCGTCGATGCACGCGGCGGCGCTGAGGCGGCACGGCACAGCGGCCTGCGGCGGAGTGCTGCGGGCGGAAGTTCTGGCCGCTCGGAGCTGGAGGAACTCGGTCGGGGCCGCGGCGGAGAGAGGCTGGGAACAGAGGGGATGGCCGGAGGAGATGACCCTGCGGCGCTCGGGTGAGGTGGAGGGGCGATTCTCAGGCGGCTGAGCTCCGGGCGGAGAAAACCAGGCGGAGAGGGAAGGGTTTTGCGGCGAGGTGGCGGGTACTCGCGAGGGCGGTGCTGGGGAGAAGAACCGCTGCGGGTGGCCGGCGGGCTGAGGGGTTCTGAAGCTGGCCGAGGAGAAAGGGGAAAGGCGGTGGAGGAGGGCAGCTTCTAGGGTTCTGGCGAGGGGAAGCGGCCGGCGGAGGGAACGGGGCTGGAGGGGATTCTAGGCTTAAATAGGGGAGGAAGGGGAGCTGAGCCGCCGTCCGTTGCTGGAGAGGAGGAGACGGCGACGGCGGCCGTTGACGGGAGACGAGCGGGCGGAGACGCGAGGCGGCGGCCGTTGCGGAAAGTCGGAGCGGCGCATAGCCGGAGCGGCGGCCGTTACGCCGGAGAAGAAACGCTAGGGGAGAGGAATCGTCTCAGGCGGGTCGGGTCTCTGACGGGTCGGGTTCGGGCAGACCCGCCCGTCCCGCTAGGCAGGGCTGGGTTGGGCTTCGGCCCACTGGGCCGGGCCGGGAATAATAATAATAATAATAATAATAATAATAATAATAATTAATTAGTTAATTAGTTTTTTAGGCTTTTTAAAAAATTCATCCGGGGTCCAATAAATTCCCGGAAAAATACCCTATGTCCAGTTTTTCATTTTACATCATAAAATATTATTTTCATGGTATTTTAACAATATTTATTAACATTTAAAAATCCTTTAATAATTAAAACACCTGATTTAATTACAGAAAAATCCAAGAAAATTCCAGAAAATTCAGAAAATTCCAAATTTATCAATTTTTGAAAAATCAGGGGGATTACACTCGTCGATCCCCCAACTCATCCCGCAGCCCCAGTCGTCGAACCCTCGACGAACACCGCCCGTCCCCAACTCCTCCGCCTCGACCATATCCCTCGACCATCCCCTCATAGCTCCGCCCTAGCCCAGATCCAACTACCATCCAGAACTCCCCGCTCTGCCGTCTCGCCATCAACCCAGCTCCTCCGCTCGACCTCGAACCCCCCCACAGTCCGGTCATCCGCTCCGCCCTAACCCGAGCCACCACCATCGCCATCTCGTAGACCTCCGCCTAGCCCCGTGCCCTAGCCACCGGCTCTGCCTCACAGACCTTCGCCCTGCCCCGTGCAGCCTCGACGACCCGCTGCCCTAGCCCGGACACGGCAGATTCGAATAAGGACACGGCACAGTGACCAGGACACGAGAAATCCTCGTTCCGTGGAGCCCTGTTCAGGTAACCCATTCTCTCTCCTCGTTGCTCTATTTTTTGTTCCGTCAGTTGTGATGTGTATGCTGTGTAACCCTCCCGATGCCCGTGTAACTCGCTCGGTGCGTCCCGTCCTGTGGCAATCGCAAACCGCGATCCAAAAAAGGAAAACCAACGCCCTATTTTATCCCGAAACTGAGTGCGCCCCGCCAAACGGAATGAATTGGTTGCGCGTGGTCTTCACCGAAATATGCACGCCATTGATACGGACGTGCGAGATTTTGCTGAAGTTGATTTGGATGTGCGTGCACACCGGAATTAACGCGTATCCGCCGACAACGTCCCGTATCCGTCTGTTCTGAAACATATTATAACTTTGTGTACACACGTCGGATCGAGATAAAATTTATGCCATCGGACTCATAAAAATACGCTGGTCCTATGACCCAAGTTTGGTTCGATTCTGAGAACGTTGACAAAATCGCGTATCGTGGGCCCCGCGGCTCCACCTGACGGGCGATTTTGTGAACGGCTCATCAAAATCCAGTTTTGGAAGTTCCGTTGGGTTCGTATCATCGTTCCTAACTTGTTGACACTAAGTTTGACAAATTTGGAGACCTTTGACCCTGGCACATTTTCGGTGCAAAGCGGCCCACATGTGGACCCCGCTTTGACCCGGAACTGTCATTTTTGCCCCTGTGTCCAAATTGGACTTAAGGACAGGCGTTTCTAGCTATTTGATATTTTCTGAGACTGTTGGTGATATTTATTACAGCTTTTGGAGGAGTACCTGCAGGATCCACTGATACAGGGACAGCTGTTGGTATTCAAACCCCGGACAAGTGTACCTTGCCAACCTTGCAGTCTTGTTACATATTTTTCTTGATTCATTTATATTGTTGTGCATGCTTAACCTAGGACCGTGTGACGTACTTAGCGTCCGATTAATAGTCGGGTGCCAACACTGTACGCAGAGTTGTGTAACGTCACCTAAAGATGGACATTCGTGACCCTTTACATTCTCGTACTTGTCTTATCAAGTACATTATAACCCAGGACACTTGACACTATTCATGAGACAGAATCTTCTAGAGATATTCGTGGTGATTTTTTATAGGATACAAGTTTATGACATAGACATTATATTCATAGATACTATATGACTGGTTGTATTAGCTATGATCTTGGGTGACATGTACATAAGACGTTGTGGACATAAGACGTGTGGTTACATTGGGTGGGGAGAGACACACAGGCTATAGGCTGTTTTATATATCTATCTACTACTATTGTGAGGCCGTAGACTCTCCAGCAGAGCTAGGCACATTACGTGTTATTACTGCTACCCGGCTCCCCGACACAGAGCTTGTAGTTGCTTCAGCCTGAGTACTAGTGATGCTCTCACTTGCATTTCACATAGATGGTTACATACTTACCCTATTTATTTCATTTACTAATGTACTGTATTTATTTTGGCATGAGTTATTTTGTACCTTGCTATGTCCCCTGAGGACCTGGATCCAGATTATGTCCCCAGGATTAGCATAGGAGATCCACCCATAGTTATACAGTACAGGAGCATTAGCAGGAGCAGGAGCAGACACTGGAGCAGTACCAGATCCAGTAGACGAGTGATCCCTGAGGGTATCTTCTGAGTATATATTGTTTTCATACTCAGTATTTGCTATGGTTATCTTTATTCTTGTATCTTGACGGATGTATCAGACTCATTATCGGGTTATTTCTCGAGTTTATATTTTATTGAGATTGATCTTTCTTTATGATTCTGATATTGTTGTATTCATTTCTGTGGATGAGATTAGTATATCTAGACCCTTATTGTTGTACTACAGCTTAAGTACGCCCTGATGGATCCATTAAATTAGGTTTGTCCATCAGTGTGTGCTGCTGGCCATTGCCACGTGTCTAGTCCCTCGGTATTTTGGGACTGGGGCGTGACACGCGTAGTACATTTGAAACATCTGTTGCCCGTCCATAGCTTGCCCTTGGGGGAATACGGGCATTGGTGGATTAAACTGCGACAATGGTGGGATGTCATCTTGCCAGGACCTTGAGGTATGTTGATTGGCTTGACTGCTTCGGTGAGTGGAGGGATCTCCACTCAATGGCGTCACTCCATCTTCTTCGTGGGTGACTACATCACCTTGCGGTGATCCTACAGGAGTCTCATCGTTTGCTCGTGGATCCATTACTCTGCATTCAAAACAAACTATAAGAGGCGCACAGGAAATCAATGCAGGATGCAAGTCAAGAAATTTTGAATCCAATATAGAGATCAAGAACGATTCAAGCAAGTGAATGAGATCTTATAACTTATCATATCCTTATTGCAGGCTTGCTCGGTCCCTAAGTTGAAACCGAAGCAATTTAGTCGTTGACCTGCATGGGTTACCACAAAAACTATATCACGTCCCAGTCCCAAAATATCGAGGGACTAGACACGTGGCAATGGCCAACAGCACACACCGATGGGCAAACCCAATTTAATGGACCCATCAAGGTGTACTTAAGCTGTAAAATAACAGTATGGGCAATGGTACGAATCTCATCCACAGAAATATATACAAACAATATCAGAAATATAAATCAACAGCAAGTCTCAATAAAATATAACTCGGGGAACAACCCGATAATAAGTCTGATACAGCAGTCAAGAGATAATACATAAAGAGTATAACCAGAGCAAATATTGAGTATAATAACCAGATACTTAGAAAAAATCTTCGGCAATCACCTCATCCTCGATTTCTGGTACTGCTCCAATGTATGCACCTGTTCCTGCTTCTGCTCCTGCTAATGCTCCTGTCCTGTATTCCTCGGGATAGATCTCGTATGCTAATCCTGGAAACATAATCCGGAATTCAGGTCCTCAGGGGACATAGCAAGGTACAAAATAACATAAGCTAAAATAAATATAGTGCAATAGTAAATAAAATAATAGGGTAAACTATATAACCAGCTAAGTGATATGCAAGATGAGAGCATCACTAGAACTCAGGCTGAGACCACTATAAGCTCGAGGTCGGGGAGCCGGTAGCAGTGATATCACTAGTAGAGTGCCTAGCTCTAATATAGAGTCTAAGGCCTCACCATAATAAATATATATATAAATTAGCCTATAGCCTGTGTGTCTCTCCCCACCCAATGTAATCACACGTCTCATGTCCATGACACGCAAGATCATATCTAATACAGCAAGTCATAATGATATCTAAGCATGTATAAAGTATATGTTACGAAACTTGTATCCTATACAGAATCCCCATGAATATCTCAGAAAGATTCTGTCTCATGAATAGTGTCTGGTGTCCTGGGTATGACATACTTGATAAGACAAGCACGAGAATATATAGGGTCTCGATATCCATGACTATGTGACGTTACATAATGCCGCGTACGATGTTGACACCCGAATATTATTCGGACCCTAAGTAATGTTACACGATCATAGGTTGAACAGAGAGATTACAGTAAATAATCAAGAGAATAATATAAACAAATACTGCAAGTATGACAAGGTACACTTGCCTGGGGTTCTGACTCCAACTGTTGCTCTGGTATCAGCGGGATCTGCAGGTACTGCTCCGATTGCTGAAATAAATATTATCATCAGGTTCAGAAGATATCAAATAGCTAGAATTTTTTGTTTATAACTCTAATTTGGACACAGGGACAAAATTAAAAGTTTCTAGTCAAAGCGGGGTCCCCATGTGGCCCCGCTTCGCACCAAAAAATGTGTCAGCGATAGTATTCTATAAATTCATCAAACTTAGTAGCTACGAGTCTAGAACGACGATACAAACCCAAAGGAATATCCAGAACTGGATTCTGATGAGCCGATCATAAAATCGTCCGTCAAGTGGAGCCGTGAGGCCCTCGATACGCAATTTTGTCAACGTTCTCAGAATCGAACCAAACTTGGGTCACAGGACCAGCGTATTGCTATGAGTCCGATGGCACAAGTTTCGTTTCGATATGAAGTACGTATACGAAGTTACAATGAGTTCTAGAACAGGGCCGATACGGGGTGTTGTCGACGGATACGCGTTGATTCTGGTGTGCACGCACATCCAAATCAAATTCTGTAAAATTTTATACGTCCGTATTAATGGCGCGCACCTTTTGGTGAAGTCCGCACACGACCAAGTCATCCCGTTTAGCGGGGCGCACCCAGTTCCGGAGAAAAATATGGTATTTATTTTCATAATTTTGGGTCGTAATTTACGATCGCCACAGGATTTGATATCCCGAACAAATTATATGTGATTTGAGAGGGTCACGCAGTCTACGCATCATAGCAGATGAAACAAAAATGGGACAGCAAGGAGAGAGAAACAGTCACCTAAACAGGGCTCCGAAGATGACTGAAAATATGGGTTTTCGCGAGGCGGTGCGACATGGCACGGCCGGCTTGCTGGCGGCGGCTAAGGCACGGCGGAGGCGATTGCTCGTCTCGGTGGTGGCATCGTCGGGTTCGCCGGAGTCGGGGTGGCCAACTGCGGGGTCGATGGAGGAAGAAGGTGGCCGGAGACGCTGGAGTCGCCGGGATTCGTCGAGGTGGTCGGTGACAGTGGTGGTTGCAGAGGAGGAAGGCGGTGGGGCTCGGGGAGAGTTGTGGTGGTCAGTGGTGGATGGGAGCAGCCGGGCTGGGTCGAGGGGCAGCGGAGGTGAGTGATGGCGGTGGAGCTCAGGACGGATGATCTTCGACGGCCGAAGGAAAATAGTGGAGAGAGGTGATGGATGTGGTGGTGGTTGGGGGTTGCCGGGTTTATATAGGAGGAGAGGGAGGGCGAAGGGCGACCGATGAGTTTAGGGGAGGCGAAGGGGAAGAGGCGGCGTTCGGCGGCAGTGAAACTCCTAGCGGAGGAGGCGGAGAGGCGCCGACAGCGGGTCGGGGAGGCGAAGAGTCGGGGTAGAATTGGTTTTAGGGTTTCACTGTAGCAGCGGGTTATCGAGTCGGGTTTCGGATTTAGGATCTGGATCCGACCCGATCCGATAGGGTATGGGTCTGGTTCGGGTTAGCGGGTTCCGGGTTGGGTTCAAACCCGACCCGACCCGCTAGGGTTTAGGCCCGGTTCAGAATTTTGGCCGGTCTGGGTTGGTTTTGTTCAATAAATCGGTTGGTTCAGGTTAGTTTATTTTGGTTTAATAAATAACTTAGTTTTTAGGTCTTTAAAAATGGTTCTGGGGTCCAATAAATTTCTGAAAAATTAGCCTATGTCTAATATTTTATTTTATACCCAAAAATATTATTTTTATATTATTTTAATATTTAATAAAATAATTTAGAATTATTTAAAACCAGAATACCTTGATTTTAATTAGTTTAAAATTACAGAAAATTCTCGAAAAATTATTTTTAAAATCTTAAAAAAATTTGGGGGTTTACAGGCATCTACTAGAAGTGGCACGTTCTTTGATGCTGACAATGAATGTGCCAAAATTCTTATGGAGTGAGGCTGTTATGACAGCAACTTATCTAATTAACATGATGCCGTTAAGAGTATTAGGGATACCATGTGAGATGCTCTTAGGCTCTAATATTTTTATTGTTCCACCTATAGTGTTTGGCTGCACATATTTTGTACGAGATCACGGAATGATGGTGAGCAAGCTGGATACACAAGCAGTTAAATGTATCTTTATAGGCTACTCATCAAGTAAGAAATGATACAAGTGTTGGTGTCCTACTGAAAGAAGGCTGTTTATCAGTATGGACGTGATATTTCAAAATTTTGAACCATTTTATGGGAAGAAGACAGAGTTAAGTTCCTTGTTCGATGATGGCTCTACTAATACTAGTAGAGAGGGAAAGAATGAGAGTGACATCGTGGTTCATATAATTTTATGTTATTTTGAGTCACCGAGGAGTGATGGTGTCTCAGGGGGAGTCGACAGGCAGGGGGAGCTGAGAGTATGTAGAGAGAATGAGCAGCATGAGCAGCAGCAGCAGCATGAGCTTCCTCCTTCTGTGCCTAGGCTAGTACCCACAAATGCTGATGTCCCAAGTTTCTCTTCTCCAAAACCTTCTTCAGCCCTTCCACCTGGGTCACCTGGTAATAATTCCTTCTATGATGCTTCTAATACTCATGTCTTACTTTGTAGAACTTCTAGAGTCAATGCTGAAAAACCTCCAGCTAAGTTTGGCAGTTGGGATACTGATATTGCATATTACATTTTATATGCATCCACTCCACCTGCATATAAGTCCTTCCTTGCATCATTAGTTTCAGTGGTTGTACCTACAACTGGCAGGTAGCTAAGCAAGATCCTAGGTGGTTGAGTGCTATGTAGGAGGAACTTCAGGCCTTGAAGAAGAACGACACATGGAAGCTGGTACCACTGCCAGCTGAAAAGCGTAATGTTGAATGTAAATGGGTTTATACTGTTAAGCAAACTCCATAGGGCAAGATTGACAAGTATAAGGCCAGATTATTTGCTAAAGGCTATAGCCAAACTTATGGTATCGACTATGACGAGACATTTGCTCCAGTAGAAAAGATGAGCACTGTGCGAGTGTTGGTGTCATGTGCTGCCAACTTCAATTGGCAACTACATCAGCTAGATGTCAAAAATGTCTTTTTGCATGGGGACCTCCAGGAGGAGGTGTATATGGAGATTCCACCAGGCTTTGCTAATTCATAAGCAACAAAAAAGGTATACAAATTAAAGAAGTCTTTGTATGGGCTAAAGCAGTCTCCGAGAACATGGTTTGATAGATTCAGGCTTGCAGTCTGTGGTATGGGATATATGCAGTGCAATGGAGATCATACTGTATTTTGCAGGCACTCCAAGACTCGTATCACTGTTCTTGTAGTCTATGTTGATGATATTGTAATTACTGGAGACGATACTGAGGAGATCCTACGGCTGAAGAAAAGACTTGGAGAGAAATTTGAAGTTAAGGATCTGGGGCAGTTGAAGTACTTCATCGGAATTAAAATTACAAGGCCACGAAAGGGTATAGTGCTTTCTCAGCGAAAGTATACCCTGGACCTTCTTTCAGAGACATAAATACTGGGTTGCAGGGTTGCTTCTACTCCTATCGAGCAGAATCACAAGTTGTGTGCTGAGGATGGTGATCCGGTGAGTAAGGAGCAATATCAAAGATTAGTTGGTCGGCTTATATATCTATGTCATATGATACATGATATTACTTATACCGTGAGTGTGGTGAGTAGATATATGCATGATCCCAGAGAGTAGCATATGGAGGCCCTTCGCAGAATTCTCAGGTATGTTAAAGGAAGTCCAGGAAATGCTTTATGGTTCAGAAGTTTTGGACATCTGAGAGTTGAAGGCTACTGTGATGCTGATTAGGCGGGTTGTATGGACGATTATAAGTCCACTACAGGTTACTGTATTTTTGTTGGAGGCAATCTTGTATCTTGGCGCAGCAAGAAGCAAGATGTAGTGGCTAGGTCTACAATTGAGGCCGAGTATAGGGCTATGGCAGTTAGCCTGTGCGAGATGATGTGGGTGAAGAGCTTGTTGGCTGAGATGCGTTTATTTAGAGGAGACTCCCTGCAACTTTGGTGTGACAACAAATCAGCAATTGATATTGCAAACAATCCAGTACAGCATGATCGCACCATACAAGTGGAGATTGATCGGTTATTCATCAAGGAGCAACTGAATATAAACGTTTTGACTTTGAACTTATGTGAAATCAGCGTAGCAGTTAGCTGATTGTTTAACTAAAGGTTTGGGTTCTAGAGAATTTGACATATTTTGTAACAAAATGAGGATGATTGATATATATATCGTCCATCTTGAGGGGGGGTGTTGAGTTATGAGAACTTCTTTAGTCCCACATTGGATAGAAAGTAAGGAGCGGGTTAGTCTCCTCATATATATATATATATGAACCTCTTATTTGAAAAATAAATCAATTAAGTATTTCTACATTATAACATTTAAAATATTTTTCTTTCTATGAAAAAAATAAAATACCACTGTTAGTCAACTAATAAAACTACGTTGTTGGATATTCATTTACACGTGGAGATGACAAAGAATATTGTGAGCAGCATTTCTTTTGTCTTATCCATTGGCGGCCAACGGCTTCATCCGGTCAAACTCAAATTTGGAAACCAAATGGAGGCACACTCAACACAAATATATATTCAATAGAATGTGACAGCGGAAGCTTGTACGTTAAATTATATTAAATTTATAATAGGATGGTGGCTATTCATCATGGCATGGCCATGAGTATGCATGCCAACATACATTAGTAAAACATCCAACTCTGAGTTATTCTTTTGGTTATCGAGAAAAGATATAAGACCTCGACTAAGTATCGAAAAATCAGTTGATCGAGCCACGGTGACGTATTATTTCTTTCATTTATTGTAATGCTGCATACGCAAAAATTTCGTATGAAATGCCGATCCACATTAAAAAACATAAATTAGTAAAACAAACAATAAAAATTGTTAATTGTTAAAAGAGCAAACCTCTCGACATGCAACACAGTTGTTAGAAGAACAAAACTCTTAAAGCAATATTGTTGTTGGATGAACTCCTTGTCAGAGTGATGAAAATCATCATTGTTTAAATCAAGATTCGATCATTCCTGTCAATATGCTTCCGAAAATCATTAACTTCGAAAGAACTTTTAGAACGTTCCTACTCACCCTGTTGGACTTTGGACATGGAACTCTTTCTTGCTGTTGTTGCTCGCTCTTTTCTCTCCTTTTGTCTAATCTTTTCACAAGTGAAAAAGACTGACATTATATAAGAGAGCCAATACCCTAGCAGTCATAACCATCTACTACCAATATAGACGGATAAGTAGAAAATTAGTCCGCATTAAGGAGGTGGTTACAAACATAAAATCCCTATAAATATATCTTTGATAAAGGCACAATCTTTTTTGTTACTGGACATCATAGGCTAGGGTACAACACACGTAAGTTGTAAATTTGTCAAAAACTAACTTTAAAATATATTGGAGGTAACACCACTCTCCTTTCTTCTCTAACATAACACTCATCTCTTCGTAACTTTTTCTTCCCTCGTTCTCTTTCTCTCTCTCCCTCTCTTAACCCCAATTAGAGAAGGCACACACAAAGACTCCTTCTCTCATGGGACTTTTTCTGAAGTTTCGAATCCAGTTTCGGAATTTCGAACTTCAAAAATTGATAAAGTCATGTTTGGGACGACGGAGGACTGCTAAAATTTTAAAAATTCTAAGACATAGCAACTTCTGTCTAACGACTACCAAAATTTTGTCAGTCCAAAATTTTTAAGTTATTACTTTATCAATTTTTTACTAATTATATTCTCCTAATCAATATATTTTTAATTTGTATCAATATCTTTTCAATTTTTAACTAATTATGTTCTCCTAATCAATATCCCTTCAATTTTAATTTATTATAATCTGTTAGAAAATGCAATATCCCTTCAAGCTTTATCAAGAGCAAAAGATTTATTTAATTGATTATATACATTTTTATTATCTAGGATTGCAAAAAAAAATTAGCAGTCATATGATTATCTAGAACTACAAAAAATTTGACAGTCCTTTGTTGTCTCCAATGAAACTGTTTCGTTTTTGAAGCTTTGAAACTCCATTAATGTAGCTTAAAACTTCAAAAATAGTACCAAATAGGATCTATGCATAAGACATGAATGCACGTTAAGAAATTTGGGAAGAAAGAAAAAGAAACCATTTTTTTAATATATTTGAAGAGTTGTGATGCTCCCTACACTACTCAAAAATATTTTGGGTATTAAAATATGACCAACATTTTAACATTTTTGTGACGTCCCTAACAAAAAACGTTGTGCATTTGTCATAGGCCTATAAATAAGATAGTTACAAAATTGAATTGATCAACAAACAAAAAAACTGTAACAGAAGAGCAGAAGATCTTGCGCGGAAGCAGTATAACAGAAGTTTCACGCAACCCGGGAAGCCCGAGGAACACAGAGCCTCGGACGTCGTGAAACTACCGCGACGCGACCGCTAGCACCACATTGCTTTCGCAGCGTCACCGTGCAAAAATGCGCTCAATGGTACGTGTGAAATACAAAGTGTGCAAATCAAAGCGTCATTTTGTGCCATTTGTCCAGGACTGAGTTCGAGTCTGGTTTGTTGTGAGATTTGAACCTCATTCACTAGAAAAAAAAAATTTCAAACCATACAAACCACTCAAATTAACACACATGTGTACAAGATAATAAATGAAACTTCAAATACCTCTACTCTTTATAAATAGGGTTAAAAATAGCTCAAAATTGACCGTCTAAGACGTTTGTATATCCTCACGTAATTAAAAATTAATAAATTTTAACTAATTGTCCAACTTCCTAATATTATCTAATTATAGTCAAACATCTCTAGTTCATATGATTATGATGAAAGACACATTTTTGACGAAATATATTCGAATTTACGAAATAACAATATTTATAACAAATTTAAATTTATTTATTTTTAAAAAAAAATTTTATATTCGTGTAATGCTTGGACGTGCATGTTACTAAGTTAATATATACACTTCAAATGTGATGTATACAATAATGCTAAGTTTACAACCAAAATACCTAAACCACCCCCCCCCCCCCCCCCCCCCCCACCCCACCCACTCGGTCCCACTTCTTTTCTTTATTTTCCTATGAAAGTCGATCACGTGGCGGTTGTAAACTCTTTCAACTACTTTTGATCGCAGGTCTATTTGTTTAGGTGTAAGTGGGCTAAAACTCGATTACCTTGGAAAACTCATCAATCATTAACGAGTTTCGTTGTTTGGTTCGAACATTGAAACTCCTCTAACCAATATCCAAAAAGTAATGATGACTTTCGTACACTTTCAATCCACGTCAAAAAAATAATGATGACTTACGTACACTTTCAACCAAATCCAAATAACCACCCACTTTCAACAATCATATCTCTAACCAACCTCCACTTTCAACAACCATCCAAATAACGGAACTTTCTTTCTTTTTTTCCACTTTCAACAACCAACCAAACAACGGAACTCCTTTCTTTTCATTTTCATATTTTTTATTTTTACCAAATCATCCAAACAACGTAAGTCAATTTTTTGACGTACGCATCTCATTTTCGTAAACTAGCGATAATTTTTATCAGTTTCATCCAACTACAGCTAGGGGTGAGCAATTTTCGATTTTTAACCGAAAATCGAACCGAACCGAACCGAACCGGACCAAAATTGAAATTCGGTTCGGTTTTTAATCAACCGGTTCGGATTTCGGTTTTATCATTTGATTAATTTCGGTTATCGGTTCGGTTTTTTATTTTGGATTCCGAAACCCGAACCGAACCGAAAACCGAATCACTACATTATAAAAGAAAAAAAAACCGGTTTTTATGAATTTGGCATACACTCACCACTTGGTATAAAATTAGTTTATTTTTATTTTTGGTACACAATTTTGGTTTTTCTCAGTTAGGTTTGATTTTTTTTCGGTTTTTATGAATTTGGAATACACTCACCACTTGGACCTCAAAAACCGAACCGACCAAGAACCGAACCGATTTAATTCCGTTCGATTTTTTTCGGTCTTTACAAATTCGGTTCGATTTTCGGTTTTGCAAAAAATAATTTTCGATTTTTTTGATTTTTTTCGATTTTTGAATATTCGATTCGGTTTGAACCGAACCGAACCGTTGCTCACCCTAACTACAGCCAACCAAACAGACCAAAGAGTAGCATTGTCCTTTCAATATAAACTCCAACATAATCGCCTTATCGTGCCACTGGAAAGCCCTTGTTCGTTAGTGGCAGTCTTTATCTTAAAGGACAGAAAGTGGGCCCCAATGTGGGCCCATCTCAGCCATGGGTGGCCCACATTTAGAGCTACGTGTGGTACGAGATCTAGATTTTTCCGCGAACTAATTGACTTGAGAACGGGACTAGGAATGGAATATTCACGAACCAAGAAAGCAGCCAACACATAGAGACGTGTCAACATAGACATAGTCACGTTTTGTCAAAATGTAGTGAACGTGACATTCCAACTACTTTTGTTCAACGTTGTCGTTCTTGTTGCTCCCCCCATTAATGTCTGCTTTTAGCTTCCAGGAACTTCTTTTCTAAACTATTTTTTGCGTAATTAGTAAAAAAAAATTAATTTGATTTTGATATTTGATTTTAAAGCATGTGCGCTTCCGTTTGAGAAAATTACATTTACAGCATCAAAGTTTATTGAAATTGCACAAAAAACAATACAATTTCTAAAATTACATAGAAAACAAAAAATAAAAATGTACATTTAATGGTCGTTTTGCACAAATATCCTATTAGAAGGTGCTTCTTGGCAACTGTCATTGCCAAAAGTTTAAATTAAACCGTTAAAGCTCTAAGCTCTTACCCACTTAAACTTTAATTAAACCATGTTTTGAATTAAATAAAATAAAACGCAAAGCCTGTCCATTAAAAGGATATTTTTGTGCAAATTTATTTTGTTTGATTAATATTTATTAATTGGCATGTAATAATTAAAAGTAACAAAAAAAAAAAAAACCTACATATCAGCATTTAATAATTATGTTGTAAGGGATTGTTTGGTTCGGCAAGGTAGAACAAAGTTAAAAAAAAATAAAAAATAAAAAAATCGATATTTTACATCTGCACTGCGGTGAAGTGGAACGAAGTAAAAAAAAAAATCGTTTTGGTTATTTGGAGAAGATGAGGTTAGAAGTGAAAATCCTAAAGTTTGGTTGTTGAAGTGAGAGAAAAAAAAAATAGTAACTTTTTTTCGAAGTGACATTAATAGTAAATTTTCTTTTTGTTAAAGTAGAGGAACGGAAATGAGGATTTTTTAATTTCAAACTCAACTTCGGAGAAAAAAACTCCGATATCAAAACTCTGATTTCGTGATAGACAAAATTTATTGTTCATATCAAATCACGATAAATTTTATATGCAAATCTTTCAAACACATAAAATGATCTAAATTTTGAATTTTGATCACTTCTGCGTTCCAAATCCGAAATCAAAAATCTCCTAAGCGATGTTAAAGATGTCGTAAGTGAAGTTACCATGCTCGTAAATTTAACGATTTGGTGCTTATGAAAATATAAGAGTTAGCTTTTGAAAATAGATGTCCATAAAATAAGCTACCTTGCATAGAAAACACAAAAAAAAAATTGCTACTAAACATCTTTTCTTCCTTCTTCCTCTTGAAGAAGCAACACACACAAAATGCAAAATAAGCAATATCAAACCAACTTAACCACACAAAAACGCTAGAAATTTATGATAAGAACAAGAATAAAAAATGATGAAACAAATGATAACCCGACTTGATAATATGACAACTTTAGTGTAATATTCAGGAGAAATCAATCTTGTAACATTTGTCATGATAATTAATCAAACACTTATAGTAATCCAAACATGATGTCTTTGATATATTTTAAACAAAGTTAATATATAATATATTGATGTAGGTGAGAAGAACTTCGACATGACCTAAAATTGTACATTATCCACTAATGATTGTTTAGTCGCGCATGCACTTAATTAAAAGTATATAAGTACTAGATTTTATTTTATTTTATAAAAAAACGTGAGTTTGAATACAAAAAAATCCATTTAAAATACATAGGTATATTAGGTCGAATACATGAGGGTATGCGTGTATTTTTAATGTCAAGTGGAACTTCCAAAACTCTACAACTACCATATAAATAAATTAGAAAGATTATACAAGAAGAAATTCAATTCTTTTGATCCATACTTCCTAGTATTTTATGTCAACTTGCTAAAGCTTAATTTAATTGTCAACTACATGCAGAGATTAATGAGTCATAGGCGCGGTATTTTTTCAAATCAATCAATCCACATCTAATTCATCATATTTCCTTCTAGTCTATTACAACTTGAATTTTTCAAATCAATAAACCGAAATTTTAAAAATCCGAAATCGAAACCGAACAAAAATTATTTAAAGTCGAAACCGAACCGAAACGAATAACGATTTGGTTTATTCGGTTTGTCCAGTTGGACTATTTCTAATGTTTAATAGGTAGGATATAAAGTTGATCGTGATTAAATGATATTAAAAATTATAATTTGTATACACACATTGCGTCCAAAGTTAGATTAATTGTTAAATTACTAAAGTTTGGCTTCAAAATACATACATACAATTGTTTCTTGCAAAATATACACATTTTGATTACAACATATGTATAGAATTGAGGTTATTTGTATAATTGTATAAGTCTTATTCGATTTTCGATTTTGGATCGAAACCGAAACAAAAAACCGAAATCGAATAATTTTTTTTAATATTTTCAAAACCGAATTCCAAACGAATTTTTTTCAAATCGAACCAAATTATTTTTTTATAATTAATAAATTAGATCTTAATTTTGGGGTCCTAGTAAATATAAAATTCAAATGTGTAGAATGAAGAAATCATGTTCAATGTCACACGTGTGGATTAAGAGACAAACTATCCCTAATGTCAACCCACTAGATGATTTTGCCCAAATAAATGATTGCATTTTCTTACATGCATGAATATAAAGGGCAACTTGGTCAATAAATATTGGGTGTGCTATATTCTTACATGATAGTTCGAACCTATTAGCATCAAAGTAAAGAGAGAACAAAAAGAGTTGTCATTGTCAACCTCGGACAAATTTAAAATCAAGAGATGAAAACCTTTGTATACACGTGTCCGGAATATCAAAAGAATACATGGATCACTATGAATAGTACGGATCATTGAATAAAAAAAAGGAATAATTTAGCATATCAATAATGCTAAGTTTACTACCAAATATTTACAACCTCCTTACAACCGATCCCGGTAAAAAAGTAGTAGAAAAAAATAATGTAAGTCTTTCATTCATTATAATATTACATATATAAACATTCACATATCAACTTGGATCTAAGTCACATGGACCAATCACCATATACACAATTTAATCATACAATTTAGTTCCAATACCCCCCCTCAAGTTGGAACATGTAAGTCACAAATGTCCAACTTACACAAAAGAAACTCAAATTGTCGTTTGCATAAAGCTTTGGTAAAAACATCCGTCAATTGCCCATCCGTCGGCACATGAGATGGACGAATAACTCCATCAAGAACAACTTCCTTAAAAAAGTGATTATCCATCGCAATGTATTTTGTGCGCTCATGAAAAACTTGATTCTGTGTAAGATGTAAAGCAGATTGGCTATCACAAAACAAATCCATAGCATACGAATGTTGCACCCTCAAACTGCCAAGCAACCCTTTGAGCCACTTAAGCTCACACGTGACCGCCGCCATCGCATGATATTCTGCTTCGACCGAAGAGCGGGACAACGTCACCTGTTTCTTCGTCTTCTAAGAGATAGGCGAATCACCAAGAAAAATCAACCAACCAGACAAAGAGCGTCTCGTGATGGGATAACTCGCCTAATCGGAATCACACCACCCCCGGAGCTACAAATCACAGTCAGAGCGAAGGAGAATGCCTTGACCAGGACAACCCTTCAGATATTTAACAAACCCTCAAAGCCGCATCCCAATGATCACGTCGGGACTCATGCATAAACTGCGACAAGTTATGAACAACGTAAGCAAAATTCGGCCGGATAAACGAAAGATAGATCAGTCGCCCCATGAGTCGCCGATATGCTTCCTCATCCGACAATAGTGGACTTATAGAGCGTGCCAGTTGATGATGTTGTTCCATGGAAAAGCTTGCGGGTTTTGCCCCCAATAATCCTGTCTCAGAGATAATTTCAAGTGTATATTTTTGTTGGCACAAAAAAATTCCCTCCGCACTTCGAGCTACCTCAACTCCAAGAATAAACTTCAACACCCCATGGTCCTTCATATGAAAGCATGTACTCATATAATTCTTCAAGGCAGTAAGAGGAACAGAATTATTGCCAGAGAGAATCAAATCGTCGACATACACAAGAACATTCATCTGAACATCACCCTTATGAAGAGTAAAAAATGAGTAGTCAGAGTATAATTGGCAAAATTCGTACTCCCGTAAAGAATATGCCAATTTCGCAAACCAACAACGAGGCGTCTGTTTAAGTCCATAAAGAGATTTTCGTAGCCGACATACCTGATCAGGATGTGTGGTTCGGAAACCAGGTGGTAGTTTCATATACACTTCTTCGGTAAGATCTCCATGCAGGAAAGCATTGTGAAGATCCATCTGATATAGTTTCAAATTTTTTACTGCAGCTACAGCTAGAAAAGCACGAACATAAACCAATTTTCGCAACCAGAGCAAAAGTATTAGTATAATCAATCCCTTCAACATGATGATTGCCGAAAACCACCAAACAGACTTTAAGCTGCTCAACACTCCCATCAGAATTATACTTTATCTTATACACCCACTAGCTCCCTAGAGCACATTTTCCAACCGGAAGTGTCTCCATTATCCAGGTATCATTATCCACCAAAGTCTGTATCTCTTTCTGCATAGCTTTATGCCATCCTGCATCTTTAACCGCCTCTTTAAAGGAGGCTGGTTTTGTACCTGTAGTTATAGCTGCAAGAAAATTTCTCTATCCCAGAGAAAATCGATCACAATTCAAAAAATGTGCTATAGGATAAGGAGTACCTGAGGAGTGATTGGACATGGTGGAATATTGGGAGGAAGGACTGTATCTCAACTTTCGTATTGTATTTGTAACAAAATTGTGGAGCTTCACGGACAAAATTTTGGCACGCATTCTACGCTCTAGTACACCCTCACCATCTGGCACCCCCACCCCCGCCTCATCCTCCGTCGGCTTATCCTCCACAGCAGCTTCAGCAGGGCCACCCTCACCATCAGCCGCCCCCACCGCGTCGTACCCATCCGGGGATACGATTGTCCCATCCGTATGAGGTAAATCACACCCCGTAGTACTGCCGATCACAAGATTAAAATCCAAATCATTATCACCCACGACAGGAGGCGCAAGCTCAGGTGAAGATGTACCACCACGATCATCCTCAACAGAATAGGGAAACTCGGTCTCATAAAATTTAACATCTCGAGAGACAAAAAAATCACTAGTAGCAAAATCATACAATTTTTAACCCTTTTTGCCATGAGGATATCCCACAAAAATACACTTTCGACTGCGACTGACAAATTTGTCCATTTTAGCTTTTTTGTTGTGGGCGAAACATAGACAACAAAAAACACGTAATTCATCATAAGAAGGAGAAATACCAAATAAAATTTTATAAGGGGTTTTAAAACCATGAAGAGTTGAAGGGGTTCGATTGATCAAAAAATCGTCCGCCAAAATACATTCTCCCCAAAAAAATTGGTAAATTTTTCTAAAAACGTAAAACACGTGCCACATTCAAAATATGTCTATATTTTCGTCCGACCCTCCCATTCTGCTAAGGTATACCCACAGAAGATGTCTGAAACAAAATATCATTCTGTGCAAAGTAGTCACGCATGCAATTAAACTAAGTACCATTATCACTTCACACAATTCGAACTTTGAAATTAAATTGCCACTCAATCATAGAAAAAAATAACGAGAACATCTTGTATACTTCAGTCGTATCAATCAACAAAAACACTCAAACAGCACGAGAAAATCATCCACAATCGTCAAAAAATATCGAACTCCACAAGAAGAAGGCGTAGGATACGGCCTCCAAAGATCATAATGTATCAAATCAAAAATTACAACATCCCGAGAGTCACTGACAGAAAAAATATCTCGAGTTTGCTTTGCCTGATGGCAAACTTCACATGCCTTATTCACTGAACTACTAGAGCTACTAACAACAGGAAGATACTTTACTACTTTATCAGAAGGATGCCCAAGCCGCTGATGCCAAATGTCCAGAGAAGTCGTACCAGTTACTGCCAAGGCCTGAGTCTTCGGAAGATACTTTGCCTGAAGTCGTGCCAGTTACTAGAGCTACTAACAGCAGGAAGAGACTTTGCCTGATGCAAAACTTCACATGTCTTATTCACCTAAACGCATATTTTCTAGTCTTGTCTTGTCTTGGTCATCCAGCTACTAATCCTGAACTTTACCCATTACTGATTCCTGAAACTACTTATTTACACATTGCTCTTATTTATATTTTCTTATGTTATTGAATGTTTGCATGCTAGTTTTAGTTCCTAAGTTGGCTCCCTTGTGGTACTTGCTATTTTTGGGGTCTGACCCCACTGTTTTGTATGGCCAGATTTTGGAGCAACACCACAGGATACCACGTACTTTCCGCCTCCAGATGGTGAACACCAGGGGCACCCGAGGACTTGAGTAAATTTCTTCTTCATCACCCACCTGATCTTATACTTGTACTTTTGAGGCATTTAGCCACTGAGCAAATGTTCAGCTCGTATTTTGATACTTGACATCCTAGCCTGCGGGCCTACATATAAAGCATATTCTAGACTATAGCTAGAGCTGATCATGTAATATTGCACTATACTAGTTCTTTATTTTGGGTAACTAGCTTTATGATCATCTATGTATGTATAGTTTGGGATGCCTTAATATTATATGTTTGGTGATTATGCTTCTTATAACTTGTTGTTTGCTTGATATTGAGACAACTAGGACCCTTGACCCAGGAATGCATGTTGAATTGTAGAGTAAACCCTCACATGTCTAGACAGTCATGACCGTATCTCGGGGTATAGAATACTCTGGTGTACGTAGCTGGCTTTGTCCGCCCACGCTCTCCAGTATTCTGGTTCTGGAACGTGGCAGCTGTTGCGCTACACTAGTACGTGGATATTTTGTTACACTATTGCTACACATAGATGGGCTTGTTTGCCCAACTCGGAACGATCCCGACCGAATTTCGAACGACCCGGCCAACTTCACAACGTGAAAGGGAGGTAAGAGCATCATTAGTAGTTGGAACTCTCCAATACAATTTTGGGCCCAAAATTTCAAAAAAAAAAAGTAAATGTAGAATGGGTTGAGTTTTTATGAGAATTGTAGGAAATGATAAAGTGAGCTCCGATCCCAAAGATTGTGTGATCAAAAATTGATGTGAGAAAAAAATTAATGTAAAATCTAAAATCTAGAAAGTTGGACTCAAAATTGGAACTTACTATTCTACAAAATTGGTTCCTACAATCTAGAATCTAAAAATCGGAAGGCCAAACCTATAGCTCCCATGGGTGGGGTAGGACCAAAAATCTAAAAATTAGGACTAGGGATGGAACTTACTATCGCGTCCATTCACAAAATACCAAGGGACAAGCCACGTGGCAATGACCAACAGCACAACTCCAATGGGTAAATCCAATTTAATGGACCCGTTAGAGTGCACTTAAGCTGTAATACATATAAAATGGTCTATAAATATCTGTCATAATTTATATATCTAATCTCATCCATAATAAGTAACAAAATTATAAAGAGACGAGTCCAGTCACAATAATATAAAATGATCTGTCCAACCAAAGCAATATAAATAATGTCATGGAGAATAATCCGTCATCAAAATGGAAAAAAAATAACTCAAAGTACAATATCCAGAAGTCGCTACACGATCAAATATCTAAGAACACTAAGCATAATAAATTAATGGTGAGAATACTGTGTGCTTAAGAGAAGTCCTCCGAAATAACCTCGTCCTCTGCAACCTGTACGTCTCCAATAGCAGCATATGCCCTGTAAACCTCGGGATAGCTCTCCTCGTCTACACCTGGGGACATAATTCGGATCTAGGTCCTCAGGGGATATAGCAAGGTACAATAAACACTCAAGCCAAATAAAATACAGTAAGAAAAAATAAAACCTCAGGGCAAGCTATGTAACCAGCTAAGTAAAATACAAATGAGAGCATCACTAGTACTCAGGCTGAGACCACTACAAGCTCTGTTTCGGGGAGCCCATAGCAGCAAGTAGTATCTCGTAGTGCCAGTAAATGTGCCAAGCTCTGGTACAGAGACTAAAGCACCTCCAGTAACATAGTATATATATAAACATAATCAGCATGCAGCATGTGTGTCTTTTCCCACCCAATGTGTCATGACCCAATTCCGTGGAATCTTTGGGGCATCCCCCGAATCGTGACCGCCGTGCGGGCCTGGGGTTGCGCCCGCATAAGGCTAGAGTATTTTGCATAACGAGCACATATTCAGAGTACGCAGATAAATTGAAACACAGATTTAAAATATGGAAAAGTTTTCTTTATTGATTATGAACATCTATAACAAACTCTTGGACAAGTCAGCTAATTTGCCGCACGAGCTTACAAAAGTGTTGACATAAAATGAGATAGCAGTCATGTACATTACATCCCTTTACTAAACTTCAAAATGATAAAGACCTTCGGGCTGGATCACGTCCTTCCCACGGAGCTGTATTGTGTATAGAGTTGCAAGCTCCTGCTTCAAAATGCTTCAAGGGTGGCACGATCTAAACATGCCTAGCTGGACTGGATCGGGAAGACGACTTCTGCTCCTCGCTCGGTTCTTCTTAGTGCGGGGAACCTGTTTCAACGAGGGTCAGTATGTCAAAACATACTAGTGAAGGCGAGCTAACCCAACTATACCAATCAACACGTTGTTTATATGAAGCATGCATATTATTTGTGATCTTTCTATCTTGCCTTAGTTCATTTACAAGTAAGCAGCATATAGAATTTACTGAAATAAACTTGTCACCGTTCGGTGAGTTTTACCTGCCCGTCTGAACTACCTGCACAATACTTACCATGCCCTCCATGCCACGAAGACACAAGTTAGTTTACAACAGGTTTAAATATACAAGATGATCACTGGCTTTATTGCCATAATGGACATAGTCAAGGACAAGGATAGCATGTGATGAGAGTACACGATGCGCTGCAAGCTATCCTGTCCCGTACACGATGACTACACACGAGTTCCGCCCGGATCGGATCGGTGCCAGTGCCCGAGCGACCGTCCCCAGAACTAAGATCTTGTGCACAAGTTGTCCATGATCGAACACGTTTATTAAGTTAACAATTCATGCAGTTGAGGCAACACGAGTATACGACAAGCAGTATTGCACGATTTCATTTTTGCATAGCCTCCATGAACAATTATGCACAATACAAGGTGTGTTCCATACTTAGCACAATTTGTAATGCCCCGTTCCCCCTATTCGGGGAGCGCGGCCAAGGAATACTTACGACCGTCCGAACGGGACAGATTGAATTAAGATCCTTTCCTCGTTATGGATTGGTTTCTTCGGAATCAGGTCCCATATACGACGGACTGTGCCTCGAGGATGGACTCGGCGGCAGAGTCGAGAGGGGCCTTTCCGTTGCGTTGGTTTCTTGTCCGTTTTCGTGCCGCTTGGATGCTTTCTTGTTGGTTTTATGACTTGCGTTTTCTTGAACGGTTTCAATGGATTTCATTGCTTTCGTTCTTAGGATTTCGCATTTCGTATCGTCCCTTGGAGACCGAAGCAGGAGGTATTGATCATCCGTTGGTGCGTGCAGGTGATCGTGTAGACGACGCGCGAGCGGAGTCTTAGGGACCTCTTCTTCTTCTTCCTATTCAACAAACTTGTGAGTGGCTCTATTTCGATAAGCACCTTCTTTCCAAGGGCTCCGTTCATAATAGAACTGACTCAGTTGGGCATTAAATCAAACGATACCAATTAAGTAACAAGTTGGATAACAAGATAAGATAAGAAGTAGGCTTGGAACACCCATTGCTTGTCATACAAACCTTGCATAAAAACATTGATGCATGCATGTTCGTTGGGTGCTTAATGGGTTGGTATCTATTGATAGTTCAAAGTGTTCTTCTATAAACTGCTGCATGTTATTTCATATAACTGTTGGTTGATTATGATAGTACAGTAAAGCAGTTTCATACATGATATTCTTTAAATGGCTAGTAAGTAAATCTATGAGGTAGAGTCATAGAAATGGTCATGGGAATTCTTGTGCACAAGGGATCCAGGTTCCTGCGAGCGGTGCCGGGGCACCGGGCCGTCTCGACCCGGGCGGAATCTACTTTCTTAGTCCTGGGAGCGGGGAATTGTAGCGGGGCTAGCTACCCGCGCTGCAAGCGTCGCCGCCAGCCCAGACTAAACCCATGATGGCTCCTAAACATCAAGAGAAAGATGTTGTGTATATTTAAACTGTGCAGACTAACTATGTCTTCGTGGCAGGGAAGGCTATGGTAAGTTGTACAGGTGGTTCAGACGAGACAGGTAAAGTCACCGAACGGTGGCATGGGAAGTTATGTTATTTTGTTCTTGCATATCTGCTAAATGAAATCTGATCTAGGCAAGAATAGAAACCCACCTAAGCAAATAATTGTAGCATACTCATTAGATCATATCTCTTGAGCTTGGTAAAGTTGAGCAGCTAGCCTTCACCAGTACTTTCCGAAGTACTGACCCTCGTTGTAGCAGGTTCCCCGGCGCAAGGCGACGCGGCGAGGAACTGAAGCTCACTCCGAACATTTTGGGATCCTTGGCGGTTCGTGGCCAAGACTTTTGAAGGCTCAAGCTCGAAGCCTTTCACTCTCTCTCCGTTGCTGAATATCGCTAAGGCGATGGTGCTTACTCGCACCCAAGGTGGATTTTGTGTTTTTGAATATATGTAAAGGGACATAATGTATGGATCGGCTATCTCATTTTGCGTCCAAGTTTGTAAGCCCGTGGGCATTTTATACTTTTGAGTCAAGCAATGTAAAAAGATGTTCATTATGAATAAAAGAGAAACTTTTCTATGCCTCAACCTTGTGTTATCTTAAATGTCTACTCTGTTGCATTGTTCTAAAGAATATCCTTATGCCTAAGGCCTTGTGCACGCGCGCCCTACGCGTGCACGGCATCACGCCCGGGGGACGATTATCGAATAGCCGAAATCGGGGCGTGACATATTGGTATCAGAGCATGCTTCAGATCCTTTGATCTCACAAGAAAGTTTCTAAAGAGGACCTTGTTCCTTTCGAGTAGACCCTTGAAATCGCTTGGCCAAAATGAGATACGTTCCATACAGTGAGTCCATAATATACCTTGAGACTAATACAAGTTACTTTCCTTTCAAGGAACGACTTCCGAGCCGGGTGCACAAGCGCAGATGGTGGCGCAAGTGCAAGCGAGTAGTTCAGGCACCTCGGGCAGCTCTGGGAGTCCAGCTGCCGCACCCTCTGCCGATCCGTTCGAACGAATGATGCGTTTGATGGAGACGCAACAGAAACAAGCTGAACTACGGCAGAGTCAGTTTGAGTCACGGATTGAAGCTCAATTCGTGGCGCAGCGACTTCAGGCGGATACACAGCAGAAGCAGATGAATAGTCTGCAAACAATGGTGACGAATATGGTCGCCAACAATCATTCTGCATCCGCCCCCGCAACCGTGCCTATAGTTGCCGAAGCCACCGGACCGCAGAATTCTCAGGGTACCTTACCCTCAGGCGAGAACGGGTCAATCGTCTCAATATCAGAATTCAAGAAGATGTGCCGTGCTACGTTTAAAGGCACCGAGGACCCTTCCTTAGCGATGGATTGGCTGGTCGAGTTGGAGGACCACTTCGAAGCGCTGTGCCTAGACGAGACCAAGAAGGTAGCGTGTGCTCAGCTTCAGCTCCGACAAAATGCACATGATTGGTGGGATGTGCACAAGCAAGCTATTCTGAGTGAAGGTGGCACAACGGCTATCTCCTGGTCCGTGTTTCGCAAGGCCTTCGTGGAGGAATACCTTCCACCCGCCGTCCGTCGCGAAAAGGAAGACGAGTTTGCCCTACTGAAGCAGGGGGACATGACGGTACGTCAATACGCTTCAGAGTTCAACCGACTTGCAAAGTTTGCCAAGTCTCAGCTCGCCGATGCCGAAAGTCGTGCAAGAAAGTTCGAGCTCGGACTGCGACCTTCTATCCGTGCTCACGTCGTAGTGACTCAATATCGTACCATGCGGGAGTCCCTGAATCATGCACTGTCCCTAGAGTCGCAGTATCCTCCAGTTAGCACCGGCGCTGTGCAAAAATCACAATCACAAGCGTCCTGCCAACACAGGAGGAAACAACGCGCATAAGCGCCACAATAATAACGGCGGCTCCCAAGACTCGAATCAGGGAAAGAAGCAAGGACAAAAGTGTGCTTACTGCCGCAAGCCAGGACACCACATCAGCGAATGTCGCGCGAGCAAGGGAGGATGTTTCAGTTGTGGCAAGATGGGCCACATTGCTCGTAATTGTCCAACCCGTTCCAATGATCCATCTTCACACCGTCCGCAGCAGAATAATGACTCAGCTCAGGGTCAGGGGCAAACTCAACGAGCAAACCAGACACCGCAAAACGCTCAGGGCCGAGTCTATGCCTTGACTCGGGACGAGGCACTCGCGTCAAACACGACGGTGTCAGGTATATTACTTTTTAATAATGTACCTGCTCGAGTATTGTTTGATTCTGGTGCAACACATAGCTTCATTTCGGCAGATTTTGCCGCCGAACACACATTCCCTATGACACCGCTAGGCTTAAACCTAAGTGTTAGCACTCCTTCGGGAGTAGATCTATCGGCTCGCTTAGTCTGTCGTGAAGGTAACATTTGCATCGGGGGACGGAGATTGTCATTAGATGCGATAGTTCTAGAAATAAGGGACTACGATCTTATTCTGGGGATGGATTGGCTTGGCGCTTGTTCAGCTACAATCGACTGTGCGAAAAAGGAAGTAGTGTTTCGTTTGCCCGGCGAGACCGAGTTTTGCTTCACGTGCAGTCCTGAGTCGAAAGCGTCGAATGCCTGTATGGTGATCTCAGCAATGTCTGCTCGACGGATGATTCACTCCGGCTGCGAAGGGTACTTAGCGTCCGTTCGAGACACTCGGCAAGATTGCGCAAACGTTGAGTCTATCCCCGTTGTGGCGGATTTTCCTGATGTGTTCCCCGACGAGTTGCCAGGCATGCCGCCCGATCGAGAGACAGAGTTTACTATAGACACGTTCCCAGAAACTCGACCAATTTCCAAGGCACCGTATCGAATGGCCCCGACAGAATTGAAAGAGCTTAAAGTACAGTTGCAAGACTTGCTAGATCGAGGATACATTCGGCCTAGTGTATCTCCGTGGGGTGCCCCAGTACTATTCGTGAAGAAAAAGGATGGCTCGTTGCGGCTCTGCATCGACTATCGAGAATTGAATAAAGCAACCATTCGTAACCAGTATCCTCTTCCAAGAATAGACGATCTTTTCGATCAGTTGCAGGCTGCCACGGTATTCTCTAAAATTGATCTCCGTTCGGGCTATCACCAACTAAAGATCAAGCAAGACGATGTGCCAAAGTCAGCTTTTCGAACTCGCTATGGCCATTATGAGTTCCTGGTGATGCCGTTCGGACTAACCAATGCCCCCGCTGCCTTTATGAGTTTGATGAACCTTGTGTTCCGGCCCTACCTCGATAAGTTTGTAGTAGTATTCATCGATGATATCTTGGTGTATTCGAAGAGTGAGGAAGAACATGCAGAGCACTTGCGGACCGTGCTACAAACTCTTCGGGACAACCAGCTATATGCTAAGCTGAGTAAGTGTGAATTCTGGCTAAGTAGTGTATCTTTCCTCGGGCACATCATTTCTGCGGGAGGCATCTCAGTCGATCCGAAGAAGGTGGAGGCCATTGTCGAGTGGAAGCGACCTGCATCCGTTAGCGAGATTCGAAGCTTCCTCGGGCTAGCGGGCTACTACAGACGGTTCGTGAAGGATTTTTCCAAACTTGCATTACCTCTGACTCGCCTCACACAAAAGGGAGTCGCGTTTGAGTGGTCCGCCGACTGCGAAGCTTCGTTTAAAGAGTTAAAGCATCGCCTCACCTCTGCCCCGTTACTTGCATTACCAGACGAGATCTCGGGATTCCAAATATTTAGCGACGCGTCTGGGCAAGGTTTGGGGTGTGTACTTATGCAGCGAGATCGAGTGATAGCCTATGCCTCCAGGCAACTGAAGAAGCATGAGAAAAATTATCCTACACACGACCTGGAGTTAGCGGCAATTGTCTTTGCCCTGAAATTGTGGCGACACTACCTTTATGGAGTGCCTTGCCGAATTTATACTGATCACAAGAGCTTGAAGTACTTATTCACCCAGACGGACCTCAACCTTCGTCAGCGCCGTTGGCTAGAATTGATAAAAGATTACGACTTGACGATAGACTACACACCTGGGAAAGGGAACGTTGTAGCGGATGCTCTGAGTCGGATCTTCGTTGGATCTCTGTCAGTCGATCGCAGGTTACGAAGGGACTTAGAAGAGATGGGCATCGAACTCCGAATTCGATATCGTGGCGCGCGGGTCGCTCAAATGCGATTCGTACCCAACCTAATAGAGCGGGTCACATCTACTCAGAAAGACGACCCTTTCCTAAAGAAAATGCACGAGCAGATTCTAGCGGGGAAGGCGAAGGACTTTGCAGTTGATGAAAATGGGGCATTGCGGGTGAGAGGAAGGCTATGCGTCTCCGATGATTCAGAACTTAGAAAGGAGATCCTTGCGGAAGCTCATTACGCAGCCTATATGATCCATCCCGGGAGCACGAAGATGTATAAAAACCTCCGAACGACCTTCTGGTGGCAAGGCATGAAGAAAGATGTTGCACTCTTTGTGTCCCAATGCATAACCTGTCAAAGGGTGAAAGCAGAACATCAGAGGCCGGGCGGAGAGATGCAAAATCTTGCTATCCCGGAATGGAAGTGGGAGCACATCTGCATGGATTTCATTGTTGGCCTGCCAAGGACGCAACGGGGGAACGACGCGATCTGGGTTATCGTCGACCGGTTAACCAAGTCTGCACACTTCCTTGCCATCAAAAGTACTTGGAGCGCCGATCGCCTCGCCCAGACCTACCTTGACGAGATAGTCCGGCTGCATGGAGTGCCAGTTTCTATAGTATCAGATCGGGACGGGCGATTCATCTCGCGTTTCTGGGAGAGCCTTCAGCTGGCGATGGGGACCAAGTTGAAGTTTAGCTCAGCCTATCATCCACAAACCGATGGTCAGACGGAACGAGTGAATCAGATACTAGAAGACATGTTGCGCCTCTGCGTGATCGATTCGAAGTCAAGTTGGGACGTCTACCTGCCGCTGGCGGAATTTGCATATAACAATAGTTATCAGTCCAGCATCGAGATGGCTCCGTACGAGGCTTTGTATGGGCGGAAGTGTAGGTCACCAATCTGCTGGGACGAAGTCGGAGAACGGCAAATCCTAGGGCCGGAGCTGGTTGAACAAACCGTACAAAAAGTTCGATTGATTCGTGAACGGTTGAAGACAGCACAAAGCCGACAAAAGAGTTATGCCGATGCTCGACGTCGCCCCCTTGAATTCTTTGAAGGGGATCATGTGTTCTTGAAAGTCTCGCCTATGCGCGGAGTTATGCGATTCGGAGTAAAAGGAAAGTTAAGTCCAAGATTTGTTGGACCGTTTGAAATTCTCAAACGGGTTACTCCGGTCGCCTACCAAGTTGCTTTGCCGCCTGCCCTATCAGAAGTACACAATATTTTTCACGTTTCACAGCTGAGAAAGTTTGTACACGACCCGAACCACATAGTCGACTTGGGTCAGTTGAATCTGCAAGCGGACTTGTCGTACGCAGCAGAGCCTGTCCAAGTTTTGGATCGTAAAGAGAAGCAGTTGCGGAACCGAACCGTCTCGCTAGTGCGCGTCCTGTGGCGGAACCATTCGGTCGAGGAGTCGACCTGGGAACTTGAAGCTGATATGAGGGAAAGGTTCCCCTCATTATTCCTTAGGGGTAGGTTCTATTCCTAAGTTTCGGGACGAAACTTTCTTTTGGATGGTTATGATGTAATGCCCCGTTCCCCCTATTCGGGGAGCGCGGCCAAGGAATACTTACGACCGTCCGAACGGGACAGATTGAATTAAGATCCTTTCCTCGTTATGGATTGGTTTCTTCGGAATCAGGTCCCATATACGACGGACTGTGCCTCGAGGATGGACTCGGCGGCAGAGTCGAGAGGGGCCTTTCCGTTGCGTTGGTTTCTTGTCCGTTTTCGTGCCGCTTGGATGCTTTCTTGTTGGTTTTATGACTTGCGTTTTCTTGAACGGTTTCAATGGATTTCATTGCTTTCGTTCTTAGGATTTCGCATTTCGTATCGTCCCTTGGAGACCGAAGCAGGAGGTATTGATCATCCGTTGGTGCGTGCAGGTGATCGTGTAGACGACGCGCGAGCGGAGTCTTAGGGACCTCTTCTTCTTCTTCCTATTCAACAAACTTGTGAGTGGCTCTATTTCGATAAGCACCTTCTTTCCAAGGGCTCCGTTCATAATAGAACTGACTCAGTTGGGCATTAAATCAAACGATACCAATTAAGTAACAAGTTGGATAACAAGATAAGATAAGAAGTAGGCTTGGAACACCCATTGCTTGTCATACAAACCTTGCATAAAAACATTGATGCATGCATGTTCGTTGGGTGCTTAATGGGTTGGTATCTATTGATAGTTCAAAGTGTTCTTCTATAAACTGCTGCATGTTATTTCATATAACTGTTGGTTGATTATGATAGTACAGTAAAGCAGTTTCATACATGATATTCTTTAAATGGCTAGTAAGTAAATCTATGAGGTAGAGTCATAGAAATGGTCATGGGAATTCTTGTGCACAAGGGATCCAGGTTCCTGCGAGCGGTGCCGGGGCACCGGGCCGTCTCGACCCGGGCGGAATCTACTTTCTTAGTCCTGGGAGCGGGGAATTGTAGCGGGGCTAGCTACCCGCGCTGCAAGCGTCGCCGCCAGCCCAGACTAAACCCATGATGGCTCCTAAACATCAAGAGAAAGATGTTGTGTATATTTAAACTGTGCAGACTAACTATGTCTTCGTGGCAGGGAAGGCTATGGTAAGTTGTACAGGTGGTTCAGACGAGACAGGTAAAGTCACCGAACGGTGGCATGGGAAGTTATGTTATTTTGTTCTTGCATATCTGCTAAATGAAATCTGATCTAGGCAAGAATAGAAACCCACCTAAGCAAATAATTGTAGCATACTCATTAGATCATATCTCTTGAGCTTGGTAAAGTTGAGCAGCTAGCCTTCACCAGTACTTTCCGAAGTACTGACCCTCGTTGTAGCAGGTTCCCCGGCGCAAGGCGACGCGGCGAGGAACTGAAGCTCACTCCGAACATTTTGGGATCCTTGGCGGTTCGTGGCCAAGACTTTTGAAGGCTCAAGCTCGAAGCCTTTCACTCTCTCTCCGTTGCTGAATATCGCTAAGGCGATGGTGCTTACTCGCACCCAAGGTGGATTTTGTGTTTTTGAATATATGTAAAGGGACATAATGTATGGATCGGCTATCTCATTTTGCGTCCAAGTTTGTAAGCCCGTGGGCATTTTATACTTTTGAGTCAAGCAATGTAAAAAGATGTTCATTATGAATAAAAGAGAAACTTTTCTATGCCTCAACCTTGTGTTATCTTAAATGTCTACTCTGTTGCATTGTTCTAAAGAATATCCTTATGCCTAAGGCCTTGTGCACGCGCGCCCTACGCGTGCACGGCATCACGCCCGGGGGACGATTATCGAATAGCCGAAATCGGGGCGTGACACAATTCATAGAAGAAGATGCATTCTAACTAAAAATTGAAGAATGTATAGAGCATTTGAAATAAGCTACCATACAATAAGATAACAGTTCAAATGTTTGATTGACAAGCATAATAATCCAAGCCTATTCCCTTTTTATCTTGACATCTTTTAGTTATTATTTGGTATCGCTTGATCGGGACAACAAGAATGCAAGATTTCTAGGTGTGGAGACTTGGAAGCAGGGCTAGCTAATCGGGATGGTAGCCACTCACTTAGATGGTTAGAAGGGAGAAGGAAAGAGGCACTTCAAGACTCCGCTCGTAAGCCGCCTACTGCTCGTTCACCTGCATTGCACGAACAGCTCGATCAATACCTCTTTCTCTCTTTCCAATCTCGGAATTGAAGTACAGTTCAATGAACGAAAATAATGAAATCTATCAAAACCGTTAAAGAAATTCCAAGCAAATCAGAAAATCAACTCAAAGCACGAAAGCAACAAGCGACATCGAAATCCGAGGCAACAAAAGATGCAGCGGAGAGGTTCCTCCTGACTCTGCCGCTAAGTCGATCCCGGGGGCACGGTCCACTGAATATGGGAATCGATTCCGAAGAAACAAATCCATAACGAGGACGAGTTCTTGTTTCAATCTATCCTGATCGAACGATACCATCTTGTATTTCTTAGTCGCGCTTCCGGAATAGGGAGAACGAGGCACCACATCCTACCCAACTAATTGGAAGTTTCGTCCTGAAACATAGGAATATAGTCTACCTCTAGGGAACATTATGTTGAGGACGACGATTAGGAAGGTTCGGGCAGGAATTAATGGTATGGCCTGGTTTTCCACAAGCGAGGCATAACCCAAGCGACAATCTTTCTTATCGTGCCCACGCTTTTTGCAGAACTGAAATGTATTGCTCCAATCCCTTATTTGCTGACAACGGTGGTTTTGTCGTTTTGCAGCGTTGTTTCCTCTATCGTTGCTTTGGCGTTTGTGACTGTAGGCATGCACAGCGCCGGTAGGAACATGAGGATACTGTGGTTCAAACGATAGGGCATGATTCATGACTCCCTGCATAGTCTCGTACTGATGAACGACTACGTGCGCATGGATGACAGAGCGTAGACCACCTTCAAACCTTCTAGCTCGACTTGCTACATCAGGTAAATAGGCCCTAGCGAACTTGGAGAGTCGGTTGAATTCGGCGGAATACTGTTTGACTGTCATACTGCCTTGCCTCAGTTGTACGAACTCGTTCTCCATCTGACGTTGTACTGGAGGGGGTATAAACTCCTCTTCAAACGTGGCACGAAAAGTCTTCCAAGAGATCGCCTCCTCTCCATGGTCAAATTAAAGAGATCGTCGATGCACGTCCCACCAATCATGTGTGTTGAGGCAGAGCTGTAGTTGCGCGCATGCGACGCGTTTCTCTTTGAGGACCTCTAGAAGAGCAAAGTGGTCTTCAAGTTCGGCCAACCAATCTAGAGCCACGACTGGGTCCTCAGTCCCGTTGAATGGGGTATTGCAGACTTTCTTGAAGTGGCCAAAGTCGAAGGCAGACACTTCCCTCGGCCTTGAAATTTGTGGCGTCTCAACTTCAAGCATGGGTTGTTCCACCGGAGTCGCTGCTGTTGCCACGGACTGGTTGGAAGCCAAAGTCTGCACGATCTATTGTAGGGTATCTACCTGCTTCTGTTGGACTGAGAATCGAGCTTCTATATTGTCTTGAAACTTGAGTTGACTCTCCTCCGCTCGCTTCTCGGCCTGTTCGTAGCGAGCTTCATCCCTTTGTTGGTTTACCTCCAACATTCGCAACATTTGCTGGATGGGATCAACGCGAGACATGGCTCGCTGGCTTCGCGAACTTTCCGAATTACCCGAACTACTTTCTTGGCCTTGTGTTTCGTCCGGTGCTAGCGTTGAGGATTGCGCTGGTGTCATTCCTTCAAAAGAAGGTAAATTACATTAGGATCATAATGTATTATGGACTTATTGCATGAACGTATCTCATTTTGGCCTAACGAGTTCAAGAATTCGCACAGGGATTTGATCGTTAAAGGAACTTTTTCAGTGCGAGAAGGAACTTGAAGCTGTGCTTTGATACCATTATGTCACGACTCGATTCCGTGGAATCGTTGGGGCGTCCCCCGAATCGTGACCTTCGTGCAGGCCTGGGATTGCGCCCGCACAAGGCTAGAGTATTTTGCATAACGAGCACATATTTAGAGTACACATATAAATTGAAACACAGATTTGAAACATGAAAAAGTTCTCTTTATTGATTATGAACATCTATTACAAACTCTTGGACGAGTCAGCTAATTTGCCGCACAGGCTTACAAAAGTGTTGACACAAAATGAGATAGCAGTCCTGTACATTACATCCCTTTACTAAACTTCAAAATGATAAAGACCTCCGGGCTGGATAACGTCCTTCCCACGGAGCTGCATTGTGTATAGAGTTGCAAGCTCCTGCTTCAAAATGCTTCAAGGGTGGAGCGATATGAACACGCCTAACTGGACTGGATCGGAAAGACGACTTCTGCTCTTCGCTCGGTTCTCCTTAGTGCGGGGAACCTGTTTCAACGAGGGTCAGTATGTCGAAACATACCGGTGAATGTGAGCTAACCCAACTATACCAATCAATACGTTATTTATATGAAGCATGCATATTATTTGTGATCTTTCTATCTTGCCATAGTTCATTTACAAGTAAGCAGCATATAGAATTTACTGAAATGAACTTGTCACCGTTCGGTGACTTTTATATGCCCGTCTGAACTACCTACACAATACTTACCATGCCTTTCCTGCCGCGAAGACACAAGTTAGTTTGCAACAGATTTAAATATACAAGATGATCACTGGCTTGATTTCCATAATGGACATAGTCAAGGACAAAGATAGCATGCGACGAGAGTACACGATGCGCTGTAAGCTATCCCGTCCCGTACACGATGACTACACACAAGTTCCGCCCGGATCGGTACCAGTGCCCCAACGACCGTCCGCAGAAATAAGACCTTGTGCACAAGTTATCCGTGATCGAACACGTTTATTAAGTTAACAATTCATGCAGTTGAGGCAACACGAGTACACGACAAGCAGTATTGCATGATTTTATTTTTGTATAGCCTCCATGAACAATTATGCATAATACAAGGTGTGTTCCATACTTAGACCAATTCATAGAAGAAGATGCATTCTAACTAAAAATTGAAGCATGTATAGAGCATTTGAAACAAGCTAGCATACAATAAGATAACAGTTCACATGTTTGATTGACAAGCATAATAATCCAAGCCTATTCCCTTTTTATCTTGACATCTTTTAGTTATTATTTGGTATCGCTTGATCGGGACAACAAGAATACAAGATTTCTAGGTGTGAAGACTTGGAAGCAGGGCTAGCTAATCGGGATGGTAGCCACTTACTTAGATGGTTGGAAGGAAGAAGGAAAGAGGCGCTTCAAGACTCCGCTCGTAAGCCGCCTACTGCTCGTTCACCTGCATTGCACGAACAGCTCGATCAATACCTCTTCCTCTCTTTCCAATCTCGGAATTGAAGTGCAGTTCAATGAACAAAAATAATGAAATCCATCGAAACCGTTCAAAAAATCCCAAGCAAATTCGAAAACCAACTCAAAGCACGAAAGCAACAAGCGACATCGAAATCCGAGGCAACAAAAGATGCAGCGGAGAGGTCCCTCCTGACTCTGCCGCTAAGTCGATCCCGGGGGCACGGTCCACTGAATATGGGAATCGATTCCGAATAAACAAATCCATAACGAGGACGAGTTCTTGTTTCAATCTATCCCGATCGAACGATACCATCTTGTATTTCTTAGCCGCGCTTCCTGAATAGGGGGAACGGGACGCCACACAATGTAACCTCATATCTCATGTCCACAACGTCTCATGTCCATAACACGCAAGATCATGACCTCTAGCTATTACAACGAGTCATAATGATATCTATATAATATGCATGTCTCATATCACGAATCCTATAAGCCTATACAGAATCACCATGAATAACTCAAGAAAGATTATGTCACATAAAATAGTATCAAGTGTCCTACGGTATGACGTACTTGGTAAAGCAAGCACGTAAAAAAAGAATCGTGGAATCAACTCACTAAGTGACGTTACAAGACTCCGCGTACGGCGTCGACACCAGAATCTTGTTCGAACGCTAAGCAACGTCTCACGGTCCTAGGTTGAACAGGTACATCACAAGAGTATATATATATATATATATATATATATATATATATATATATATATATATATATATATGGAAAGAAAAATATGCAGATAATATAATAGGATCTACTATAAGTTTGGCAAGGTACACTTGCTTGGGTCTGTAGTATGTAGTTGCAAAGTTGGTCCCGCGTCCACTCCTCCTGAATCCAATTAACCTAAACAATAAATTTTCTACTTTAAGTATCTAATCAAGAATCTTATAACCGCAACTAAATTATCTAATTTATTATAAACCATTAATACCCAAGTCCAACCTCATTCTAACATGTAAATTTTTAACACAATAACTTATACGTTTTACGAGATATGGGAACCTAGTTTAATGGTTTACGACTTCAAAAATTTACGGTTAAGTCCCCAATCGAAGGACATGAACATAATTTATAATAAATCATATAATCTTGATTTAAACCTGATTTAAATTAATTTTTAACCATTAAATTCTAGAATTGACAAAATAATCATATTTCAAGATTATGGCTACTTTAAGTTGACTAGTTTTGTTCGAAACTTGTTCGGAGCATTGTCAGTCCATGTGTATGGTTTATATTCATAAAAAAATATTTTATATCATATTTTATTCTATTTTAATCTCAAAAAATAATTAACTTTTATTTCTTCCAAAATAATCCATATTTATGGGCAAAACTATGCCACAAAATCATCCGAAACCTAGGCTAGTGACCCTTATTTTTAGGGTTCAGAATTTTGATAAAAATATCATAAAAATAATTCTAAAATACTTATTTTACAGTAATAAACCACCAATAAATTTAGTTTTAAGAATTAACAACAAGGCCTCCAAGAACCGTGTCACAAAGTCTAAAACTGGCCCTACTATTGTCTAATCTATCATCAATCTAACATAAAAATTTTCATAGATTTTTATGGTAGAAAAAAATGGCAATAGAGGGTTCTAGAACATTAAACTTACATAAATCAAAGAGAGTCATGATGTCACGCCCCAGTCCCAAAATGCCGAGGGACTGAGCACGTGAGCAATGGCCAGCAACACGCACCGATGGATAACCCAATTTAATAGATCCATCAGGGCATGCTTCAGCTGTAGTCTATCAGTAATATGTTACAAGTTTCAGGTATTTCTAATCTCATCCACAGAACAAACACAGATTAATTGCCAGAATTAATGCAATGGAAGTAAATAAGCAATATTAAATAAGGTTATCTCGGGAAACAAATCCGAGAATTATTCTGTTACAATTAAGGAAACATAGACTGGAAATAAAATACTGAAAAGGAAATATTGTGTAGCTGAAGCCGGTGCTCAGGTGAAGTCTTCGGCCACTATCTCGTCCTCAGTTCCGGGTTCTGCTCCAAGGAGTGCTCCTGTACCGTACACCTCGGGGTAGTTCTCCTCGGCTATACCTGGGGACATAGTCCATTCCAGGTCCTCAGGGGACATAACAAGGTACAGAAAATACAAGCCAAAACATATGCAGTGCAGCAACAAGATAAACAGCAGGGTAAATATATAAACCAGCTAGTGATATGCAAGTGAGAGTTTTAGTCATACTCAGGCTGAGACTACTACAGGATCAGTGTCGAAGAAACCATAGCAGTATTTTCTTGAAGAGCCAGAACTTGTGCCAAAGCTCTGTATCAGAGACTAAGACACCTCCAGATAACATTATTTACATTATAATCAGCCTTGATATGGTAATACTCTCCCCACCCCATGTAATCTCACGTCACAGTTCCAGAATATATCAGGTACAAGTCACGCAAGTTTGAACTAATGCAATGAGTCAGGCTAGAATCTAAGCATGTAAACTGTAATGACATAAAAAAGTAACCTATACGGAATCACCAGGTATATCTCAGGCAATTCCATCACGTGAAGAGTGTCAGGTGTCCTGGGTTGAGCAGTTAAGCAAGTTACTTATGAAACTACAAGCAATCAAGTAAATACTTTAACCAGAATTATTTGAGAATTTGACAAGCTTTACTTGCCCACTGATATATAACTAAGTCCAAGAAATAGGTAACAAAGCTGCAAATTTTGGCAAGGTACACTTGCCTGTGGTTTCGGCTATGTTTGCAGTTCTGACTTCGGCGGAAATTGCAGGCGGTAGTCCGGTTGCTGAAACAAACATCACCATCAGATCTAAAAATTATCAATCAGCTAGAAATGCCTGTCCTTGGGTCCAATTTAGAGACAAGGGCAGAAACGGCAGTTTCGGGCCAAAACGGGGTCCACCGGTGGGCCCGCTTTGCACCGAAAAACGCGTCCGGGTCCAAGGTCTCCAAATTCACCAAACTTAGTGTCAATAGGTCAGGAACGATGATACGAACCCAACGGAACTTCCAGAATTGGATTCCGATGAGCCGATCACAAAATCGCCCGTCGAGCGGGGCCTGTGGGGCCCACGACACGCGATTTCGTCAACGTTCTCAGAATCGAACCAAACTTGAGCCACAGGACCAGCGTATCGCTACAAGTCCGATGGTACAAGTTTCGTCTCGATCCGACGTGTGTACACAAAGTTAGGACGCGTTCCAGAAAGTACGGATACGGGACGATGTCCGCGGATACGCGTTGATTCCGGTGTGCATGCACACCCGAATCAGCTTCCGTAAAATCTCACACGTCCGTATCGACGATGCGCACGTATCTGTGAAGACCGCGCGCGACCAAGTCGTCCCGTTTGGCGGGACATACTCAGTTCCGGGGTAAAACAGGGTCTGGTTTTTTTCCTGTTTTTGGATCGCGGTGTGCGATCACCACAGGACGCGATGCCCCGAACAGTTTGTCCGAACACCGAGAGGGTCATACAGGTTTCGCAACGCAATTTGCGGAAACAAAAACGGAGCTACGAGCAAAAAGTTACTCGTACCTGAACGGGGCCCGAAAATCAGGGTTCTCGTCGTGTCCGACACGACACAGGACACGTGTCCTGTGTCCGACACGCGGGGGGGAGAATTAGGAATTAGGGTTAGGGCTTTGCCTCGGCTACGGCGGCGGAGGGGCGGCCGGCCGGAGGAAGCCGGGGGCGGGGGTGCGTGGCCGCGGGAGGCGGCTGCCGGAGCGGGCGGGGGTCGCCGGAGGCGCTGCGGCGCTGGCAGCGGCCGCTGCTGCTGCTGCTGGAGGTGGAGGGAGGAGCTGCGGCCGGTGGCGCGCGTCGAGGCGAGGGAGGGCACGGCGAGGGGAGGCGGGGGCGCGGCGAGGCGGCTGTGGGGGAGAACGGCGGCGCGGCGTGAGGTCACCGGAGGATGGCCGGGGTCGGTGGGGGAGATCGGAGGAGGAGGAAGAGTTTATATAGGGAGAGAGGAGGCTGGGGGGGGGGCCGAGATGGGCGGCCGACGGGGCGGAGAAGGCGGGGAGAGGTGGACGTGGCCGGGCGGAGCTGCGCCGGCGGCGGAAGCGGCGCGGGACGCGGGGAGAGGGAGAGGGTCGTGGGGGGGTGCGGGTTCGGGCGGGTTTGCGGGTCGGGCGGCGGCGGATCCGACCCGACCCGCTGGGCGGGGTCTGGGCCGGGTTGGGCTGGGCCGGGCCGGCCCAACGGGCCGCGGGCCGGGTAAAAAATAAAAAGAAAAATAATAATAATATTAATAATAATAATAAAATCAATAATTAATTAATTAAATAAGTAAATACTTTTTAGGCATTTAAAAATAGGTCCGGGGCCCAATAAATTCCAGAAAAATTGCCCTAAGTCCAGTTTTTTATTTTACATCCAAAAATATTATTTTCATAATATTTTAATACTATTTAATATCAATTAAAAATTATTGAATAATTAAAATCCAGTTTTTAAATTACAGAAAATTCCCAGAAAATTCCAGAAAATTGTGAAAAATCCAGTTTTTAAAATTTTGAAAAAATCAGGGGGTTTACAAATGACATGGAAATTTGAGAAAAAAAGTTTGAATCCTAACCCTAAAGCTTTAAAGGTTTAGATGATAGTGCATCTTCTTGTTCAAAAATGCACCTTCTTGCTTGTGCTTGCCTTGCTTCTCCCTTCTTGATGGGTTGATGATGATGGCAATGGATTCTTGATGGGTTGATGATGATGGCAATGGTGGAGCTTTTATGGTTATTTGGTGGAGATTGGGTTGAAGGACGATGAAAGGTGGAGTTTTGTAAGAGAGGAGAGGATTTTGGGTGAAGGAGATGATGTTGTAAGGGGTAGATGACAAGGGAGGCTGCTCTTACACGTAAAGGATAGGGGAGGGGTCGGCCAAAAGGGTAGAGAGTTGTTAGGGTTTTGTGATAAGGGGTATATATATGAGTTTTTTTGGATATATTTAAACCTATGAGGGGGTGTTCCTAGAGCTTGTAGGGGTCGGCCACCAAGGGGGCTACTCTTGTACGAAATTATGAAGATGTGGTGGGTTGTTATGGTTGGAATTTGGTTGGTTAGGATCTTGGGTGGTTAGGTAGTTAGTTAGTTAGGTAGTTTGCCAACTAGAATGTCACCTATGGCCCTTTCTATATTTAGAACTCTATAAATAGAACCAAATTAATATATATATATATATATATATATATATATATATATATATATATATATATATATATATATATATATATATATATATATATATATACATGGGGGTATTTGTGTGCACTACATGACTACATGCGTTTAGGTTGGATTTGGGTCAAGTTCTAGTCAAAATGAGGCAGTTTTACGATAACCGTGGTTCTAGATGTTTAAAAATATTTTTGGAGCATGTGGGAGGTCAAACAAATGTAACATCTATGTCCCAAATATATTAGGCACAATCAAGATTAGTAATATAAATTTTGTTGGGAGAAAAAAAGGTTGTGCATTGCTTAAAATATCCAAACCATGACAAATGGTCAAATATATAAAAGAATAATTTAGAAATTATTACTTTAATCCATTAAATAAATTAAATTAAATTAAATTAAAAAATATCAAATTAATCCTATTCAAAAAATGAGGGGGCTTACACTTACTATTCTACAAAAAATTCTGAATCTAGAAATGGGACCGGAGATGAGCCTTACTAAGGATGCTCTAACAAGTCGTTAGTTTAGTGTAATTAGTTTGCTAATAAAATAAGTTTATAATATTTAGTTGCAAAAAGTAATAGTCCAAAGCATTTAGTTGCAAATAAACCTAAATTATCTTGAAAAAAAATCCATCTAGATAAAAAATAAAAAAAATAAAGTAATGTGACGTATACGTTGATTGCCACGACCAGAAGCCGCATCAAAAAATGCAAAGTATGCACGCAACAACATCTGACTTCTCTACCTCAAATAAAACAAAAAAAAAAAGGAAAAAAAATAATGTTAGTTGATTAGTGTGTGTGCTCGATTAACTGATTCATTCCTATTCTTTATATACATCACAATCACCCATCACATCGACGGTCAAGATCTCGTGTATGACGTAAGCGCACTTGGGCGTGCAACTTGATGCCACCAACACCAATGGTGGCATGGAGACAAGTTCCATCACAAAAGCTAGTTGAGCATGCAATTTGAGAAGATTTGTGATTAATTAACCCATAATATCATATGATAATGGTAATGACAAATGTGTCACTTAGCAAACAAGAAATCTTACGGTGATAATTTTATGTACAGTGATGGCAACGGGACGTGTAGGGACCGGAGATCGTATTTTTTATTTCTGTTTTCGAGTAGTGTTTGAATTTTTGTTTCTGCCTTCGATCGGGTTCAATTTTTACCTCTATTTTCTACTCTGTTAAACACATCACTCTTCGTCTCAGTTTCAGTTCCAGTCTCAGTCCCATTAGCACTTTCGTGCCGAGTTTTTCCGTCCTCGTCCCATGTTTCGTTAACAATTTTTTCTTTGCAGTACAAGCTTAAAAAAATTATTTTCATTCATTTTATTAAAAAGCTTGCACCGTACAAGACGCTACTGTCCGACATAAAGACCTAACTTAACAACCATCTAGTTTCAAGTACCACAACAAGAAGAAAATAACGCCTACTGTCTCAATTTGTAAGTTTTTGACCGGTTGGATCGGGTTCTGAGGGAGTCTCCAGCGTTGTCTCTGGTCCCGGGGGATCGGCCACCCCTTCGTATTTGGAAGAGCTATGTGGATCTGGGTTTGGAGTAGCTGATCGGACTAACTCTGTGAGGGCGAAGGGAGTTGCGGTCGTCAAGACTAGGAGATCAAAGAATCCAAACAGAGTATCCCTCAAGCTAATCAAGAATTTGAGGCCATCTGCATCCCGGTCGAAAACTTACAAATCGAGAGAGTAGGCGTTAGGCTCTTCTTGGTGTCGTCCTTGAATTAACCATGACTGATAATAATAATAATAAAATTTTAAAATTATACGAAACATTATCAAATAAAAAAAAAATTGCAATGTCCGACGATACGTACTGAACTTTTTGCACGCTATATTGCATGTCATTTGGGCCTACTGTCCCCAATACACACACGTTATACCTCTTTTCGTTGATCACAAGAGCCAGTTGAGTTCGATATTAAAAAATAATTTTAAAAATTGAATTTTGAACCTAAGACGCAAAATTAACTAGTTATATACAAACCAACTGTTACAGAAGAACCCTAATAGTTCTAGATAAGGGAGACAGATGGTGGATATTGGCTTCAAACTTAGCCTATCTTTGAATATATTTTTTGCCGGTCGGTGGCGGAACTAGGTATAATAAATAAATAAAAAAATAAAAAATAAAAAGCACAAATTGACAATCACAAAACCACAATTTAAAGGGGACAAAAACATGGGCAGGTAAAGATCTGTGGCAGCTGGAAAGTCAGGGAAAAGTTGGGAACTCACTAATCATGCTTAAAGTTAATTTGGACAGTCCCACCTCTGTTTTTTCAAAAAAATTCTTTTATTTTGATTGGGGAAAAGGTTTGATGATCCTCAGCCTTCTATAAAGCCAAGGTCATGTGTTGTGTTGGCTTTTGTCCCACAAGATCTGATCTATAGTTGGTGCTCAATCTATAGCCAAGTGGTAGGGAGAGGGAGACATCCCTATAATTTAATTTTTTTTAGAAAATCAAATTTAAATTTTTGTAGAAAAATTAATGTGAGGACAGTTGGTGTGCAGATCGAATGCAGTGCGGACGCGGTGCGGGTACAGTGCGGATGCTGGTGTGGAGATCTTCAGACCGTGATGTGATATTCGAATCGGGATGTACCTTTCAGACTGGATTTGTAAGACCTTTAGTCCAGATTTGTAGGCCTTTGGACTGTGTTTGTATGTCTTTATATATATAACCATTGGATGAAAAATTTGATCATCCAGATTAGATCATTAAATTATTCAATTTCTTGCTTAGATTTTGATCTAATTTAAATGTTAAAAAAAATTGACTTATTTCAAAAAATATGAAACAAATGAATATATATATATATATATATATATATATATATATATATATATATATATATATATATATATATAAGCGGATTTGGAGACCCACGGGAGCCCCGTCATTCCCAATCGTTGGCAGGACTTCGACGGGGCTCCGGAAACAGATCTTTTGATCCGCTCCATATATATATATATATATATATACTTACTGCCAAAGAGGTCATAGTCTAAGAGCATCATTAGTAGTTGGGACTCACCAATGTAATTTGGGGCAAAAAATTTTGAGAAAAAAAAGCAACAATATTTTGAGAAAAAAAAGAAAAAAAAAAAAAGCTAAATTTTACTTTGATATCCGCAACTATTCTGGATGTTCCGCATGATATTCTAAACTTTTGTTTTCTCAATAACTTAATACTCTCAACTATTAAAAAATTTCAACTTAATATCCAAAAATAAAAAGAAATCATAAACTCCCCCTCCCCCTCCCCCCCCCCCCCCCCTCCTCTCTCTCTCTCTCTCCCCTCCCCCCCTCCCTCTCCGGCCGACCCTTCTCCCTCTCTGTCGGGCGGCGCGCACGGGGGCGGACGAGCACGGAGGCATGTCGTTCGCCGACTGACGTCGCTCCCGAGCAGCGCGAGCAACAAGAACGACGAGGGAGGGGAAAAAAAAAAAAAAAAAGGACCAGGAAGAATTCCACAAGAAAATCTCACCAAATAATTGGTCATGGAATTGTGAACTTCATCCCTCAGTAAGCAATTATGCGCGTCGAAGTCCCTCTAAAGAAAACAAGAAACGCCATTGGAGAGACCGTCCAATCCGAGTGATCCTCTTCCACTTGGATACCACATCTATGAGCAATCCACAATTGTCATGCCAAGTAAACACCAAATAGAACATCACCATTAGAAAGATCGATAATTCTATCATTTCTGGTTGTCACTATTGTTTATTGTCTACATATGGCTCCTATATTCATAATCATTCTAACTAAACCTCGTGGCTTGGATAGCAGATGGAGACATAGCACATTCTTATTGGACGAATTCGATCACACCGAAAAAACAGATTATTCCTTCCTATTATAGTAGAAGACTACTGGACATATTTTTTCCAGATGATCCAGAAGATTGGTGTCCGACGTATTATGGACCTCAGCATGTCGATGGTGCAGACAGGGACCCCTAGTTTAGGAGTGATTTTCGGGTTGGTAGTCGGGATCACTAGGACCTCAGTTGTTATTTATTAGCTTTGGTACCGTATTTGTTCTCGGTTTTGGATTGAGACTTTGTATTGTATATGATTCTGGATATTGTTGTATTATTATTATTGATGTTGTTGTTATTTTAGTAGCAGTTATTTAGACTTTGTAGTTATTAGATTTCTGTGTTATCTTATCGTGCTTAGATTCGTGATTGAGCACTTGTGATTATCATTATCATATTGCTCCTCCGTTTGGAGTTGAGATCTTGACAGGTATATATATTGATTGCGTGAGATTGTTAGCTAGATAGTAGATCTAGACAACGTTCTACCGCCGATGCTGCGGCGTAGGTTGGACGTACCCAGACTCATGCCCGATTTTTCAGACGCGGGTTAAAAAAAAAACTACTTGTTTGAGTAGGGCTGGCCTTAATCCAAAGCAGAGCTGACAACCGCACCGCACAGGACCTAAAATTTTGAAAGACAACAATTTTTAGCCCATTTTATTTCTTTACAAAAAATACAAGCCCATTATATATACTAGTAAATTCACGTGCGTTGTACGTAAAATAAAATTTTTCTTATACTATTAATATTAAAATATTAAAATATTTAAATTAAAATTTATTATATATTTTTTTATATTTTTATTAGAATTTGTTATGTATTTGATTATATTTTAATTATAATTAGTTATGCGTATATTTCTACTTTTTATAAAGAGTCTTGATAACAGTTAGCTACGTAATATTATCTAATTATAAACAAGCATCTCTTCTAACTCATGTGGTTAAGGTGGAAGGTATTCTTCCTAGTTGGTTGAGTTCAAATTCTTTTAGTTTTATTTACAATAAATTTTAAAAAAAATTAATAATTTTTTTTACGTAATATTGATTCTTTAAAATTATTAATTAGTGATATACATACGGTTTAGACGGCTCACTTTTGATTCGTTTTGAAGCCCCATATATTGTAGAAGATGGAAGATATTTTAAATAATTATTTAGTCCATTATATATACGTTTCTAAAAAAAAGGTTTTAGTTCAATATCTTCAAGGGTGCAATTTTTTAGTACATGTAAGCCTAATCTTATGATGTTTCTTTTTAATTGAACAGTATACTTTGTAATAAATTGGAATATGATGTTTGTTTGGATTAGAAACCCATCATTTTGTATCAATTGTATTATCCTTTGTCACTTGTTCTCATGTTGTGTTCTTGTGTCCACTTGGGTTGCATTTGCACAACTGCATCATCTTCTGACAATATGATAAATTTGATTCTTAGAATTGCCTATGGTGAATGGGCGTCCCTTAGGGTTCTAAAGTGTCCATGTCGGATACGATTAATATATGTGAATTTTTTTGTGATTCATAACATTATGTCTCATGATCAATAGAAGGAAGGATGAGTGTTTTAAGTATAATGAGATTTCTCTTGAAATTTAAGATCATGTTTTTCAGTTGTGCATTGTTGAACAAGTTATCGTTCGTTCTATGAATCTAAATTATGTGTACATAAAAAAGAAAAAAAAATTCATTGTAGAATTCATGTGGATGGTCAATACCGGCCATGAGAAATGGCACACTTGGGAATTGTTTACATCTTTAATATTATAAAGAGGTTTAAAAATATACCAAAATGAGTCGGTCCGAATCATGTAATTAATAAAAAAAAAAATCTAAAATTATTTATCAATGTATATTTCGTGTAAGAAAATTTTATTTTTTTTATAATTATATGAACATATACCCAAAATCCTATGAACAAATATATAAAAAATTCAAATTAAAATATACCAAATATTCAAATCACATTTAAACTAACTACATAAAAATATATTCAATGTCCTACAAACATATATATAACAAATTTTAATTAAAATATATATTTACCTATTTTAATATATTTAAAATGTCTATCTAATTTTTCATATAATATGAGAATTTTTCTATTTGGCACGTGAACTTGACTAAATTGGCTCAAAATGAGCCATCCGTGTGTACATCATTACATAATTAAAAGAAAAAAATTTCTAAAGTAAGGAAAAAAAATTCTACAATCTTTCTAACTATCTGAACATATATCCAAAGCCTATAAACATATATCTATAAAAAAATATAATTAAAACATATTCAATATTTAATTTATATTTAAACCACATATATCTAAATTTTTAAAACATATCTATAACAAATTTTAATTAAAATATATTTAAATCATATAAAAATAATTTTAATATAATTAAAATTTCATTTAACTTTTTTATTAATATCAGAGAAATTATCTTCTCTTCTGTAGATTTTGATTTTGATAAGTGCAAAAAAAAAAAAAAAAAATTTAGAGGTGAAAGAGAGAGACATTAGCAAGGACACGGCAACATATACAGACACTGCCCGTCTGCACCTGTTCTGGTACGTTCTAGTGTATCTTGAGGTGCTTGTGGTGTGTCCAACCCGCGACACAAAGTCATAAGGGCAAAGCACAACATATTCTACAGTTAGTTCCTGTACAATGCAGGAACTGATGGTCTTTCTCTATCTGCACATAAGCAAGTGACGATTGCGTCGATGATTCGTTTCCGACACAGAGGAATGTTCACGTACGACTCTTTACTGTCACAATGTAAGTGTTGTATCAGTCTGCAAACACATGCACTGCATATTGAAAGGAAAATTAAACATAGCGCTTTCACATAATAATATCAAAGAACCAAAGAAACAAAATCGAACAAGCAAAAGGGGGCATCTACACTCACTCTCTGCCGATCCACTCCCTATCTAATCTATATATCCCTCTGCTCATTTTCGCTACTTTTTTTTTTTTACACATTTTCGGCTTCCTACTACATAGCTAAGTAACACGCAGTACTAACTCAATCCGACTCGACCCGACCGCATCACATTATCGAGCACCGCGTTCGGATTCTCATCACTGAACATCTGCGGCGCGTGCGCCATCTCTAAGTGGTATCCGTTTCCGTATTCGTATCTGTTTCCGTATCCATATCCGTAAGTCCCATGGTACTCCATCTTGTTTGTTTCTATCGCCACGGCCTCCTTTTTCTCGCCGCCACCGCCTTCCATCTCCTTCTCCTTTTTTTTCTCGCCGGTCCCCCCCTCCTTGTTATTATCCCCGCCGCCATCGCCTTTCCCCTTTTCCCTTCTCCTTCTTCTCGCCGTCACCACCGCCCCCGCCTTTCTCCTTCTCCTTCTCCTTCTTATCACCATCTCCGCCGCCGCCGCCGCCCTTTTCCTTCTTCTCGCCGCCACCGGCATTGCCCTTCTTCTCGCCACCGCCGCCGGCATTGCCATCGTCCTTCTTCGCCGACACGACGTCGACACTCCTCTTGAGCTTGTCCTTCAAGTAGGGAACGAGGGAGCCGGCATCCATTGTCCCCCGTCACCGTCACCAAATCCTTCTGGGAGTCTACATTGACGCTCTCCACACCTGCAATAACAGAAAATGTTTCAGGGACTTGTTCGTAAAAAACTTGTCTATGCTTCTATATAATAATAAAAAAATGGCTTCAACCTAAAATTTTATCTTCCAAATATATTTTTTACTTGACTTTACTAAGACTTTACTAAATAAAATTGTTCGCTAAATTTAGTGAGGGCAGCTAAATATTACGTATAGATTTTTTTAAATATAAATATTTTAGGTCTTTTATGAAAAAAGTGATTAAAAATAATTAAAATACGTGGTAACACAAATGCATATTACTAAAATAATAAAGTACCTTTATATCTCAAAATAGTCTTCCGGATCCGTTCTATGCAACCGTCACAGTGCAACCGGATCTTCAGCACCAACGTATTCGACACAGCCTATAAATGCAAAAAAAAAAAAAAAGTAAATATTAAATTGTACAAGGGAGCTATTTGCAAAAATAAATGCAAAAATATCGAATTATTACAGTTTTGGGTTTGGGTTTGACTTCGGCTTTCTTCTGCTCCTTCTGGTCCGGTTTAGCCTTCGTATTGGGTTCTGGGTCCGCTTTGGACGCGGATTCCTTTTTGGGCACGGGCGTGAGGAGATCCACTTTCTTGCGGGTTTTGGATTCCAAACGTTCTTGGATCTTTAGCGGGTCCGCATTGCCGACTACTATCAGCTTGTTGTTCGCTATGTCGGTCGACACTGCTTCGACACCTGGACGAAGAAAACGTTAAAAATACGTTAAATTCGGCGAATTTTATGGATTTTCACCTGTGGCGATGAGTACGAGGCTGAGGAAATTTTCATATACACCCTCCAGTTTACATAAAAGAAATGAACCTTTTCTTGTTATGGAAAGGAAAAAAAATTTCTTTCAAAAGTAGACTTTTCAATGGAAAGGGATGAAAGTCAGCAAAATTCGTAGAAATTAAGGTGACGATAGCAAAAAAATTCCGTTGTAAAATTCCTTTCTGACACGGAGAAAATTATATATATTCGTTTATATACTAGAACAGGAAAAAAAAATCAGCAAAATTCACAGAAACTGAGGTGAGAGAGAAACAAAATTACATGTTTATACCAAATAAGAACCAACTTCAAATTTAGGGTCTAGAAATTACTTAATTTCCTAAGAGGAGAACAAAATCAGAAATTTCACATAAATTGGGATGGAAATTGCGAAAAAATTCAATATTTTGAGAGGGAAGCAACTTCAAATTTAGGGGTCTAGAAGTTACTCAATTTCCTAAATAAATAAAAAAACAAAATCAGAAAATTCACATAAATTGGGATGGAAATTGCGAAAAAAGATTCAATCTTTAGAGAGGGAAGAAACTTCAAATTTATGGTGTAGAAATTACTTAATTTCCCAAAAAAAGAGAACAAAATAAGAAAATTCACATAAATTGGGATGGAAATTGCGAAAAAGATTCAATCTATATAGAAGGAAGAAACTTCAAATTTAGGGTCTAGAAATTACTTAATTTCCTAAAAAAAACAGAAAATTCACATAGATTGGGATGGAAATTGCGAGAAAGATTAAACTTCAAATCTAGAGTCTAGAAATTACTTAATTTCCTAAAAAAAAAAACAGCAAATTCACATAGATTGGGACGGAAATTGCGAAAAAGATTCAACTTCAAATCTAGGGTCTAGAAATTACTTAATTTCCTACAAAAAAAAAATTTCAGGAAATTCACACAAATTGGGATGGAAATTGCGAAAAAGACTCAATCTTTAGAGAGGGGAAGAGAGGAATCCGGACCTGGCAAACCCTTGACTGCCCTCTTGATCTTCATCGCGCACCCCTCGCAATGCATGTCGACCTTCAGGACCACCTGAGTGGGTCCGGCCGCAGCCGCAGCCGCCTTCTCCCCACCGCCGCCGCCTCCTTCCTTCTTCTTCTCTGCTCCTCCTCCCTTGGCCTTCTTCTTCTCCTCTTCTCTCCCATGGCTAAAGTAGTTCTCTTTCTCTTACTCTCTCTCTCTTCTGGAAGTTTTTCTTTTCTTGGAAGTGGAGGAGGAGATATAGAACGTATATATAGGGAGCAGAGGAGCAGTTGGTTTTACAATTGGAGGTTCTATTTTCCAAATATGTGCCCTCAATCTACCATATTATTACATAGATCCTCCGTATCTTACCTTAATTATTCTAGCTAGGCCCCCCAACTTAATCATAATTGCATGGTTACTTTATTGTGCTAGACTCCAATCTTTACATATTTAACCTTTTGACAGAAGTTTCTAGACCTATACCTCAAATCCAATATTAGGGTTGTGTCTTTGGTGGTCGATCTATTTTTTTCCTAATTATAGTCTAATTGAAATTATTTGATTGTAAAATAATGACTGTCGAAACAATCCAACGAAACCAATCGATTCGATTTTGAAATCAATTGACTTAATTTGATTTGATTTTACTCGAATGATCGATTTTATTTTTAAGATTAACAAATATTTAAATATATTTTTTTAGTATCATTTGCTATTTTTTTTTGCTAATAACTCATTTTTATTATTTTATAATTTTGTCGTTCCATCTTCAACAAATATAATAGTTCGTTTTCATCATTCTATTTTCTATAAAAAAAAATCTAAAGATAACAAATAACAAAGCAAAAATAATTAAACACATATGGTCCATCGATTTGGTCGGATTTTAATGATTTTTTATATTGTCAATCCATTGGCCAAACCAAACTGTTCGATTATTAAGAACATCTAACTAAACCAACCTGAATAGTCCATCGATTCGACAAAAAAATCTATCGGTTCGATTTGGGCCTGGTTGGCTCGGCCCAAATTTGTACAGTACTAAGTTCGATCCTAAATTCTATAATTTTTGAATTTTTTAACCAAAAAAAAAATCTTATTTTCAATCGAACTCAAATCAAAATTTGTATTTAAAATAAATTGTTTAAACTAATATTCAAATCAAAATATTTAACAATAATTTAGATGAATTCGACAAGTTATAGAAATAGAACATCAAACTTTTTTCTTCAATCGAATATACATGACAAATTTAATATTTTTATATACTAAAATCAATTTGAAGTTGGGAGAATTGTATTAAGATGGACAAAATGTCACTTTAATTGTGTCTCATAGAAAAATAAATAATCGGTGGGGGTCATTAGAGATGGTGTGCCGTAATAAGAATTGTGTTTTATTTTTTCTGATTTTTTTAATGCTATTATTGTTGCTATATTTTAGATGTTGTTATCCAATATATCAAATATAAGAATCAATTCAAAATCGAAGATAACAAAATCTTTCAATATTTAAAGATACAAATTATAAAATACCAATAATTAAATGTTATCATTTTTTATTATTTTAGTGTGAGGGTTATATATAGGTCTTATCTTATTTGTTATCCAACCTCAAATATAGGAAAAATATATATTTATTATCATATCTAATAATATTTTCTATAACACTCGCATTAAAATGATAAAATTTTAGTTATTGGTATATTCTAATTTGTATTTTTTAAATTGAAATATTTTGGGTTCTGAGTTGCTTTCTTATATTTAATATATTGGATAACATCTAAAACATAGCAACAATAATAAAATAAAAATAAAAAAATACAATAAAATAAAGTACAATTCTCCCACCATACCATTCTCATTATGGGACGTCATCTTCAATGGTGCGACGTCATCTCCAGGGCTGGCTCAGAGGGATGGGTTGTCCTAGTCGAAGCTAATTTTGGTTTATCTTGTCCCTTGACTCCAAAAAAATGTTTTAAAAAATATAAGTTAAAAGCTATAATTGCGGAATCGATATCAACTTTTGCAGTGGATGTCTCCGTTTCTAGCGACAACGTGCAACTCGGATTCGGAGTTCCTCTCTTGAATCTTGATCTACTCGAGGCCTTCCCAGTAGTAGCTCAAAATTTAAAATTAATATGGGTTGGGGTTGCCAGGGGTTACGAGTTCAGTTGACATAGAACAAATAGAAGTTAAGATGGACTGCGGAGACTTTATTGATGAAGAGGTGGATACTTATGGGTCTGAGGATTGTCCTAACCATAGAGGTTGTCCAAATCCGAGGGCTTGTCCAGCTTACCCCATAACTGACCTTGGTCATCTCTAATGGCGTTCCACCCTCAATGGGATGCTATTTCTAATGGCATCCCATTCTGTTTTGCTACGTACGTTAAGTATAATAATTTTTTTAATTTTTTTATTTTTTGGTACAAATACATGAAATTCTTCACTCCTTAGTGAAATTACCTGATTCTAGAATAGTCGGGTCGAATTATTGGCTGACACATAATTCTAACAACATTTCTTCACTCGTAGTGCTATTTTTAACTTTGTTTATGAAAAGAATTGAATCCAACAAAAAAAATATATATATATATATATATATATATATATATATATATATATATATATATATATATATATATTTGCCAACTTAAAAGCGTGTTATTTGATTTGTCTAAAAGATGGAAATAGATGAGTCATACGTGATATGTACAAGTCACATAACAAGATTTGGAGGGAGGGAGTAAAATAAAATTCGGGAAATCTAAAGGATCTATGTGCAAAATAAAGTCCCTTGGTGATGGTCATCATGATGGGAAGAAATAGATGGGTATTCATGCATGCATGTGTCATGCGTGATAGGGATAGAGTTCAAATGATGGACTCGGACTAGAAGAAGTGGGCCGTCCGTTTTGGACCTAGAAGAACGAAGGAACGAAGAAAGAAACAGAAGAAGGGAGCATGCGCCCAAATCACATAACGTCAGCACATATGTAGAAATAGGGCTAATTAGAGTTTAGATTTTGAATTTTATACTAGCATAGAGTTTAGGTCCTGGTTTGTCCAATTAGAAAGTTTAGATCCTGGTTTTTTTTTTTTTTTTTCCATTATTGTCATGTCCCAGTACCTGAATACGGAGACGGACACGGCCAGCTACTCCGTACAAGGTACTATATGTCGTACGACGATCACGACTGTAACTAGACAAGGGGGTGCATGCTACAATCAGGTCACTTAGGGTCACACGAACATCCATGTCTCAATCAATCAAACAAGAAACAGTAATCATAGAGCATACATGATAAAGCAATAAGGCGTCCCAAACGCTTTCTCAAGATGTTCTGGAGGCCAGTTATACAAAACTGGTGGAATATCAAAAGTACATGATAGTGATTAGCTGCAGTCTGATTTAATACAATCATGTAAGAAAAACTAAATATCCAGACGTGCCGACTAACATGTGTCGGTGGCTAAACGCTCAAAAGATAAAATGTACAATGACGACTAAGGAAGAAGAAAACTTACTCGTTATCCTTGGTGACCATGTTCCTGGTACGCGCCATGAGCCGGGAGAAAGTATGCTGGATCCTCGGGTGCTGGCTAGAAATATGGCCATGCAAAACCAGTGGGGTTAGACCCCAAATAGCAAGTACCACAAAGGAAGCACGAAAATGGAGAAACAAAAATTCAAGTCATAAATATATAATAATATATAAATGTTCTGCATCGTAACTTAGGTCCGTGACATATCCTAGCACAAAGGTCTAACCCTACAACCAAACACGGACAATGGTTAAATCTATCACACTATGATAGCCCATTTTTCTAGACGACTAACAGAATAATACAATCACAATCAAGTCCAATTAATAAGATCGACTAATCACTTGTACGACTTACTAATTGTGGAGTCTAAGGTTATCTCAGAATAATGCATAATAGGTATCCTTAGATCATGTCATTGCCGAACATGAGCTAATCGAGCCAAATAAAATGATTATACATGCACTTCACGAATTATACCAGTTTTTCGTAGGGCCACTACACTAGATCACGATATTAGCAGTTCCAGTGTTTCTATAGTGAGACACTGGCTCGGCATTATTTATAATAGGTCAGATACTGCACTCCACTAAGACGGATGATATACAATATCTGTAGTGGCCAGCCCACAACGCACTTAGAATGAATCTCTGTGGGAAGGTTCGTTGGCTTGATATCGGGATATCATTTCCTCCCAATGTTACTACCACTTTTAGTTGCCTAATTAACCCTATATTTTTTTTGAAATCTCAAGGCGTGGCTACATAAGAATTTCTCTTAAGATGTCGTACAAAGTACGGACACGCTAGATACAAATCCATGAAAATTCAATCTGGATTCACCCGAGCGTGTATGCAACATTCAATAAATCAATATCCTAGCCACGCTTTAGTACTTTACTCGCATATCATGTTCGTGCTGGGGAAAAATTATATTTATAATATCACGAGTTCAGGAATTTGGAAGCATTCTCGATGCACAACCCAAATATAAATCACTTAACACGTAACACGGTATGTCGCACCTCAGTGCACAGATTATGAATAATATTAGGCAATGATTGTATCAACACGGATACGGTATTTTAGTCCAATTACCAAGATCATAAGCATGAGTTCTAGCACAATATCGAGATTACTGAGCCCATTCTCCCCTAGAATCTTAACACAAGCAATAACCAGGATCAACCACAATAGAGGATGATAAAAAATATTCTAAATAAAATAAATAATCCCAACAAGAAAATACTACGTGTACACAGGGAGTCACTAAGGATAATACGTGTCTAAACCGTGCACAAGAAGGTCAGGCCGCATGAACCAACCGACCGCATGCTCCTCCAGGCTGCATGCTCGGACAAAAGTCTCCTGCTTGGGACAAGTGCCGAAGTGATGGGCAATAAATGAAGTGTCAGGGAAGTGACATAAATATGATTGATGTGATAAGGCATAAGTGTCAGAGAGAAAAGATAAAAGCACAATAAAGTGGTGCAGTCTCAAAAGTCGTGTAGAGACATGCTCCCGAAAGAAGAGACGCATGGCTCGTGGCCGCATAATCTCCTAGACGCATGGACTCTGGGCGCATGGAATCAGGCCTTAGTGAATTTCCATGCGTTCAAGGTACTATACATCCAACTTTTGAAAACATGCACAAGCAGGCATGCGTCCAACAAGATGGGTGCACGCTGGAGGGGGCGCATGTTACTGGGTCGCATGATCGTCCCAGAACAGCAAGTTCGGCCATAGAAAAACTCCAAGAATCCGAAAAGACTAGATCTGCTATAAAATCCTTATCTCAACTCCAAAGCAAGTCGTTCAAAAGCCAAACTGCTCGAAATGAAGGGCTTCATCACATAGAATAATAAGTTTTCAAAAATAATAAGTTTTTAAAGATCAAAACCAAGAAAAATAACTCAATAACATCCACACTCATAAAAATCCAGATCAATACCATTCCATCAACTAAATCCAAAAATACCAAGTTCTAAACATGCTTAAAATCATACAATAAACATAATAGACCAATAACATGGAGAGTTTCTCCATTTTTCAGGCATGGTTTACTTGCCTATGGAGGGAGGAAAAAACCTAAGGGAGAGAAGGAAAAGAAAGAATGAAGAGGGAGAGAGAAAGAAGTTGGGCTATATAGCTAGGATTTGACGTTTAGACCATGGATTCAACTCATGACCAAACCAACCAAACCAAGACAAACAAAAGAATGTGTCTAGTCTCATGCAACTAAATAAATAACATGCAAGCGAGAATAATACGTCCCTAATACGTATATTGGGAACGGAGAGTGACAATTATACCCTCCTACCCATGCTTGACAATGGAACATTCATATATAGATTAGGGGGTATAATTAGAAAAATAAAACAAATAATAAAAATTTAGGATATAAACTTTCTAATTGGACAAGTCAGGGCTAAACTCTAAGCTTATATAAAATCCAGGGTCTAAACTCTAATTAACCCAATAAATTATTAAGAGTGGTAACTCCGTCCAATAGTATAATAATACTATTTTTAGTAATCAGATTTTAATAATATTTTACAATTGTTTGATTAGTATTTTTTTTGGGGGGGTGGGGGGTGGGGTTCGATATTATCGTGTCTCATTATACTATTATACCTTTGGACATGTTTACCATTCACCATGCGAAGTGGTGAGTGCGACCACTAAATAATTTTTCCATAGTCGACCCAAGAGGAATCCTAAATAACAAAAATGTCCTTGGGTTATAGTACTTCATTTCATCATCATCATCATCATCATCATCATCATCATTATTATTATTATTATTATTATTATTCATCTCCCATTTACTAATCATAACTCTATTTTTTTCTCATATTTAAATTAATTACTACAACCCCTCCAATTCATGCATTTAGCAAGTGTTATTTGTATTTACCTCCCATTTTTTAACATTGAATTGGGGAAGGGGTAACAATAATAAAATTAGAACTTATTCTCTACTTTTTTTTAAATATTTATCATTGTTTTTACGAAGTGAGGGAAGACATTTTCACTGGTGGAGTACATGTTTTACGACATGGATTTTAGATTCATATAAAAAAAATGAAAAATGGAAGGTATCTCATAACAGTGCTGAATTGTTTGGAAAAAATATGTGAAAATTAAGACGACATGCATTTGACAAGTATATATCTTGAAGAGATTAAAAATTTGAAATTTAACAACAATTTTTTGAATTATTGGAGTTATTTTCCAAAATAAATAAATTATATGGATAGAGCGACAATTTATCCAAAATTATGCAAAATATATAAAGACTTCTCATGACACAAGTTTAGGCTATCCTATTTGTATTTTCAATATAACATTTTACATTTGTATCATCTTTATAATAAAAAAATCAATATTGAAATCTTTGATCTTCAACAAATATATGATTGTAGAACCTCACTGCTCCCATATCTTAGGATCTTAAAATACTAAATTAAGGAACAAATTCACATTTACATGTTGGAACGAAACGCGAAAACCATTCCCTAAACCAAAGAGTACTTGCGAGAGAACCGAGCAAAATGCACAAACCAAAAAATACCAAACACAAATCGCAGACACATAGATTTTTTTGTGGAAAATCCAGATGGAAAAAACTACGGGATTATCAGAGTCCAACCCTGAAGAACCTCCACCAATGGAATAAAGAGATTACACCCTCTATAAGCTCATCACCGATCCAACACGGATCACCGCAACTCTTTGGAACAAAAAATAGATTGCAACAATGAAGAAAAAAGATAATGAAAAATATCCCGAATTGATCTCCTTCTCCGAAATGACCTCCAATCCTTCTTTCTCCTCTCTAAAGTTGCAATGACACTCTTGCCACCTTTTTTTCTTTCTTTTATTTTTTTCTTATATTATTATATATTGCATGAGATTTTATATAAAATCTTGCATGAATAAGGATTTTCATATAGAAATCTATATATGGAAGCCAAAAATATTTATGAAAATTTAATTACATTCAATCATATATTTAATAAAAATTAAATCATAAATTGACTTGCCATAAATTGGAAATCCAATTATATGGAAAGTTAATATATGAAAGATCAAATCATAAATATATAATTAAAGTCCAAGATAAAAATCTAATATAATATTTGGTTACCATAATGTTCCAATACACGGCGCTCGATGCACTTCCCGAGCTTTTTCGACAGACGGATCGCGCTCGTCGCACTCCGGGATATTCTCCACATAGGTTGGGAACCCACCCACTCCAACAAATCTCCCCCTTCACAACTATATGGAGGGGGGCGTCATCCCGATGATCCGCCTGCAGTACTCAAACTTTTTTCTTGGAAGAATCTTTGTGAACATGTCTGCTCCGTTGTCATCTGTATGAATCTTCTCAAGCGTCACTTCCTTCTTTTCCATAATATCCCGCGTGTGATAATACCGGGTCTCAATGTGCTTGGATCGGCTATAAAATATCTGGTTCTTCACAAGGTAATATCACTCTAACTATCGCAAAGCAAAGACTATTGGTCTTGCTTTAGCCCAATTTTCTGCAACAAGTTCTTTATCCATAATATTTCTTGCAAGCCTACGTCGCCGTAATGTACTCTACCTCTTTCGTCGACAAGGCAACACACTTCTGCAACCGTGACTGCCACGATATTGTTTTACCAGCAAACATCATCACATAGCCAGAAGTCGATCGTCTCGTGTCTATATCTTCAGCCATATCAGCGTCGGTATACCCAACCAGCTTTGGCTCATCACCACCAAAAAAAATCTCCAATCGACAGTGCCCTGAAGATATCGTAGAATCCACTTGACCCCACTCCAATGTACCCTTCCATGATTGGAAGTATACCTGCTAACTGTGCCAACAATGTGAGCGATGTCTGGCCTCGTACATACCATAGCATACATAAGACTCCCCACAACTGAGGCATATGGAACCCGCTCCATATCTTTCTTCTCGTCCTCGGTAAATGGACATTGCTCCTCAGTGAACTTAAAGTGAGCCGCAAGGGGGTTACTCACTTTCTTCGATCCATCCATCCCGAAACGCTGAAATATCCGGTAAATGTACTTCTTTTGGGATAAGTATAGCAGCTTGGACTCTCTCTCTCTCTCTCTCGGCTGATCTCCATCCCAAGAATAGTCTTCGCTATGCCCAAATCCTTCATAGAGAAGGCCGCGCCCAGTCTTCAACTCCGCTATCATAGTGGCATTTTGACCCATCAGTAGCATATCATCAACATAGAGCAGTAAAATAATGAAATCATCCTCGGCAAAGTACCTCACAAATATACAGTGGTCCGACGTCATCCGTGCATAACCATGCTCCCCCATAAATGACTCAAACTTCTTGTACCACTGTCTCGAAGTCTGCTTTAGACCACACAAGCTCTTTCTCAACTGGCAGACCAAGTATGACTTGCCCTTCTCACATAATTTTTCTGGCTGCTCCATGTACAACTTTTTCTCAAGATCACCATAGAGGAATGTCGTCTCCACGTCCATTTGCTCGACCTTCAAGTTGAAACTGGCTGCCAATGCTAGCACCATCCGAATAGACGACTGTTGATTAATGGCAAAAAGATCTCATCATAATCTATGCTTTTTCGCTGACCGTAGCCTTAAACTATCAGCTTGTATCGAGGTCAAGTAGCATCATCTATCTGTTTTACTCTGAACATCCATCGATTCTTCAAAGCCTTCTTGCCCTTTGGCAACCGCACCAGATCATAAGTAGAGTAGGCCTCCAAGAAACTCTTATCCTCTTGCATGGCCTCTATCCACTCCTGCCTCTGTTCGTCTTCCATAGCCTCTGTGAAATTTTTGGGTTCTCCACCGTCAGTCAATAGCACATACTCACCCGGTGAGTATCTCGTAGATGGTTGACGCTCTCTATCTATTTTTCTCAATGGAACCACTGGTGCTGGCTGTATACCAACAGCCTCCTCCTCAGGAACTGCCTCCTCGGCTTGCTCATCCTCTTGAAGATTACCCTGACCACCATCAGCAGGCTAATGATCAAGGTTGGGAGCAACTTCATGTACTGGCTCCCCCATAACTGGATCCTCCACGATGTCCTCTGGAAACTGTTTGAAGTAAAATGACTCAAACTCAGGCAATTCCTCAGCCTCAGAAGGCATCTCGGAATCCTGAGTGTTGATCATGGTATGATCCTTGACGAATACCACATTCCTGCTTCTGTAGAGCTTTCTTCCCATTGGATCGTAGAGTCTATAGCTAAACTCATCCCGACCATAACCGACAAAGATGTACCATCTCGTCTTCGGCTCAAGTTTGGATCTCTCGTCCTTCGTTACATGAACGAAGGCCTTGCAACCAAATACTCGCAGGTGATTGTATGACGGCTCTTTATCGTACCACACTTTGTCAGGCACATCATCCTGTAAAGGTGCACTAAAAGATAAATTAATAATATAAGCAGTTGTGTAAAGAGCCTCACCCCAATAGCTGCCCGACAAGTTTGCTTCTGACAGAAAATATCGTACCCTCTCTATTAGCGTCATGTTCATCTGCTCCGCTACACCATTGAGCTGAGGTATCTTTGGTGGAGTCTTCTGGTGTCGTATCCCTTGCTCTCTGTAGTATGAATCAAAGGGACCGATATATTCGCCGTCATTGTCCGACCGAACACATAGCAGCTTCTTGTATGTTTCCCTTTCAACGAAGGCCTGAAACTCCTTGAAAGTGGGCAGCACCTGATCCTTGGTCTTTAAGGCATAGACTCAAACTTTCCTGGAATAATCATCAATAAAAGTTACAAAGTAAGAGGTACCACTAATGGATTTTACCTTCATCGGACCACAGGCATTTTAGTGAATTAACTCGAGAAACGCCGGCTTCCTTGAACTTATGTGACTTTGGAAAGATACCATAATTCCATATAGTAGAGTCCGGACCTCTTGCTTCCTCTGACAATCACCATCAAACCTCTGAAAAGCTTCCACTGACTGTTCCCAAAGAGATTGAAGAAACCCTCATCATCCAACCTTCCAACCGATACCAGGTTAAAACGAATATCAGGGACATAACGAATATCTTTCAGAATGAGAACTACACCCGTTTTTATCCTCAAATGCACATCTCCAATGGAAACTGCCTTCGACATATCTCCATTGTCCATCTTCAACACTCCACAGTCGTTTGTTGTGTAAGTAGCAAATAGTGCACTATTGTGAGATACGTGCGCTGAAGCACCTGAGTCCACCAGCCAAGAGTTGTCAGTGTAGGCGAGGTTCATAACTACCGCATCACCTATAATGATCAGATCGCCTCCATGTGTCGAGGCCGTCGTTGTAGTGTTCTCGCCCTGCTTCCCCTTGTCGCCATTCTTCTCTCTCTTCCAAGCAAAACAGTTTTGCTTGATGTGGCCTTTCTTTCCATAATGGTAATACTCAGAGTCCTCGTACCGACCCTTGGACCTTTCCCTGCTTTTGTCTCTGCCACTGCATGGACCTCTGGTTTTACCCCTTCCGCGGCTCTCTAAAACAAGCACCTCTGAATGGGATATGGATGAAGTGGCCTGAGAATGTCTCTGCATCTCTTCATTCAGTACCCCGCTCCTGGCAAACTCCAGACTGACCACGCCTTCTGGAGCAGAAGTGATCATAGACACTTGTACGGTCTCCCACGAGTCTGGCAATGTACACAACAGCCATAGTCCCTGAACATCGTCGTCGAACTTGACTTCCATCGAGGATAGCTGGTCAATCAATCCCCGAAACTCACTCAAATGATCCATAATAGATGCCCCATCTTTGTACCGTAGATCCATTGTAAATATCCAGATTTTTTAGAATTTAATTTTAGAATTTTAATTATGAATTTATGAATTTTTGAGTTTTTTTGTAATTTTTAATTAATTATAATAAATGTTCTTCAGATATTTATATTTTTGTGAATTAAATTAATTATTAAAATATTATGCAAAAATTATATTTTTGGATGTATAATTAATAATAGGATATTGTGTAATTTTTTTGAAATTTATTGGGCTCAAAAACTATTTTTAAATAGCTAATTTCATTAAACCAAACTGAACCAACTGAACCAAACCGAACCAACTGAACCAAATCAAACCCAACCGAACCAACCCAACCCTAACGAATTTGGATCCTACCCGAACCCACAACCCGCAGACCCAAAACCCATCAAACCCATTCACCTTCAGAAATAAAAGCTTTTCCTTCCTCTTCCCCTCCCCCGAACGGACCCCGACCGCCCCTCTTCTCCTCCCTGTAACCGCCCGCACCTCAGCCTATAAAACTCATAGCAAAGCTGAACCTCAACACCCACAATCCCTTTTCCATTTTCGATCATCGTCGACCGCCGCCGTCGCCGCCGTGACCGCCGACGATCGTCGCAAAGTGGCCGCCTGAAATTCGAGCAGCAGCGATCAACAAGGTACTCAACTTCCCACTTTCGTATCTCTTTGCACAGTTATCCAAATGTTGATCTGTCAAATCCTATACGAAGACCACATGACCCTCTCAAACCCTGTATAATTAGTTCGGGTATCGTATCATGTGTCGATCGTAAATCGCAACGCAAAACAAGAAAAAAAGAGACCCAATTTGTAGTTCAAAAAACTGTTCCAAACTCCCATGTTCATGGCCGTTTTTCTTCTAAACTAGTTAATATTTATAAATTCTACTTGAACAGTAAATTAGACAACATAACCAAGTTTTAATCTCAATAATTAGTTTATTTTAATTTATTGCATGTTGTGTTTTATTCATGGTTAAAGTTGACCAAAACTTGGTTTTCTAAACCCGATTTTTTTTGAAATGGGGTGCGTCCTACTAAACGAGGCAACTTTATCGTATGCAAATTGCATCCAAAGGCGCGTATCGTTAACACGAACGTGTAAAATTTTGCGAAAGTTGATTTGGATGTGCACGCACACCGGAATCAACGTGTATTTGCCGAAAAGTTTCGTATCGACATATTCTGACACTCATCATAATTTTGTGTATGCTTATCGTTTCACAAAAAAACTTATACCATCGGATTCATAGCATTACGCTGGTTCTGTGACCCAAGTTTGGTTCGATTCTGAGAACGTTGACGAAATACCATTTTCGTGGGCCCTACGGTTCCACTTGACAGACGATTTTGTGATCGGCTCATCGAAATCTAGTTCTGGACGTTCCCTTGGGTTCGTATCATTGTTCTGGACTCGTAGACATTAAGATTGACAAATTTAGAGAACTTTGTCTCTGGCACATTTTTGGTGTGAAGTGGGCCACATGTGGATCCCGCTTTGACCAGAAACTGTCAATTCTCCCCCTGTGTCCAAATCGGACTTATGGGTAGTCAATCTTAGCTATTTCACATATTATGAGAGCAATGGTGATATTTGTTTCAGTATCCGGAGGCGTACCTGGAGATTCCACTGATATCGGAGCAACTGAAGGAGTTCAAAATCCAGACAAGTGTACATTGCCAACCTTGCAGTAGTTTCTTTAATATTATTTGCTAGAGTTATTTCTGTGATGTACCTGCTCAACGTAGGACCGTGAGATGTTGCTTAACGTCTGAACAAGATTTGAGTGTCGACATCGTACGCGGAGTCGTGTAACTTTACTTAGAGAGTTGATAACACGATCCTATTTTTCGTGCTTGCTTTACCAAGTACGTCATACCATATGACACTTGACACTATTTCATGTGAAAGAATCTTTCTTGATTTATTCATGGTAATTCTGTATAGGCTTACATGATTCGTGACATAAGACTTGCATATATAGAGATATCATTATGATTCGTTGTACTAGCTAGAGGTCATGATCTTGCGTATTATGGATATGAGACGTGAGGTTACATTGGGTGGGGAGAGTCTCACCATAGTACATGTTGATTATGTTTTTATATATATAAACTACATTACTGGTGGTGACTTAGACTCTGTCTTTGGCACATTTACTGGCCCTTCGAGATATTACATGCTGCTATGGGTTTTTTTGGCACAGATCCTATAGTAGTTTCAGCCTGAGTATGATTAATGCTCTCATTTGTATATCACATAGCTGGTTATATAGCTTGCCCTGTTGATATATTTTTATATACTATATTTTATTTGGCTTGAGTTATTCTTGTACCTTGCTATGTCCCTTGAGGATCTGGATCCGGATTATGTCCCCAGATATAACAGAGGAGATTTACCTCGAGGTATACGGGATAGGAGCTGACGCTGGAGCAATACTGGCACCAGAGGACGAGGTTGTGCCATAGGATTTCTCCTGAGTATTTTGTTATATACTCTGTTATTTTTGTTTCTAGTTACTCTATATCCTGACTCTTGGATCACTGTATTAAACTGTAAGCCCCTGATTTTTTTCAAGAATTTTTAATTTGGATTTTTCATAAATTTCTGTAATTATCTGGGATTTTTTGTAATTAAAACCTAGGTATTTTGAATTTAAATAATTTTTAAATGATTTTAATTAATATTAAAATATTATAGAAATAATATTTTATGGTGTAAAATAAAAAACTGGACATAGGGTAATTTTCTGTGAATTTATTGGACTCCGAAAATATTTTTAAAGCCCTAAAAACCAATGTACAACTAAACCTAATTAAACCCTGACTGAACCCGGTTCATTTGGAAATAAACCAAACCAACTCGACCCAAATCGCTATCAAACCGAACCGGACAAACCCAACCTTAACTGGTCGGGTCGGGTCGGATCCGAATTGAACCCGACCCGGACCCGAAACCCTAACCGAAACCCTAGATCCCGAATCCTACCGGAATTACTGTTCCGGCCCCTTTAAATAGCCTCGAAGTCTGCGCCCCGCCGCCGCCGCAACCCTAGTTATCATCTCCTCCGCCGCCCGCAGCTCAGCCCCGGTCATCCTAGCCCTAGTCGGATCCCCAATCTCCGTCGTCTCCGACCCCGCTCACAGCCCGACCATCCACACCGTCCCGCCCCGACCGTCTCCACCACTCGCCGACCTCCGCCCTGAGCCCAGCCCAGCACCACCACCATCACCATCCCCCCCGACCTCATCCTCCCAAAGCCGACACCCCCTCACCGCTCCGCCCTAGCCCAGCACCACGACCCCGCACCCTCGTCTTCCTCGACCACCGCCCTAGCCGTCGACGGCCTCCGCCGACCAGAACGCACACTCCCAGCCGACCGCCCGCTGCCCTAGCATGGACACAGCGGCCCGGACATAGCCGCCCTAGCTCCGGACACAGCAGACTCGAGACAGGACACAAAACAGTCACCCGGACACGAGAAATTCTTGTTCCACGGAGCCCTGTTCAGGTAACCCGTTCTCTCTCCTCGTTATTCCGTTTTCCGTTTCGTCATTTGTGACGCGTAGACTGCGTAACCCTCTCGATGTCCGTGCAACCCGCTCGGTGCATCGCGTCCTGTGGTGATCGCGAACTGCGATCCAAATACAGGAAAATCAACGTCTTGTTTCACCCCGGAACTGAGTGCGCCCTGCCAAACGGGAAGGCTTGGTCGCGCGCGGTCTTCACCGAAATGTGCGCGCTGTCGATACGGACGTGCGGGATTTCGCAGAAGTTGATTTGGATGTGCGTGCACACCGGAATCAACGCGTATCCGCCGACAACGCCCCGTATCCGTCTGGAATATGTCGTAACTTTGTGTACACACGTCGGATCAAAATAAAACTTGTGCCATCGGAATCGTAGCAATACGCTGGTCCTGTGACCCAAGTTTGGTTCGATTCTGAGAACGTTGACAAAATTGCGTATCGTGGGCCCCGCGGCTCCACTTGACGGGCGATTTTGTGATCAGCTCATCGAAATCCAATTTTAAAAGTTCCGTTGGGTTCGTATCATCGTTCTGGACTTGTTGACACTGAGTTTGACGAATTTGGAGACCTTTGACCATGACACGATTTTCGGTGCAAAGCGGCCCACATGTGGACCCCGCTTTGACCAGAAACTGTCATTTTTGCCCCTGTGTCCAAATTGGACTCAAGGACAGGCGTTTCTAGCTATTTGATATTTTCTGAATCTAATGGTGATGTTTATTTCAGCAACCGGAGGAGTCCCTACAATTCCCACTGAGACCAGAGCTACAGTTGGAGCCAGAACCTCAGACAAGTGTACCTTGCCATAATTACAGTATATTGATTCATATTATTCTCTTGTTTTATTTATTGTTATACATGCTTGACCTAGGACCGCATGACTTACTTAGCGTCTGATTAATAGTCGGGTGCCAACCCCATACGCGGAGTTGTGCAACGTCACATAGATATGGATATCGTGACCATTTACATTCTCGTACTTGTCTTATCAAGTACATCATAACCCAGGACACTTGACACTAATCATGAGACAGAATCTTCCTGAGATATTCATGGTGATTCTGTATAGGATACAGGTTTTATGACATAGACATTATATTCATAGACGTTATATGACTTGCTGCATTAGTTTTGATCTTGCGTGTCATGGACATGAGACGTGTGATTACATTGGGTGGGAAGAGACACACAGGCTATAGGCTGATTTATATATATATTTATTATGGTGAGGCCTTAGACTCTATATCAGAGCTAGGCACTTTACTAGTGAGATATTATTATGAGGCCTTAGACTCTACATTAGAGCTAGGCACTCTACTAGTGATATTACTGCTACCCGGCTCCCCGACACAGAGCTTGTAGTGGTCTCAGCCTGAGTTTTAGTGATGCTCTCGTCTTGCATTTTACTTAGTTGGTTATTTAGTATTACCCTGTTTACTCATTTATTTTCTGCACTGCATTTATATTGGCTTGAGTTATTTTATACCTTGATATGTCCCCTGAGGACCTGGATCCGGATTATGTCTCCAGATATAGCAGACGAGATCTATCCCGAGGTATACGGGACATGAGCATTAGCAGAAGCAGGAACATGTGCATACATCGGAGCAGTATCAGAGCCCGATGACGAGATTGTGCAAGAGGACTTCTCCTGAGTATTGGCTTGAGATACTCATTTATTTCTGTTTCTAGTACTTTATTTCCAGTCTATTGCATTGATATATCAGACTTATCCTCGGATTGTTCTCCGAGACACTTTTATTGAGATATGTTAGTTTATATTTATTTGCATTTATTCTGGCATTTGATCTGTGATTATCTGTTGTGGATAAGATTAGAATAGACTATGACTTGTATCATTGGACCTATTTATTATTGTACTACAGCTTAAGTATGCCCCGATGGATCCATTAAATTGGGTTTGTCCATCGGTGTGTGCTGCTGGCCATTGCCACGTGTCTAGTCCCTCGATATTTTGGGACTGGGGCGTGACATAAACTTATTATCGGGTTGTTCCCCAAGACACTTTTTATTGAGACTTGTTGATGGATTTTTTTTTTTTTGATTAGTCTGACAATTTGAATTATGTTTACTTTCTGTGGATGAGATTAGAATTAGACTGTGACATATATCGTAGACCATTGTATACAACTTAAGTACACTCTAACTGGTCCATTAAATTGGGTTTGCCCATTTGGAGTTGTGATGTTGGCCATTGCCACGTGGCTAGTCCCTCGGTATTTTTGGACTGGGACGTGACATGGTTTTTGTGGTGGCCCATGCAGGTCTACGACTATATTGCTTCAGTTTCAACTAAGGAACCGAGCAAGCCTGCGATTAGGATATGATAAGTTATAGGATCTTATCCACATATTGACACGTTCTTGACCTCTATATCGACTTCAAAATAATTTTTGACTTGCATCCTGCCTTGATTCCTCTGTGCGCCTCTCATAGTTTACTTTATATGCAGAGTAACAGATCCATGAGCCAACAACAAAACTTTTGCGGTTCACCACAAGGTGCTGTGGTCACCTAAGACGATGAATTGAGGCCATTAAGTGGAGATCCATCCACTCAACAAAGCAATCAAGCAGATCAGCACGCCTCGAGGTTCCGGCAAGACGATATTCCACCACTGCCGCAGTTTACTCCACCGATGTCCATTTTTCCAATAGGACAGCCTATGGACGGATAATAGATATTCCAAATATTATACGCAATGATGCAAGCCCAACAACAGATTCATCAAGAGGCTCAGTGTCACGAGGCAGAGAACCTGAGAAATAGTATAGTGACCGCACTGGAGCAGGTGAACCCACTAGCTAGACGGCCATCGATGGGATCCATCACCGATTTTAGCCAGCTAAAGCCCCGTACCTTTTTTGGCAAGGAGGAACCCACTGAAGTTCATGAGTGGCTCACAAACACTCAACACCAATTGGAAGTAGCTGAGCTTCCAAGGGAGCGTTGGATGACTGCCGTCAGGATGCAGTTGACGGACAATGCACATCACTGGTGGCTATCTGAGGAGAGACGGCTCGGACCAGACCGAGTCACTTGGGAGGAGTTCTCTAGACTCTTTCAGGAGATGTACATTCCATCTATTGCTCGATCGAAACTTCGGGACAAGTTCAATCGCCTCACTCAAAAAAATATGATAGTGGAAGATTACAATGCGGAGTTTATCCGTTTGAGTGGCTTCGCCCCTACTCTGATCCCGACAGAAGATGAGAAGGCGGAGAAGTTCTTCGATGGACTTAGCTTTGAGCTACAGAGATTAATCGGCTCCGTTGTACCTACTTCTTATACGGACGTCCTTGCTGCAGCCCGACGCACGGAGCACGTCACCAGGAGAGAGTCCAGTCTGAAATGGCCGTTCATATCAGCACCAACTAGAGCATTACACGGAGAGTCTGCAAAATGACCCCAGATGAAACCACCACAGAGAACAGTATCACAATTCCTATCCCTTCCTACTTGTTACTACTGTGGCAAGGTAGGCCATATTGAGAGGGAGTGTAGACTCAAATTGGGATTATGTTTAGCTTGCGGATCCAGTCAACATTCAGTAAGTGATTGCCCTGAGCGTCGAGAAGGAGCACCAATAGTAAACCGACAAGCTTTACCAGCACTGGAAGGATATCAGCCGAGGCCACCTTTGGCACCACGGGCATCACTCTTCCAACTGGCCCAACAACAATAGAGGGCACTACTACAAGGACGTGGACATGCTTTTGCGATGACAGTAGAGAAGGCACAGACTCGAGGAGTAGCGAATATGAGTAAGATTTAAGTTTTATCATAGCTATCTATTCCTAGTAATACATTAGCATGTGCCTATTAGTTCCATTCCCTAGCCTAAACTTAGTATTATGATTAGCATGAACTTGTCATTGGTACCCAAGTTTTCATAAGCTGTAGTTGATCTTCGTTCTAACCAGGCTCCTTTACTCTTGAGTTACTTATCTTTCATTGCCTAGAAAAAAGTTTTTATTCCTTCCCTACGTGTTCTGCTTGAACAAAACCCTCACAATTCCTCTCAATTTTTTCTTGTTCATGGTTCCTTATCCTTTGTATCGTGCTTCAACAAAAATGTCTTGCAACCGCGTCATCTCTTTTGACCGATTATATTTTATTTTCTTAATTGCGAGGACACAATTCTTGTAAGGTGGATAGATTGTAAATACCCAGATATTTTAGAATTTAATTTTAGAATTTTAATTATGAATTTATGCATTTTCGAGAATTTTCTGTAATTTTTAATTAATTATAATAAATGTTCTTCAGAAATTTATATTTTTGTGAATTAAATTAATTATTAAAATATTGTGAAAAAATTATATTTTTGGGTGTATAATTAATAATAGGATATTGTGTAATTTTTTGGAATTTATTGGGCTTAAAAACTATTTTTAAATAGCTAATTTCATTAAACCAAACCGAACCAACTGAACCAAATCAAACCCAACCAAACCAACCCAACCCTAACGAATTTGGATCCTACCCTAACCCATAACCCGCAGACCCGAAACCCATTAAACCCATTCACCTTCAGAAACAGAAGCTTCTCCTTCCTCTTCTCCTCCCCCGAACGGACCCCGACCGCCCCTCTTCTCCTCCCTCTAACCGCCCGCACCTCAGCCTATAAAACCCATAGCAAAGGCGAACCTCACCACCCACAATCCCTCTTCAATTTTTGATCATCGTCGACCACCGCCGCCTCCGTGACCGCCGACGATCGCCGCAAATTGGCCGCCTGAAATTCGAGCAGCAGCGATCAGCATGGTACTCAACTTCCCACCTTCGTATCTCTTTGCACAGTTATCCAAATATTAATCTGTCAAATCCTATGCGAAGACCACATGACCCTCTCGAACCTTGTATAATTAGTTCGGAGTATCGTGTCTTGTGTCGATCGTAAATTGCAACAAAAATAGAAAAAAAAACCTAATTTGTAGTTCAGAAAACTGTTCCAAACCCCCATGTTCATGGTCATTTTTCTTCCAACCTAGTTAATATTTTTAAATTTCACTTAAACAATAAATTAGACAACATAACCAAGTTTTAATCCCATTAATTAGTTTATTTTAATTGGTTGTATGCTATATTTTATTCGTGATTAAAGTTGACCAAAAACTTAATTTTCTAAACCTATTTTTTTAAACGGGGTACGTCCCACTAAACGAGGCAACTTTGTCGTATGCAAATTGCATCGAAAGGTGCGTATCGTTAACACAGACGTGTAAGATTTTGTAGAAGTCGATTTGGATGTGCGTGCACACCGGAATCAACGCGTATCACCCGAAAAGCCCCTTATCGGCCTGTCCTGACATTCGTCATAATTTTGTATATGCTTATCGTTTCGCAATGAAACTTGCGCTATCAGATTCGTAGCATTACGCTTGTCTTGTGACCCAAGTTTGGTTCGATTCTGAGAACGTTGACGAAATCCCATTTTCGTAGGCCCCACGGTTCCACTTGACGGGCGATTTTGTGATCGGCTCATTGGAATCCAGTTCTGGATATTCCATTGGGTTCGTATCATAGTTTTGGACTCGTAGACACTAAGATTGATGAATTTAGAGAACTATGTCTCTGGCATATTTTTCGGTGCGAAGTGGGCCACATGTGGACCCCGTTTTGACCAAAAACTGTCAATTCTGTCCCTGTGTCCAAATTGGACTTATGGGTAGTAAATCCTAGCTATTTCTAATATTATGAGAGCAATGGTGATATTTTTTCAGCATCCGGTGGCGTACCTGGAGATTCCACTGATATCGGAGCAACTGAAGGAGTTCAAAACCCAGACAAGTGTACCTTGCCAACCTTGCAGTAGTTTCTTTAATATTATTTGCTAGAGTTATTTTTGTGATGTACCTGCTCAACCTAGGACCTTAAGACATTTCTTAACGTCCGAACAAGATTTGGGTGTCGATGCCATACGCGGAGTCGTGTAACGTCACTTAGAGAGTTGATAACACGATCCTATTTTTTATGCTTGCTTTCCCAAGTACGTCATACTATATGACACTTGATACTATTTCATGTGAAAGAATCTTTCTTGAGTTATTCATGGTGATTCTTTATAGGCTTACAGGATTCATGACATAAGACTTGCATATATAGAGATATCATTATGACTCGTTGTACTAGCTAGAGGTCATGATCTTGTGTGTTATGGACATGAGACGTGAGATTACATTGGGTGGGGAGAGTCTCACCATACTATAGGATGATTATATATATATATATATATATATATATATATATATATATATATATATACACACTATATTACTGGTGGTGCCTTAGACTCTGTCTTTGGCACATTTACTGGCCCTTCGAGATATTACATGTTGCTATGGGTTTTTTCGACACAGAGCCTATAGTAGTTTCAGCCTGAGTATGATTAATGCTCTCATTTGCATATCACATAGCTGGTTACATAGCTTGCCCTGTTGATATATTTTTATATACTGTATTTTATTTGGATTGAGATATTATTGTACCTTGCTATGTCCCCTAAGGACCTGGATCAGGATTATGTACCCAGGTATAACAGAGAAGATTTACCCCGAGATATACGGGATATGAGCTGACGCTGGAGCAGTACTGGCACCAGAGGACGAGATTATGCCAGAGGATTTCTCTTGAGTATTTTGTTATATACTCAGTTATTTCGGTTTCTAGTTACTATATATCTTGACTCTTGGATCACTGTATTAAACTTATTATCGGGTTGTTCCCCGAGACACTTTTTATTGAGACTTGTTGATGGATTATATTTCTTTTTGATTAGTTTGACAATTTGAATTGTATTTACTTTCTGTGGATGAGCTTAGAATTATACTGTGACATGTATCGTAGACCATTGTATACAGCTTAAGTACGCTCTAATGGGTCCATTAAATTGGGTTTGTCCATTTGGAGTTGTGCTGCTGGCCATTGCCACGTGGCTAGTCCATCGATATTTTGGGACTGGGGCGTGACACCCATCATCATCCGGATCAGGAATAATTTATTTTCCCATGTCTTCTTCGTATACAAAGATTCTAACTTATCCCACAGTATCCTCGCATGCTCAATACTGACAACGTGGTTGTATACGTTCTCGTCAATGAACTGCCTAACGTACCCATACACATGTATATGCTCGAACTTTCAGTCCTCTTCGGATTTGTCACTGGGCCTCTCGGAAGCAAATACCGACAGATGCAGCTTCTTGACAAATAGCATATCCTTCATCTCGCTCCTCCAGTAGTGATAGTTGGTACCATTTATGTTTATCATACGCACCGGCTTCACGTCCATCTCTCCTCCCAGGTTTGCCTGTCAACTGCTGACACCTTTCTGAAATTTTAGAACCTGGCTCTGATACCACACTGTTGGGAACGAAAAGCAAAAACTGTTCCCCAAACCAAAAAGTACCTACGAGAGAATCGAGCAAAATGCACAAACCAAAAAAATACCAAACACAAATCACAGACAGAGAGATTTTACGTAAAAAACCCAGATAGAAAAAACTATGGGACGATCGGTGTCTAACCCTGAAGAACCTCCACTAATGGAATAAAGAGATTACACCCTCTACAAGCTCTTTACCGATCCAACTCGGATCACCACAACTCTTTGGAACAAAAAATAGATTACAATAACGAAGAAAAAAGACAATAAGAAATACCCCAAATTGATCTCCTTCTCCGAAACGGCCTACAATCCTTCTTTCTCCTCTCCAAAGTTGCAATGGCACTCTTGCCACAATTTTTTCTCTTACTTTTTTTCTCATGTTGTTATATATTGCATGAGCCTTTATATAAACCTTTGCATGAATTAGGATTTTTATATAAAAATCTATATATGAAAGCCAAAAATATTTATGGAAATCCAATTATATTTAATCATATATTTAATAGAAATCAAATCATAAATTGACTTGCCATAAATTAAAAATCCAATTATATGGAAAATTAATATATGAAAGATCCAATCATAAATATATAATTAAAATCAAATATGGAAATCCAATATAATATTTTTTACCATAAATGTTCCAATATACGACAGTCTATGCACTTCTCGAGCTTTTCCGACACACGGATGGCGCTCGTCGCACTCCGGGATATTCTCTACATAAGTTGGGAACCCCACCCACTCCAATATTACATTCAACTTAAAAGAAGGAATTTCAAATAGTGATATAGGAAATATGGAATTTCGGATATTGTGCATGAAAGAAGAAGAATAAATCAAAAAGAAAAATATTAAGTATTTTCTTTTTGAAAGGGAGAAAAATATTGCATTCAAAAGAAAAATACTTTTTTTTATATATGTCCTTTCTACCGGATTAGGAACTAAGTTTTCAAAAAAAAGATTCGAATCGTGCACATCCCCATGGGAGCCCCCTATTGTAACCGACAGACCACGATCCAACAGACGAAAAAAAATACTAAGTAATGAATATTGTACGTGAATGAATTTTCACTTAGATTCTTATAATACCTTTCCATATCCACTGTCATTATTACTGCCACTATAAGGGGGGAAAAATTTGGACCTAAAAGTAAATTGGGCCAAAGTATACAGCCTGCATTTGTATCCATTTTTCCCTAATGTGACAAGCAAAAGGACCCAAACTTTATATTTTTTTTCTTCCCTCACCTTTTACTTTTAAACATGTCAAAGTAATGCTGTCACGCCCCAGTCTCAAAATGTCAGGAACTAGGCCACGTGCCACTGGCCAGCTGACACGTCACTAAGGGCTTAATCCATTTTAATGGACCCAAAGGAACGTGCTACGCTGTCCTAAAATACTACAAGTATAAAACAGGTAAATCTATCTCATCCATAATAAAATGACAGGAAAATAAGTGCTGGATGTATATAAAAACTGAGTCTGATAAAGTACACAACTGGTGGGTACAAGCCCACTACAAAACTAATAATAGCACAGAAAAATCAGATAGACTAAGTAGTGTCTATCTGAGCAAAACATCTCCATCTCCAGGTGGCAAGTCTCTAGGGTCAGGCATACTCTGAGGGTGTCTCCTCTAGCTCCTCCTCGGTAGCACATCTAGCCTCCTGATCGGGGCCGTACACAGTGGGGTAGAAAGCCTCGTCCAGATCTGGCAGGGAACCAGGTCCTCAGTGGGACGTAACAAGATACAGAAAATGACATGCCATGTAATGTAAATACTGAATAAATAAAATAAACACAGGGTGCTAACCATCTAAGTGAAATGCAAGTAAAGACCTTGTAGTACGCATGGGAATATGTTGGCTAGACATATGCTGACGTAATTCACCAATCGTGATGACTGGCTAGTATATGTGTCATATGCCCCCTGACTCAAGGGCACTCTGCAATCGACCATCTCCGAGGAGCATGGTACGAAGGTATAAAAACATTTAAGGAGGGGGTGTCCCATACGTCTACTAGTTATCTTTCCCACCCAATGTATCTAAATGTCAAGTCCTGCTTTTTCTTATTTATGCTAATCCGTGATGCGGGTCACACGTATTGGTAGCTAATCAGATACGCAGCTCGCATCCCAATATGTATTGCAACCTTGTTGCGTGTTCCCGTGATAGGGTCTAGGAGAATATCAAGATATCCTCACAGTTGTTGGTGAGTCTGTAAGACTAAGTTAATTATGCTAAATGTCAACGTATCAGTTGACTGTACCCAAGGCAGTCTCAGGTACTCATAGTTATATGAAATTCAAAAATAGGAGCATATAACAATATTTGAAATGAAACAGTAAACTTGGCAAGGTATACTTGCCTACTCCTTGATAGTATTGGAAACTTGATTTCACAGTCAAGTTTGAGGTTGCTTGTGACAGGGGGTCACTGGCTGTGCTGGAGTTGGGTTCTGTTAAAACATACAGGGTTCGTGAATATCATGGTATAATATAAAAGTATATGACAATATATTTATAATATATAGGATACACATATAGATTATATATATATACATATATAGTATATATAGTAGTATATATATATATATATATATATATAGCATATATATAATAAAGAAAAATGTAGGTAATGTAAATATATATATATATATATATATAGGCTGTATTATCCAGCAATTATAATATTTATAATAGTAGCAGGGTATAACCACTGATATATAGTAATTTAATATTAGCAGGGTGTAACCACTGATATATATAGTAATAAATGAAAAGACAGTGCAGAATGTAAATACTTATTTATACATATGTACTGTATTTATCCAGTACTATGATAATAATTATATATATAATATTATATATATATAAATAAGTGCATATAAATAATAAAAAGAAAAGTGCATAGTATATATATATATATACTATAAATATAATAGTAATTATATAATATATATATAACATATATATATGTAGGCTGTATTATCCAGCACAGTATTATATATAATATTATATATCATATATATAGATATATATATATATAATAAAAAGACTGTGCAGGAATGTAATATATATATATATATATATATATATATATATATATATATATATATACATATGCTGTATTATCCAGCAATATTTATTATTATTAGTAATAATATAATATTATATTATATTTATAAATAATACATTATATATATATAAATATATATATATACATATATATATAATACAGGAATAAAAAATGCAGAAATATAAATGTATATATATATATAATATATAATAGCAGTGTATATATAATAATTTATATATATAATTATATATATATATAATTAATATAATATATATAATACCTTTATATATATATAGATATATAAATATATATATTAGTTATATATATATATATACATATATACATATATATATAATAGTAGTATACATATGTATATATAATATATAATAGTATACTTGTAATTTGTAATAGTAGTATACATATATACTATATTTAATATACTGTATTTACAGTATATTAAATATAATATATTTTATATATTATTATATATATATAGATATACATATATATATACATATATATACATATATACACACGTATAGGTATTTCTACTTATATACGTATATATAGGGTTAGGGGTATACCCTACTGACAGGTGGGCCCATTGGCTTGTCGTCGACGGGAGGACGGCGGCGGAGGCGGCCGGAGAAGCAGCAGCAGCAGCAGTGGCTGCTAGCAGCAGCAGCTTGCGGGGGCTGCCGGCGGCGGAGCAGTGGCGGAGGCGACGGTGCAGGGTGAGGGATCGGCGGAAGGGACGTCGGCGAGCAGTTCGGGCAGGGTGGCGGAGGTCGGGGGTGGCCGTAGTGGCGGTGGGGGACGGTCGGGATGAGGGTGGCTGTGTTGGTGCGGGTGAGGGCGGAGGGTCTGCAGGGGTGAGGGCGGCCGGCGTGGTGGTCGTGGGGCGGTGGAAGTTGGTCGGGACGGTGGAGGTGGTGGTGGCGAGTCGATCAGTGGTGGTGGCGGTGGTTCACGGTGGCGGAGGGTGGCGTTGGGGGTGGTCGGGTGGTGAAGTCGGTTGTGGGGGTGGTGGTCGGGATGATGTTGTGGGGGCTCAGGGCGGTGGAGGCGGTGGCCGTAGGGGGTGGCAGTGGTCGGAGGGAAGGGGAGGGAAGTGGCGACGGGTTCGACGGTGGTCCGGTGGGCGGAGGGTGGCCGTGGTGGCGAAGGGGTGTGTTGGAATGGGGGGGGGGCTGCTCGGGTATTTATAGGATTAGGGTTGAGTGGCAAAAATGTAATTAGGGGGAAATTTTAGGGCATTTAGGAAATTTTGATTTTTGGGATATTTTTAACAGATTTTTCTGGATGTTTTGGTGGGTCCCATGTCACCTATTCACTAACCAATGAGGTGATGCCACCTCACATGCATTTTTGCATAAAAACCCTTAAACTTTCATAAATTGCATAAAAGTCCCAAAGTTGGTATTTTGCGTAATTTTGTAATTTGTCTGATTTAAAATACTGATTCCTCGAAATACTGATTTGTACAGAAATGAGGGAAACAACTGGGGAAATCTTTTGGGAAGTGTGGGGGTGAGCCTGGGCAGAGTCAGGGTCTGATTCTTTAGGTGATACGGATCCTCGTATTTATTAATTTAATAAATACTGCGCACGGTGTTCACTAATTATTTAGAGGCAGTTAGGGTCATAATTTTTCTACGGTGTCAATACATTAATTGTAGTATAATTAGAGTAGAATATTATCGTATTTTTGTTTGGGCAAAACAGGTGCGTACTGGTCCTCAAATCCCTAGGGTACAAAGATGGGTAAAGAGCAGAAATTTAAATAGGTAATAAATACGTACGTCTGTAACGATATTTGTGCGACTAAAACGAAGCACCAAATAAGGTATCTGGGAGCTGCACAAAATGCAAAAAAAGTAGTCTAACATGTCTAGGGCAGGTATGTGGACTTTGTTTAGGGTTAACAGCTAGTGTAATGCCCTAATTAATTGTATAATGGACAGGTGCACAATCAATAGAATATGTAATAAATAAATTTTTAAAAAGTTACAATAATTCTAATTTTGTCAAAACTAATCCTAAATTAATGAAATCTGGTCGAGGGAGTTTACAAATGCCTATCAATTTTGGAGAGTGATATCCTAACAATTGAGAACAAGAACACATAAAAAAATTGCAACACCTAAACACATGGCTTCCAAATGTTGAATCATTGTTTTTGTTTCATTTCCTTTACTACTTTTTTTCCTTTAAACCTCAATATGCTACGAATCTTATCTTATATTTATGTTACGACCCACATCCGGTGTAGGGGCACGAGTAGTGAACAACGTTCAGCCTACGTAGTAGTATCGGCGATAGAATGCTGTCTAGGTCATCAATACTATCTACATATCTCACACAATATATATAATGTACCCGTCATGGCATCTCAACACCAAATGGAGGAACAATATGATAATATGATAAGGCAATCCATACTCAATCACAATATAAACTAGAGGTAAATGTGGCACAATATTGAATAAAAGAAATATCACAAGTCACAAATACAAATCATCTCCAATTCCAATATACTAGCACAATAATCCCAAATATAATACATGCCAAAATATCTAACTGTGGCTGATCATCCCCAGGTATCGGCTCCTCCCGAAACATCGTCTCTAACTCTAAACCAACTACGTCATGTGGTCCATAGTGTGTAGGATACCGGTCGTCTAAATCATCTGAAAAATATATCCAATCAGGATGGAGCGAAGTACACCTCTAACAACAGTTTCAAATAAATGATAAAGACTATATAACAGTAAATAAAGAGACAATACAAAATAAATAGAGCATAAGCAGGAATATACAGATATGGAAATGTTGTAAATAGTACAAGAGGGGTGAGAATCAAATACATGAATCAAGAAATACTACTAACTAAGTGAGTGAGTACTAGCTTAGACATGTGATCGGCTTGGGAACTTGAACAAGGTTTATGGCCTGGTTAATCATACGTGCGGTGTATGATTAATACTAACAAAGAACAATACATGTACATGGATGGTATGATCATATATCTACACTAACACTCTCCGCTCCTGACTGGTATTGTGGATCCAACCATGGCACGCTACGACGCATGATTCTTTGAGAAGGTAGCAAGTCTTCTCTATGGTGCCCCGTTCCCCCTTTTCGGGGAGCGCGGCTAAGAAATACTTTCGGTATCGTCCGATCGAGATATATTGAATCAAGATCTCTTCCTCGTTATTGATTTGCTTCTTCATAATCGATTCCCATATTCAGTGGACCGTGCCCCAAGAATGGACTTAGCGGCAGAGTCAAGAGGGACCTCTCCGCTGCAAGTTTTCTTGCCTAGTTTTCGTTGTCGCCTTGTTACTTTCGTGCTTTTGAGTTGGTTTTCGGATTTATATTTTCTTGAACGATTTTGATAAATTTTATTGCTTTCGTTCATTGAACTGTATTTCATTCTGAGCTTGAAAAGAGTAGAAGATGTACTGATCATCTGTTTGTGGCAATGCATGTGATCGTGCAGTAGACGTCGCGCGAGCAGAGTCTTGAAGCACCTCTTCCCTTTTCTCCCCCCACCAACTTGTGAGTGGCTATAATTCGATTAGTTGACCCTTCTTCCAAGTCTTCACATCTAAAATCTTGCCTTCTTGATTATTCCGATCAAACGATACCATAATAACTGCAAGATGTCAAGATAAAAAGGAATAGACTTGGATTTACTTTTGCTTGTCAATAAACTTGTGAACGGTTACCTTGTTGCATGCTAGTTCGTTAATAATATTCTTTTAACATATTTTAATTCTAGTAAGAATATATATACTTCTTCTATTATTGAGCTATGTATAGAACACACCTTATTATGCAATATACTAAACAAGGAGACTATGTAAAACAGATCATGCCATGTTACTTGTCTTTTGCTCGTGTTACCTTGAACTTCATCATTTGATAACTTAGTATTAGACGCCGTTTGATCATGGACAACTTATGCACAAGGTCTTAGTTCCTGCGGACGGTCGTTGGGGCACTGACATCGATCCGAACGAAACTTCATATTCTTGTGTGCTGGACGGGATAGCTTGTAGCGCACCATGTGCTTTCGTCATATACCATCCTCGTCAATGACTATAACTCGTCCACTATGGCATCATGCCAGTGATCCCTACGTATATTTAAACTTTATAAGCTAACTATGTCTTCGTGTCAAGGAAGGTCATGGTAAGTATTGTGCATGTGGTTTAGACGGGCAGGTAAAAGTCACCGAACGGTATCATATTTATTTCAGTAAACTTTCATATCTAATGTTTGCTTGTAAAATGAACTAAGGCAAGATAGAAAGACCACATAATAACTTGCATGCTTGATATAAACAACGTGTTGATTGGTATAGTTGGGTTAGCTCGCCTTCACCAGTGTATTTTGATGTACTGACCCTCGTTGCAACAGGTTTTCCGCACCAAGGAGATCCTGCAAGAAGCTGGAGCGACTTCCCAATCCATTCCACCTACCGGCACGTCCAGTTCGTGCCTTTGAAGCATGTTTTGAAGTTCCAGGAGCTCGTTCACATACCTTATGCAGCTCCGTGGAAAGGCGATAGCTTCGTCCGAAGGTGTTTATAGCTTTGAAGTTTTAATAAAATAATATAATGTACGGGACAATTATCTTATTTTGCGTCCACTTGTGTAAGCCTGTGCGGCAATTATCTGACTCGTTCAAGAGTTTATAAAAGATGTTCATTATCAATAAAGAAAACTTTTCCTTGTTTCAATATTATATTTAATTATCTACATTCTCTAAATATGTGCTCGTTGTATAAAATACCTTGGCCTTGTGCATTGCGCAACCTAGGCATGCACGACATCACGTCCGGGGGACGACTATCGATTCTACGAAAATTGGGGTATGACATCCTCAAGAATCAGTTTATATACAAGTACAAGAACAACAAGGCTTACACGAGACATACCAAGATACACAAGGAGTAAAATCTCATGACGAAATCCGGAACTACCAATCCTTGTAACCATGTGTCAAGAAGCCAAGGATATCTACACTAAATACAAGAAACATAGAAGATATCATAAACAAAAAAACTGTCAGAGAACGTACTCGCCTCAGGTCCTGAGCAATGATATAACTCGGTGCTCAAGCTGGTATCCCACAATTCTATATAGAAAATATCATATCACTGGATGTAATGAATGAGAATGGGTTATAAATGTACAAAATATGATGTTCTAGGCTGTTTCTAGGTTACTCTAGCTAAACTAGGCCAAACTAGGTCCACACCAAGTTAATTGGTCTCTAGTGGTCATTAACTAGCAAAAACTAGTTAGCTATAATATTTGTTATCTACTCACTAATACATATATAATCTATATACTAACTTATCATATATCTACTAAGTAATAAATGACTACAGATACCTTAACTTAACTGATATCTCCATAACTTTGATACTAACTTACTACAGTCATTATATATATATATATATATATATATATATATATATATATATATATATATATATATATATATACTAACTTGATATTTATATATACTAACTTCCAACTGAGAACTGAAGCTTAACTAACATATACTAACATGTAACTAATACCAATATAACTTAACACCATATCTGATTATAATATATATATATATATATATATATATACTGCTAGTAACACACTAACTAAGCTAATTGATCCCATATTGCCATATACCTACTAACATTAACTCATATCCTATACTAATACATAAAACTGATATCTAACTAACTAACTAACCTCCATACTAACTATGCATCTGATTGATACAACTTAACTATAATACTTAATGATAACTGATACCAACATAACTAACTAGTACACTTCACTAACTGACACATAATATATATACACTAACTGACACTTATACTAACTATGAGTCCAAACCCCCACTAATCCCTCACTTACAGGCCATACCCCAACTCCCTAAACTAGGTATCAATGTTAACTGTTATCTAAAAATACTTACTTTTCCCCCTTAACTTACTGATACCACATTAGTCAATGACTGATCTCTATAGCTAATCACAAACACACTTGCATCCCTCAATTGATACTCTAAGTATCAATCTCTTGCTTGATCAACATGCCTTCCACACCTTGCTTTATTGTGATACCAGTGTATGCTACTCCACAGAAACATTAGTCGATTTCTCACCTCCAATCCACTGATACTAGAGATCAGTTTCCCATGGTATCCCTCTCATGCTGTTGCCAACCACTGTCAACCCGACAGTTTTCCCCCTCTTATTGCTGAACCCCATCTGAACCAAAGACTGATGTTAAGCATCACCTGCTCACATGCCCTACACCACAGCAGCTTATAGCTGTTGCTACTGCTACTGAAGGTGGCATCTGCTACTGCTCCTTCTGGCAAAACCCGACACCCTTGCACACACTGATGCAGACCTCTAACTCTCCAAATGTGTGCCACAACCAATTAATACTCATGAACAGACACTATACCAAGTTGTTGTACAACCACATATATGTGTGTGTGCACTCGAGCACACACACACAAGTATCTGATCCACACCAATATCCTACCAACTGACTGAACACAGTACTGCATATGTGCAGTCCTCACCTCTACATATCTTAGTTGACACACACACTCCCAACATTGACACACAACCCCCAAGACACAATATATATAAATACCCAACACCACATCATCACTATATATATATATATATATATATATATATATATATATATATATATATATATATATATATATATATATACACACACACACACACACGCACACATACACCACGTACCTATATATCTATGTGCACTAGTGTCAATTAGTCAAACTCCTAGAGTGTATAGTTAAAACACCAATGATACGTGTCCAAAAGAAGAGCCAAAATCCAATTTCTTCCACAATTAGCATTTATACATATTAAATAAATCATAATACAACTAAAGTAACTTGTTACAATGAGAATTGAAGAGTAATTGTACAAAACCACACAAAATGAGTCTCGTATCGCACCGTATTGTGATATGACCTACTCGTGTCCAATTGTGGACACGTAGCTAGTCCCTCAACCCCGATCTAAGTCCAATTAGACTAAATTGGTCTCATGACACTCACTTGATGTGTCAATCTCGTAATTCCTTCAAATTATACAAAAAAAAATCTAGGTAGAAGTGTCAATACACACCAATAGAGCCTAGATCTTCATCCTATAGGTAGTCCTATGCCATGGGAGGGTTCCTAATGATCCAATGCATGATTTAGAACCTAAAATGAAGGAGAATTCAGATCTATACCTATTGGAAGATGAATTTCTAATGAATTGCTCAATTGGACACAATCCGGACATGATCTTCTTGCCAATGCTTCCTTCTCCAAGTGCTCCTTGCAATCCAAGCTCCAATGCTCCTTAGTTGATGATAATGGAAGGAAAATAAGATAAATTGGAGTAAATTTGGTGGAGGGATGAAGTAAATTGGAAATATTCTAAATTGAGGATCTAAATGAAATGAAATGAGGGGGAGGAGAGATAATCTCCCCTCTCTATAGGGGCTACCCCGTTGCTTGGCCTCCAAGCAAGGGTGCAAAGTCTATTTTACCCATATGGACTTGTCATGATGAAATATAATTAAGGAGGAAGCTTCTACTCCTAATGATTGGTTAATTAAAACACTAACTAATCCAAAGGGTGACTAATTATTGGGCCCAAATAGATCTAACTTAAATGTTGGTTCATGGTTCATGACAAGTCTAGTTAGGTCCATTAACACAAGTCCAATAATTAATATAGCCTACTAGCAATAATTAAATAATACAATAATTAAATATATATATAACATGCACGTTAATTAAAATATATGAAATGACCAAAATATTCCTAGTCTGAAAATGTGGTAGTGACAATTTAATACCAAAAAGTTATAGGGTTCACCGTAAAACTTTCATGATCCAAAAGTATCATTCTCCAACTTTATATATATATATATATATATATATATATATATATATATATATATATATATATATATATATATATATATATATATATATGCTTAAATGTAATAGGGATCAAATATGTAAATTATACACCTCTCCACTAATATAATTACTAATCACTAATAATTACACACTTTCCAACTAAAATAAATATTTATCATCTCAAAAATAAAATTACTTTAAAATATTTTATACTATTTTCAAAATAGTTTAGTTATACAAGTATACATTTAAAAAATAAATAAAAAATATGAGAGAAAAAATACATTATAAATATACTTACAACTCATTTGTGCGACTTCTAGTTTCTATAACCCCAAGATAGGGTTAGGTATAGAGTATAAGCAAGGCGAAACCACATTGTGCTGGGATGGGTTCTAGTGTACATAAATAAAAAGAGTAATAGCTTCGAGACAACAAGCATAAGAGTAATGTTGATCTTGACAATGTTTTCTAGAAATAGTAGATTGCGAAATGTGACACGATCATCAGAATTTTATCATGATTCAAATTCTATTGACGTGTACGATAGGGTCCAATTGACATTAGATTTTTTTTTCTTTTGTCCATTTCATGGTAACGATAAAAATAAAATAAAGTAAATACATATTTTCTAATTTCGTATGTTTTGTTGACTTAAATGATCATTAGTAACTTTTCTTTAATGACTGAGCTATGAGTTTCTTAAAATCTTTGTGATGCATATAGCCCATGGATCAAGGTCCACAATAAGAAGTCGATATGGGTTTACGTGATTGGGCCACAGCCTACAACAAAGCCTAATCATGTACTAGTTATGCACTCTTTAGAGTTTTTAAAAAATATTTTATAGTATTTGAGCAAGACTAACATAACATATTGTCGTTCATATCTCATTATTTATGCTTACAAACATCAATATCGAATCATTATATTATAATAGTCACGTTGACGTGCAAATGCACGTTCCAAAAAGAATTTTTCTTCTTTTGATATTATTAATAAATTAGATAAAAATTAAAATTATTTAAATATAATTTAAATATACTTTATTTAAAAAATATTATAGATATATTTTTAGAACTTTAAATATATGTTTAGATATTTTAAATATTATTTAAATACTAAATTTTAACTATTATAATGCGGCTTAGAAACGAATAAAAAATGAGCCGTCTAAGTCGTATATATATCATCAATTAGTAATATTTTTTTTTTAAATATTAGTTACTACGTGGGTTCGTACGCAGTTGAGAAAAATAAAATAAAAAAACACCTGAACATATAACAAATCATAAAATATATCAAAATTTTAAATTATATTTCAATTAACTACAACATATTATCTAATTAAACACATATCCAAAATTATAAAAATATATTTATAGCAAATTATAATTCAAATATATTTAAATTATATTTAAAATATTCTGATATAATTTAAATTTTTATCTATTTGTTTTTAATAATATCATAATTTTTTTTATATGTGTGTGAATTTACTAATATATTTTAATTCAAACTTGTTATATATATATATATATATATATATATATATATATATATATATATATATATATATATATGGTAAACCGGATATGAGCCATAGGTTCATATTTCTATATGAGTCATGCACATGTGGACCAATAGGAATGAATTCCTACATTCCATGTGCACCTTGGTGCACATGAGTGCACATGAGATGTAGGAATCCATTGCAGGGATATGAGCCTATGACTCATATCATTTTTTTCATATATATATATATATATATATATATATATATATATATATATATATATATCTCCTCTATATAATGTCAAAACTAGGCTTCACCGTGAAATTTTTTCGTTCCAAAAATACCCTTTAACATATTTAGTAATTAAAAAGAATATCTACAATAAATTCCACTGACAACCATTTAAGAGATGCAATAATGACAACTATTTACGGAAATCAAAGGGCTCATGCTACTTGCTAAGTCTTTTAAATTGTTACCAAAGAATTCGAAGGGTTGAACCATTAACCTATATAATTAAAAGCAGTAGAAATAAACTAACTCATCAACATCATTCACTCCAATATACGTGCAAAGCACGTGCATATATACTAGTATATATAAAACTAATTTTAATTTAAATGTTTTAAAATATGTTACAATAATATCAGAAAGAAATACAGTCCCCAAGTCGAAGACTGGCTATTCCAGTTCCACCTAATCCCAGTCCCATAGTTTGGGACTCCTCCACTTTCCTAGGGTTAACATCTCTCTCTCTCTCTCTCAAAAATGGTAACTGGCGGGAACCAGCGCGAGAACGACGGGGAGAGATCTAGGGTTCCGGCGGGGAGGTCCTCGTGGGGCGTCCCCGCATTCTCCGGCGGTGCCCACTCCGCTTCCACCAGCGGCAGCGGATCCCCCTCCAGCGCTACCGCCAACGCCGCCGCCGCCGCCACCCCGGCCAGCGACAAAATCTTCCTCCACATCAACCACCTCGACATCAACGCCAACGACGACGACGGCTCCACCCAGGGGGCGGCCAGGTCACCACCTCCTCCCCCCTCCGATCTAGCTAATTTGCTGTTAATAATTTGATTTTCTTGCAATCACACCGGTTTTTGTCCTAGGAATCACGGGCGCTGTGAAAAAATTGGCGTCGGTGTCCGTGTCGGACACTTGTACGACACTCCAAATTCATTAAGGCACGCCGAACGTGTTGCCGTGTCGGAATCACGTCGTGTTGTATCCGTGTCCTCCAAAAATACCTGAGACTGGTTTTCATTTTAGCTACGCCAAAGCCGAAAACTTCGAACTAGAAAGCATGTTGTTCTCAATCTCCCCATAATGATGAATGATAGGTCCTATATTAAAAATTGTTGCTCCTAGGTGTCTCTTGTCCATCAAGGTATACTCCTCCCTCTTTTTTTTTTCTTCCATTGGTTGAAGTTACATTAAAATGTTGTACCGACTAATTTAAGTCTAATTAAGATGCACATATATAATTTAAAGAAATGTTAGTTCAAAATAATTTACCCATAAAAAAAGTTGCGGAAAAGGGAACAATTAGGTCTCATTTGGTTCGCGGAAAGGAAAGAAAATCAATTCCTTGCTCTTTCCTTTTCTGTAGAAAATTATAATTCCTATCGATTTTTCTTTCCGGTGTTTGGAAATGTCAAAAAATTTGGGTGAAAAAATGAATATTTAAGGTGGGAAGTGAATCCTTAGGTGGGCGGAGGGAACCATTTCCCCTCCTATTTTTCTTTCTATTGGGAATTACTTTCCTTTCCTCCTCCATTCCTTTCGCATACAAATATAGGAAATGAATGACTTTCCTTTCCCAACGTCATGATTCCACGAACCAAACGAGGCCTTAGGGTAAAATCTGCGAAAAAGAAAAGAAAAAGTACTACATGATGGAGGAAGAGGCTCTTGCTTTGCGGTGAAACGAGAATTGAGATCCAACTAGGATTTTTTTTCCGAACAAAAATAAGAGAGACTAGCACAATATGAGGTAGGGCTCTGGATGAGATGGAGAAATATGGGGTCGTGAATTCGGGGGATAGGATTCGGAATCAAATAGAAGACAAATAAAAAGGGTTAGGCTCGGGGTCAATGAGAAGAGACAAAGAGAAATAATTGGGTTCTATTTGAGTTACTAGGTTAACAGAGGGTTTTTGAAATCCACATCCATTAATATATAAAATCAATATATGAAAAAAGTCGACTGATATTTCACTTTACTGTGTCGTCCGACATATCGGATTTAGCCCGATACGTTGGCTGATTTTAACCAAAACGTTAAAAAAAATTGTTTGCTGTTTTGCATAGGTTGCTAGTCAAAATCGATGTGGCCGACATGTCCAACATGTTATATTTATGGAAAATTGGATGCGGTGGCAATACCGGATACAATGGAAGATAGTCATTTACATTTGCTGATAATTGCACACATACTATGCATTTTAAGAAGAGATTGCGAAAATTGCTAGAGGTTTCTGTATTGTTTCTAATGGAAGTGAATGATTGCAAAAAATTGTGGCCTATGTTGCAGGAACAAGGATACGATAAGGAAACTGCATTGATTTTGACTTTTAGTGTATACTGTACCCAATATGTGTCTGACACGATGTGACGCGAAAAAGAATTTTGGAGTATTGGTGCTTCCTAGGTACCTACTAATAGGTTCTTTTACTGATAATAGGAAATATGGAGGAGATACATCTTCATTTTCTGCCACAATAGGTTCACATGATGGCTAGTTACCTGGTTACATTGGTTATTAATGAACTTAGAAATTCAACACAATTGTTGATGATATCATATATGTTCATGAGAGAGAAAAGGGTTACCTTAGTTTTTCTATAGAAGTGAGAGGTTTGGAATATAATGGATTTATAATTTTTATGACGATTGTGCGGATATGAAATATAACTTCAATATGTTCAAGGAGGAGTGAGAATTGATGGCCACAGGTTACGTAAAAGTGATAGTATGTGCTATTTAGGACAGATCATTCGTCATGATGCGGAGGTTGAGGAAGATGCTGTTCACAGAATTAAAACGTTATGGCTGTTCGTTTAGCTACAATTTGTGTACTTGTATTTGGTATGAGTTGTGTGTTAAAAGTTGTACCGATTTATTTCTTGGGTTCTTTTGTTTGAAGATTGTCAATGTACTCATTTTGCTTTGCTTATAGCGGGGTCATATGGAAGAATCATTTCATGAATAGTCTTGTAAGTTTAAAAGCGATGTACCAGGAACTTTGTGTTTTTTCACTATATGCAGAATATACACACGCACATAGCTGTTCAAAACTCCGAGTATATATATTATGTTTCTTTATGTGTCTGGCAAGGTAGTCAAAGGCGCAAGGCGCACTCGAGGCACAAAATGTTCATATCGTCTGAGGCACAAGACGCACGTCCAAGCGAAGCGAAGCGCAAAAATAATAAATAATAAAACTATACATAAATAAATAAATTAGTAATGTAAGAAATAAAACCAAATAACATATTAAAACCAACAAAAATATGTTAAAACATATCCAAGTAAACTAGCATAGCAACAGTAGCAATAACCAAGTAAACTAGCAGAGCAGCACTAGCAGCACTAGCAGTCAACAAAATTAACAAGAGTTTGTTTTCTTTCTACCACATTTTTAATAAATTTTAGTTTTTCCAGTTCAACTGGAACCAACTTTAGCAACCGTGGAAATGGCCACCTCCCTCCCACTTGTATGAGGTAAAGGTTATTTCCGTGCTTTAATTTTTTTTTGTATACAAAAAAAACATAAGACGCACCTAGGAGTGCCTTTTTTTGGTTGCGTCTTGCTGAAAGGTGCGCATGGAGAAAGGTGTCTCGTCTAATGAGGTGCGAGATGCATCTGCTGTCTTTTTGTGAAGCGCGCCTTTGACTACCATTGTCTGCACAATCATAAACACTTACATATAGCTCCCACACAGCTATTGGAGTCTTGTGTTGGACGCTTCGGAACAATCAGACCCTTGGCATCCTAGTCCATGTTAAGGCTTCTAGATCTCAAAACATGCAGAGACATGAACACACCTGCCGTACCCCTCCCGTTTCTTGGAGTTTGCCATGTTGGAGATTTCAGAACTCTTGAGACTCTTGACACCCGAGACCGTGCTAAACTACACTCTTTGCTTCCTTCCTTCCTTCCTTCCTTCCTTCCTTCCATCACTAGCATAGTGACATCAGGTAAAGTGATTATAAAAATGTTTAGCTGCAAAATGTGAAGTGTCATGTAGCTGTAATGGTATCGTGTTATCTCAGAGAGAAAAGATAGAAGAACCTATTATAAAAAAAGCAACAGCAAAAACACGAGTGGTCTCAAAGAAACCAAAAAAAAGAAAAATCGAAGAAAATGAGTGGAGGCGAGAAAGATCATGGTGTTTTGCATTACGTCAGGTAGCAAAGGAATGACTTATCTTGAAAGCAGGGGCAGATCCGGGAGCCTTAGTCAGAGGGGGCTACTTTCAATATGGAAATGCAGACAAGAATAGATATAGTAAAAATATAATTTTATTAACCAAAGGTTTGGTGGCTGGATGGTTAATAAATTGCTTAGTAAGTATATGGTACATGGTTCTGTTTTTTCCTTTTCCTTTTTTTCTTTTCGTTTAGAGTCTCTCAAGGAAAAGATTGATTACAAATTTGGCAGGAACATTAAGGACTTTATACACCCACATATGGATCTAACATAGCCGAGAACATATTTTTCTTGATTATATGTAAATTTCTCTAAATGAAAGGTTAGGAGAGAGCGAGGATGTTGGCTAGAAGGAGCTTCACAAACCAGGTATAGACTTAGAATTCACCTGGATTGGGGCTGTGAAGAAAGATATGGCTTTTGCAAATGTCAGAGAGGGAGGTACCTAACATTATTGAATGGAAGATAAGGATTCAGGCAATCAACTACAAGAGTTTTCGATGAAGACTTTGTTATTATTGTTGCACTATTTGTATACTTATCTGGCTAAGTTTTAATATTGTTGTTTAAGAATTTATTTATGACCTTCAGATTTACTTTATGAAAGGGACTCCATATCATCAAATCTTTTATGCCTTTTATTTTATGATTTAGATTCTTGACATTTTCATTCGTAGTTTTGACGAGGCATGTTCTTTGTAGCAGTAGCAAAAAGAAAAAGAGGGCAACACGAGCAGTTGGAGCAGATAAAACTGGCAGGGGCCTCCGACAATTCAGCATGAAAGGTACATAAGAACTCTCCTACTGTTTATCTGAGAAGTAAGGGAGACACCTGACCAGCCTGCCTTCCCCGCCTCCCACCACTTTTCCCCCATCCCCCTCCTCAACACACGTACATGTTTCTCATTTGGGTCTTCGTATTCCCAACCAAGGCTCATGACCACCCTGGGATGCCTCTTTTGGTACCTTCTATTTGTTTATTCTGACAATTGAAGAAAATATATCCTGGAGCCTTCATAGATCTTCTGTTAGAGGGTGGGAATAAATAATAATGTCATCAAGTATCAGCTAACCCAGATTTTACTAATTACTGCTTCTTGTTCTCTCCAGTGTTAATGACATACTTTGTTTATGATATTTGCATGTCTTTGTTGCATTGTGATCTTGTCTAGTCTGTGAGAAAGTGGAAAGCAAGGGTAGAACCACTTACAATGAGGTCAGAGTTATTCTGTTCTCGTTTTCTCTTTCCTGTGCTTTTCTTTTTCTCACAAGTTTTCACATCATTGCCTTGCTCTTGAGCATTTTTTACTCACTGTAGAACTTGGGTTTTTTAATACAAACTCTTCCCCTATGTCGGTAGTGTTACCTGTTACCTTAGTTAAGAAAAATATCTCGTTATCTTTTGCATGCTTCAATCTAGTGTATTCTCCTCGTTTTTTCTTTTTTGTGTTTTTCTTAATCTCACAAATTTTCATATGGTTGTTTTGCACTCAAGTCTTCTCTTTTACACACTGTAGGACTTGAGGATTCTAATATGAACTCTTCCCCCGTCTTTAGCGTTAACCTGCTACCATATAGCTAAGCAAAATAATTTGTTATCTTTTGCATGCTTCAAGCTGCCTTAACCTTCTCGACCTAGTCTAAAATAAATTTCATGGATCTTGCAGTCCCATAGTTACGGAAGAACTCCCTAGTACCCTAGTAAGTCCTTTTGAATTCAATGGTGACAAGATTGGCCAACATAATACATAGCCAGGATACAATCAAATAGTTCAGCACATGCGATGTACATTTTAACTCGAGATTGAGATCAATATTTTTCTAAATATTTCCCATGACCAATATTCTGATATAAATCTTAATGCATGTATCATCAGCACGGCCTGTTATGTTAGAAACTTATGGAAAGTAATTGTTGCATACTTTCAGTATAATCCACTATCCTCATAATTTGTACCATTTTGAATCGTAAGTGGGCGGCCACGGAACATAACTATAACTTGGAAGGCTCCTCTGAGAAATTGGATAAGTTTTATTATTGTCACCTAATATGAAACTCAAATTTGGTGACAAATTCCTGGCTAATGGGAGGGTTTGTTATATACTTAGAAGAAACCTTATTGGCTATGTTGCACGGACATGGATACTACACGGTTAGGACACGAGACACGAACACAGCACCTATCTTGGTGTGTCCCAGTGTATTTTGGAGTGTCTGGGTTGTGTCTAGGTGTCCAACATGACATGGGCCTATATCTTTGGAGTGTCCATGCTTCCTAGCATATTCGTCATGCAGGTTGAGCTATTGCGGCAGACAGATATTTCCAGAAAATCCTAGATTTACAAAAGATAGCATAAGATGACTTAGATCTGCTATAGGGAATGCAGTCAATTATGAGGCACTGGTAAGATGGATGGCCAGGTAGGTTGAAGCTTGACGCACTCATATGGACGGAGGCATGGATGATGGGACCTTAATTGGAGTGGTGAATTGAAGTCTTGACAACCTTGTAAATTGGCTGGTTGAAACTTGAAACATGAATTGAAGTCTGATGGACGGCTAGATTGAAACATGACGTATTTCAGACATGCTTATGCTTCAACATGAAACTGGGCTAGTAACAACCGGGAACTAAAAACGACTGCAAGGATATCGTTTAGGAAGACAAATAGATTCCAAGAAGGGCTACGAATCTTGTTACCGGTTCAATTTTCTCGCTCCAGGCCTTTTCAAAGAGCCAAAAGAGGTTTCTCTCCCTTCCCCACTTTCTAAGGCCTAAAGTGGTTGGATATTTTTGTCCTCTAACCCTAGGAAAAGAAAATAGGGTATATATATATATACAGGTCCCTATTGGATTAGGTAGGCCCACCAGCAAATCTTGAATAGGCCGAGAATTCAAAGTCGTCTAGGAAAATTTTAGAAAGTTCTATAAAATGAGAAAATCAAGTCTCCAAAGTTCCAAAGTCTAATTCAAAGTGTAACTAGGTTAAAACTTAGAAATACACTGGCTGGAACCGATTTCACACCGGGTTAGAACCTGGCTCGCCTCAAGTCTTCACTCGGCTAAGCTAGTCTAACCCTCTCCATAAGAACTATGACATTTGATCTATTATATATAAAAATTCTACAGGTACTATTAAAACTCTTCAGTGGTGATCCCTAAAGCTATCAAAGAATCTGTTTTGTACTTTTGCAAGTAAAGAAATTTGATAACCCTCACTGTTAGCTAACCTGTACATCTGCAGAGGGGATTCTCTCTTTGGATATCTCCACCTATCCCTTGCTAATTCATACTTATTCTGGCTCCCCTTCTTTTCTGGACGATGTTTTTTATCATTATTTTCTTGTCCAACCTATCTTTGTAGTAAAGCGAACCCGAGTTACTTGGACCGTTCAACTTTCAAAGTATGTGAGTGATGTGAGAAAATTCCAAAATCTTACATTTGACATGTGAGATGGCTATATCTTGTGGTGCAAGGTAGTCAAAGGCCCAAGGTGCACTCGAAGTACGAAGGGTCCATATTGCTCGAGGTGCAAGACACCCGTCCGAGCGAAACGAGAGGCAAAAATAAAAAAATATACATATAAATAAATAATTTAGTAATGTAAGAAATAAAACCAAATAACTTATTAAAACCAACAAAAATATGTTAAAATATAACCAAGTGAACTAGTAAGGTAGCAGTCAACAGAACTAACAAGAATTTGTGTTCTCTAACAAGAAGTAACTAAATGAAAGCAACAAAAATTGTAAAATAAAAGCAGAACCAATAGAACAATAATTCATATTCATCAAACTCTATCAAATCATCATCATTACCACCAATACTCCCATCAAATCATCATCATTACCACCAATACTCCCATTAATATCATTTTTTTTCCAGGTGATCCCATAGAGCCCAAATAAAGAGCAAATACAGAAGGCGTGCCTTTACTTGTTGCTCGTCTTGTTGCGAGGCGCGCCTAAGGCGCCTGAAGAAAGGTGTCTTGCCAAGTAAGGTGCGAGATACCCCTTAGGCGCGTCTTTGTCTACATTGTTGTGGTGTATGCTATGTTGTATGAACTCGGAAAAATGATGTCCTTAACCGTATTATGCCTATACCCTTACCTTTATCATGCATGATAGGCGATTATATTGTACCTAACTGAAAATGTGTCCCGTGCAATATAGGTGACTATATTCTAGCTAACCAAAAATGTCCGTGTCCCGTATCCCGTATCCGTATCATGTTCTCATCTATATCCGTGTTTCGTATTTGTGCAACATAGGGTGCATCTTAGAAGCCAGAAGCGGGAGCAGGGACGAAAGCGGGGGCGGGAGCGGGAAAACGCGGATACTTAAGATTCTAAATTTGGGAGCGTGATGGGAGCGTGCGCTAATAAATTTTTAATGTTTATTAATTATTGTTATCAAAACTTACAAATATCTTAAAATTTATTAAAATTTATAAAGTTCAGTTCAAAGTTACATAGAGATCTTTCGTATGCTAATTTTTTATGACGTCAAAGTAAGAAATTTTTAGTTTCTTGGTACTTTGATAAATGTGTATTGAAAATATTCCAATTTCTCTCACAAAATTTATGTCATCTTCTAAAATTATGGTCATACTATGGGAAGCGATCATGTCGTCGGGGAAACGAGCTTCCGTCCCCGGAGAAACGAAGCTCCCGTCGTCGGGGAAACGAGCTCTAAACGAGCTCCCAAGTAAGAAACGCCGAATTGAAGGTTCTTACTGAGATTCGTTGACCTCCTAGGAGTTTCTGACTTCTAAGGGGTGCATGCAAGGGTGTCTGTGTTGGAACTGAACGTTATACTTACATGTTAAGACTTTTAAACAATTTGACTTTTGACTTTTGACTTTTGCGGGCTATCATTTAGAATATTGTCATCTTTAATGTGGAACCTCAAACATTGAGTATCAGGTATATCCTCTTGTATGATGACTTTGCACGTGTTGGAGTGCCTTGAATTCCCTTAATTTGTTCTACTTTCTCAAGATCTGAAATCTGAAGCGTCCAGGTTATGTAGTCTAGGTTTAACCTTATAGCTTCTATCATGGTGCCAAATTTTTTACATGTTTGTCTGTTTAGAATTTGGTAAATCTTCTGAAGTTACGAGTTTATTTGGTCCTGATGTTATTTTCTTATTCCCGTACCTTGGTTTTTAGATGATGGAAAATGGTTTGTAATGCTGGAAATTTAAATTCAGTTCTTAAATTGCCGCTTTTCTTTTAATATTATTAGAATAAACCCTTATTTTCTTACTGTGTTTTACTTTTTCCTATTCTAAGTATATAAGTGGGTTAAAAATCTTACTTCGTCCTCATAACTCAAAACCAGCCCATCAACCTTAGTTCGTCCTCATGAGTAAACTTCTTGTTCATCTTTTATGTTCACTTTTTTTTTTTCAGGAATTCAAAACCAGCCCATCAACCTTAAGATTTGTTTCGCACTATTGATAAATCCAAACCTAGTAATTCTCTTTCGACCTAGAAGTTTCAGTGCCATGAATATGGCATCAGAGTCATCTTTGAACTCAACTGTGCTTTTCGGCAGTTCAACTGCAGACTCCCTTAATTTTAACCTGGACTGTCTTTATAGTCATTGTGCCTTCTTTCCATATATGGAACTGGTCTGAAGTACTAGACTCTGTACGAAATGTATGCATTTGGATTGTTGTAGCCCAAAGACGATTCATTTGCTCTTTTGTTGGTCTGGAGCTGTGGCATACCACCATGTGATAAGCATACATGCACCCCTTTCTCTCATTTGTTTGACCACCTTGTGGACAAAGGACGAAAGAAAGGAAGGTGACATACACGGTAGTGAAAGCTTGTCACTCCCGTATTGCTTTCATGCAGTCAGACATCTTCAGCAAGTTTTGACGTCTATATGTCTCTCTTCTTTTTCAACAATCCTCATCAAGATAACTCCATCCCATCCCTTGTTGTTTTGGTGGTTGAAATGTACAAATCTTGGTTGATTGTGGTCTGTTATGGTTTATTATGTTCTGACATTTCAGGATTTAAACTAAAAATTTGAAATACAACCAGCGACATTCTATGAAGTTTCTTATTATTTCCTTGTTTAGTTTTACTTAAGGTCTTGTTTGACAACTGGAAACTATTTGAAAGTTAGAAACTTAGTTTCTTTTGAGTTTCTAGAAACTAGATAATGTAGGTTTCAGAACGAAAAATATGTTCGTTTGCTAGAAACTAGAATGAGGAAACTAGAGCAACCTGACAGACATGTCAATATTAAAATAATAAAAATAGGGACTTAATTAGTTTGGACCACTTTTGTAAATGAAAATAATAACAACTGTTGTCTCCACTAGTTTCTCGAGTTTCCAACGTTTTGGGTGTAAACTAGACGAGTCTTCAGTTTCCATTCTGTTGATGTGGCGGGATTTCGTAACTTAGTTTCCAATTACAAAACATTAGTTTCCAACAACCAAACAACACATCAAATGGGAACTAGGAGTACTTTCCTCTACTTTTCTAGTTTTCATCTACTTTCGGTTGCCAAACAAGCCTATTTAGAGTTTAATGGTACTGAAATTACAATTTCAGATCATATTTTTCCGTATGGCTTTTCAGTTATTGAGTTTGGAAACTATATAATTTTGTTATTGTAATTTGTAACTGCCTGTGCCAATATATTTGGGAAGTAAGAAGCTATTTTTATTCTTGTTATAATTTTTTTATTGGGTTATACTTACAGGTGATACCCTGCCTTGCTGGCAAAAAGAGAGTTTGTTTCCAAACAAGAAATCTGCTTCTATCAGAGTTATATATACATTTTTGAAACATGAAATCATTATAGAGAATCAAGTTGCAGCTCTTGTGTATTCTGAGGCCACCTTTGCATTTATTTTGAAAATTTAAATAAATATTTCATTTTATCATTAAAGTTTTAGGGTTTTCCCTCCCCAAGTTTCTCATTGGTGCTCTGTGCATTAAGTGGATTCTATTATGATTAAAATAAAACCTTATTACCATTCCAAATCATATTCCCAAGTGTTAACCTTTTTGGTTGTCTGGTGCTGAACATTCTAATTTGGGTTGGCTTTAAAATCTTTGTGCCTTGATATCTGAAGTTTTTATAACTTTCAGGTTGCAGACGAACTCGTTGCTGAATTTGCAGATCCAGGCAGTACCTTAGGATCTCCAGATCAGGTAAAGTTTGATTCCTGTATCTTGTGAGTGAATGTTCATATCAATTTCTAGAATGACGAGTTTGTGGAATGTCTCATGTGCCTTGAAACACAGCATCAGTATGATGAGAAGAACATACGACGTCGGGTGTATGATGCCCTCAATGTTCTCATGGCAATGGATATCATCTCAAAGGATAAAAAAGAGATACAATGGAAGGGTTTACCTCGGACTAGTCTTAATGATATTGAAGAATTAAAGGTTCATCTGTTAACACACTTTGCATGTATTTGAAGATTATAGTAGTTTATTATAAAGTGTTTTGTACATTATGTTAGATAAAACTGTTTTGAGTTCCTTATAAGTAGATCTTACTCTAGGTATTATTGCAGGCAGAACGTGTTGCACTGAAAAATAGAATTGACAAGAAAGCCACATATCTGCAAGAATTGGAAGATCAAGTAAAGTGCTTCTCTCATATTTAATTTTTCCAAGTTTTAATGGTTAGTATTTACAAGTATGGAGGATATACAATTATACGCACAAACTCAAACACAGAGACATATTTGCACACTTTTTAAATCTGTGAAAGAGCATTAACATACCATCCATGCGCATAAAAGAATTTGAATTATGCAACATTACATTAGCGTACTCTTTAGTAAGTTCTTTGATGATGCTTATATAATAAAGACAGCATGCACAGTACTTATGTACATTACTTTCTACAATCCTAATAAGTTCAGATTTACATTAAGTGTATTACCCATTTCTCTCTCACACACTTGATGTATTACGTCAATATGGGTAACATAACTTATGTCCTAAATTCTTTGCCAATTATATATGTTTTGTTGCCAAAGTAGAAGATGCACATGTGAAGGTTGAACTGCTTGTCTGCATTTATAGGTTTGGTTTGGGTATACATTATTTTTTTAGGACCAGATGTTGATGTTAGAGAGGAGATGGACCTTAAAATTGCACTGCCAATCAGAATTTATTGTTTTATTTGGATATATATATATATTATTTGTTTATGGTCAGGATTTGGTGTTAGAGAGGAGATGGACCTTAAAAGCAAAATGGAAGACAATGTTTTCATGCAGCTGATGCTGAGAATTTGGGATAAAGGCTTTGTTTCTTGTTAGGGAAGGAGTTGATAGTGAAAGTTAAAAATATCCTATAGGTCTTTGATTATTGTCTATAGTTTTTTGTCAAATTAGAAGATAAAGTGAAGTTACATTGATTGTTAGGTTTTGCGAATGTTTTGGATAATGCCAAAATGTTTTGGCGGGAAGTTAATAATACAAGTTTAAACTGTATAGAATGGTACAAGATATCTTAACTCCAGTTCAATTTTAAGGTATGATATACTTATCTGATAAACTATGAACCCGAGTGGAACAAGTTACTGCTGAAGGCTTTCGGTGTAGATTTTCATTATAAATGTGGTAGGTGTTTAACTAGAATGATGCAATTCGTGTTTAGTTACTACACTGCAGAAAAAGGATAATACTTTGATGATTATATTATTCTCACATAAATTTTCATTGCTATAGCATTAATATTAGGTGTTCTTAATTGCTAATGTCATTTATTTGGAATGATATAAAATACTGTTTATTTTGATCTCACATTTTCTCCTTTTCTGATAAAGTACATAGGTCTCCAGAACTTGGTACACCGCAATGAGCAGTTGTACGGATCAGGAAATGCTCCTTCTGGTGGAGTTGCTCTACCTTTTATCCTGGTCCAGGTATGCTCACATTTGTTTTTAAATTGGCATCAGTTCTTCAGATGGATACTTTCTCTATTTGGAGCCCTAATTAGTATTGACAGTGGAATTGCTCTCATGTGGTTATCCAGATTCTAAGTTTATATATAGTAGCTATCCATTTTGCAACTTCTTCCTATTTTTTATACTTGTCGAGGTCTTGCTTGCAAGAGTCCCAAGGAAATTTTAGGCTCATTTCCCGTCAGTTTTGTTTAATTGAGAGAATAAATTTGTTTGCCATTATGCTATACTATTGCTTATTTTCCTTGTTTCTAATTGAGGTCTAAGCCGTACACAATGTTGTATAGTAGTGAACTTACTTATAACTTACTTTTGCTAAACATAAGCTTTCGACCATTATGACAATGAAACTGCCATGGAACATTTTTTTTTTCTTTTTCTTGACACAGAAGATCTGGGCTATTAGTCTGTCTCATATAGATAATATACATAGGCCAAGCCAAAGTCAAAGTGAAAGATTAGCTTAAAACTACAAATTAGCCTGTCTTCAAAGTATTTACATACACATGGCCAAGCCAAGTCAAAGTGGAAGATTGGCTTAAAACCCACAAGTAGCTAAAAACTACCATCAAACTGCTTATGTAATGCATGGATTTTCTTTTCTCATTAAGAGGTTCCAATATCGTACAGAGTTTTTGGACCTTTTTTATTCCATCTTTTGTATTTTTGATAATTGGTGTAAATTGGACCCTGAAGCTGGTCAAAGTTGGTAGGCGCAACAACCATTTATTCAAACTTAATACTTAGTTTGCTAATATTAGGGTTTTTTGTTGTTGAGAATTTTCATACAAGAGGAATATTTATATACCAATTTCCAAATGTCATTATGATCATAGTAGTCTCAAATATTCATATTTACCTAATCGAATTATTAGATATAAATTTCCACAAAAGAACAATGCTACCCTCCACCACAAATTAATCTGTTATGGAAGTTTCCTATAAAATTCCTGGAGAAGTTTCTGAATGACAGCTAAATATACCAGCAAACTTGTTCATGAAACCATAGGGAAGTATGTATGCATCATACATAATATTATACGTTATTTTCACTCAATGCAGTTTTGCAGACAAATGGACTTTTCATGTGCCTTCTAGGGTTTTAGGATCTTAATTGAAGATGTAACCTAAAACTAGTGGAAGACTGAAATGATCCTGGATTAGTGTAACAGGAATAATTATTGCTAATGTTACGGAGAATGGTCCAAAATAGAGCTGAATGAGCCTGAAAGGATTCCTCTTGTTGATCACAGTGATTGTATTTAAGGCTTTGTTGATGCTGTTATTGCTGCTGCTCTTACTACTTTCTGTCAGACTCATATCTAATAAAAGAATTAGTTGGCTATGTTGTACTAACCATTCCCTCTTTTTTTCCTTTATGTGGTAAAACAGACTCGGCCACATGCAACTGTTGAGTTAGAGATATCTGAAGATATGCAACTGGTGCATTTTGACTTTAATAGGTTAGGATTGAGCTGACCCTTGGATTTCTCTTTCTTAACAGTCAATCAAGATTCGTTGATGTTGTAGTAATTGAACATTTTCTTTATTAATGAATCTGCATGGGATATTGCTTCATATGATTTACTCTCTGAGTCTCTGTTAGAGATTCTCAGTTTACATATTGGCTGTAGTATTTTATAACATCCATCGTAGAGCCGCAACAGTAAAGGGCCATATATACTCTTTTAATTAGAATATTTTCTGAAGTACTCACTCTATTCATCTGTTGTTTGTTGTAAATGGTTATCATATCAAAATAGGAAGATGCTATTAAATAGTTTGAACCAGTCAAGGAGTTCCATTAGGATAACCATTTGCCAAAGGCAGATATGGTTCAAAGAGAATTTTGCTGACAAGGTGAATAAAAGTTGACCTATATCAGTAGGAACTTTAGAAATGCCAAAATATAGTGTTGCCAGGGTATCTTTAGCAAGGTTTCCTTAATCTCTAAGTACTTACTAATGCCACCAATAATATTCACTTACATATTAGAACAATCTTTCTGTTCACATTATCCCTAGAAGTTTATTTTTTTTCTTGGTTCGTCCTTTTGGGATCACTCATAATTGCACATTTTTTCATTCTTGGGTTTCACACATTTTTTTACCAACTGGTTTTCTTCCTTAAGAGTACCCTTGTTGATAGCAACAAATTCAGCAATAGGGATTCATAATAGGATGTTCCACATCTTCCTGAAGCTATAGGCATTATAAGCCATTTTATTGCCACTATTTTCCGCCTTTAGCATTTTCATAGTATCAACATACTAAGCAAGCAAATATATGGGCAATCACCGTTGATGCATTGCAGTTTTCCTGAAGCAGTAGTCATCAATTGCTAATTATGGAGTCTGCTTGTAATGGTTCCTGCAGATTTACAATCACTTGTACTGATTGCTTTGCTGCTGATTAGTGTTAGATTTATGAGGAAACTGGAAGAAGTGAATTGTATAAAGTTAAAATGAGTGTGGATTCAGGTTTGAATCATATTCTTGGTTTCCACTAAAACCAGTAAGACATTTTAAGCAGAAGAATCATTTTTTCGCGGAGGATACCCCCAGAATTGTATTGCTTGTACATGTTTGATACATAATTTTGTCTACAATAAGCCTGTAGAGAGGTCCATGCTTCATTTACTTGAGTTTTCTGTATGGACATGTGAAAGCAGAAAATTTATGAACCTAGTTGAAGTCCGTCTTCTATATTTTCCTGGGTAGGGCTAACGTTGGAGATGAGAGGCGCATGCTATCTTTATTGGAAGTGCTTTTTGCACATTGGTCCCTGTAAAATATGCTTCTTGTTACTTTTTGTCTCATTTCTTACAGTTTCGACATGTTACAGAAAATTGTTCTTTTATGTCTATTATTGATTGTTATTATTTGATTAATTTTCTATTTTCTCAGTCTTCTCTGAAATTGTTTTCTGTTATCACTACTAGGCTGACTACGATCCTGGACAATAACCCAAAATCTGTAACCTGAACTAACGGCCCGGCAACAACTCAAAGCTCATATTTATGCCTTCCATCTGTAATGCATGGAATTATAACCAATACTTAACAATCATTAAAAGAAAGACGGTCCATATAAACCTGACAAGTGGGGACTAATATGTTATGGCCTTAGATAACTTGTATTTGTATTCATGTTTAATCATCTTCTCAAAAATTCTTATATGCAGCACTCCTTTCGAGTTGCATGATGATTCCTATGTTCTCAAGGCAATGAGGTTCAGCGGAAGAGAGCAGAACCATGGCGCCCATGAGCCAAGTTCAAATGGAGGCGAGTCCTCCAGCACGCAAGGCATGTATCCACCTCAAATGCTGCAATCTACAAGGCCCAATTCATCGGACAGCAGAATGCCCACTTCGCCTCCCATGCCTGGAATACTAAAAGCGCGGGTGAAGCATGAACATTAGTATAGTAACATGCGGAGTCTAACATATGCTTGTTTTTCAAGCATATATGCCATTTCTTCATTTTATTGTTCTTTTTCCTTTTTTTTATTGTATAGTGCTAGTAATTACCAGGAATTGGTGAAGGGCCCTCTTCCCTTCTATCTTGTTATTAACTCATTGTTGTGTTTAGAAAGCGTGTTCTGTAATGTAATTTTTTTTATCAATATCTGCAAAATAAACTCGAGCAGCACAAGTCAACTTGTTCTATATTGTATTCTGAATTGCTGCTAAACTGCCCTAATTATGGAGGTCTTAAGTCGTGAATTGGCTTCCAAGTTTGCGTGGTTGCCAGGTGCTGACTGACAATACAAATTTATTCGGATTATGCAACAATTAAGTGATAATTTTTTTTTTTTTAAATGGGGTAGGTTTGGGTCTTGTTTTGTTGCAGCTTTAGTAAAAAAAACCAGAGCTGTAACGTGCCAAACCCAGCCTCACTGGCTATGGCTAATTTGCTGATGTGACTGGCAGGAGGAGAGTAAAGCCACCAATAGTCCCTCAGTACTTCCCTCTGCATCTTCATTGGAACTGACAGAAAAGAGAGGAACTTGTACGCATACCCGTCCAGCAATCCTACAGCTCATGCATATCTTCTGACTTCAATAATAATAATAATAATAATAATAATAATAGAGGTAAATTTGTGATTTGTTTTCATTATTGTTTCTACTCCTCTTTTCTGTTTATGCTATCATTTATGTTCTCTGAGAGAAATTAATTTAATGAACGGTGAGGCATTTCTCTATTTTTTGACCAAAGCCTTCCACTATTAATCCTAATCTCATTTTCTCATATTCGTGATAAAGTGTCTTGCTTATATATTTTTCCTCTAAAGGTAAACCTACTAGACCTAACCCTCCATACATATAAAACCCAGTTCCCAAAGACAAAATGCTAAAAATGAATAGTATTTGTATCTGTTTAAATACTTTTAATAGTGAAATATCGGGATGTGACACAATTTTATAAACGTGTAGAATAGGGTCCTATTGTAGAGAATCGACGTGACCCAAAGTTTATGGGAAGCAACGATGCTATTGGGCTGGGCCGACCCTGACATAGTGACATAGGACAAATCGGACAATCAGCCATTGTCCAAAATTTTGAGTGACAATATATATATATATATATATATATATATATATATATATATATATATATATATATATATATATATATACATACACACACACACGAGGAGCTCACTCGTACTCAACTACTTGGAAAAAAAAATTGTCGGATGGAAAGCAATTCTCAAGTTCCCGCGACAGCATAGTAGATTATTCTATTTCCACAAAAATACTAATATATATATATATATATATATATATATATATATATATATATATATATATAGAGAGAGAGAGAGAGAGAGAGAGAGAGAGAGAGAGAGAGAGAGAGAGAGAGAGAGAGAGAAGGGATATGAGCCATAGGCTCATATTCCTACATGAGCCAATACACATGTGGACCAATAAGAATGTAGTGTACTAGTGCACATGGGTGCACATGAGATGTAGTAATCCATTCATATTGGTCCATATGTGCATGACTCATATAGGAATATGAGCCTATGGCTCATATCCCGTTTACCATATATATATATATATATATATATATATATATATATATAATATATATATATATATATGAAGAATGGATGCTTCATTGACAAAAAACAGGAATCAAACTTATAACCTAAGGTGTCAATTATCCCCCTCGACTATCTTCTCTCTTCCATACATTTAATATCACACTCTATATTATTAATTATACCTGGTAATGTTGTGACCTTGCTTTGAAGACTCCGCGGTTTCTTTCTCTCCATACGTGCCATACCGTCGATAACAATCTGAGTCTCACCTTCTGATATGTGTTATCTCCCCGACTTCCCAGCGCCTTTATCTCCGTGCAGATTTCTTGAAGCCCTTCGTGACCACTAATAGGTATAATTTGAGATTTAAGATGCTGCCAGGTTTGATTGGTGAATGAACATTGAAAGAATAAATGATCTCGTGTCTCGGTCTCTCTACCACATAGCATACATAGCACATTTGGTATTTGAATACCAAACTTTACTATTCTATCCTTGGTGAGTAATCTATCTCGTATTGCTTTATATATGCATAGTGACATCTTCGGTGCTGCGTCCTTCGCCCAAGCTATTGACGACCACTCCACTTGAGGGTGTTTTGGCCACACTTGATCATATGCCTTCCTGTGTCTGAACTTGCCTTGCCCAGGACCGTCCCAGGACTAGTGGTCTGCATCCCCTTCTACTTCAATGGGAATTTTTCCAATCTCTACTTTGAACCATAAGCTTATGTGCCGGTCAGTGATGTCCTATTTCCCGTCTTTTATGAATGCATTAAGGTTGCCTTCAAATCCAAGAAGTTCGTAAGTAGGTCGCCCAAGTCAGTTAATGAGGCTTTTCTTATTTAACCAAGGGTCCATTTACACACTCGTCGATCGGCCGTTGCATATGACGCGGATAATACATTGCTTTATCACCTGCCTTTGTTTAAGAATCGTCTTGAATGTGACTGAGAAGTTGTTGTCCAACTTCATCTCTTAAAAATTCTCGGTCTTAACATATCTCTTTGCCATCTACTGCACCTACATAGAACTGTCTTCTAAGAATCTCCAAGCAAGTTTAAGCATGGCTACATCCCGCGGTACCTTTAGAGATTGTACGTCGATGCCCCCCTCCTCTTTAGTTCTGCATAGCTCCTCCCATGCTATCGTGTGAATACCATCCTTCCACACAAAATTAGCGCTGAGTTTCTCTATCTTTTGCACGACACTCATTGAGATAATGATAGCCTATAACCAATAGGACATGATCACCCTTCTAAGAGGCATTATTCCACCCACCAGCTATCAGCAAAAGCTACGAATACTGATGTTGTCAACAAAATTCTATAAGCAAATAAAAATTTTGTGAAAGAAGAAAAATTGAGTATGAGATAATAAACAAATAAAAATGATAATATAATTTTTTTTTATAGAGAATTTAAATTTAGAATTAAAAAGGAGGATACCTTACACATCTAAAACTCCAAAATCAAAATCCAATCAACCAATTTAACATCTCAATAGATATTTAGTAGAATACATGACTTGTTTATTATTGATGTGGAGTTACTTATATATAGGAGAGGTTAGACTCTCTCTCTCTCTCTACTACTCTACTCCATGTGGGACTAAAACCCTTTAATACTCTCAACACTCTCCCTCAAGATGGATGATAGATATCAATCATCCCCATCTTGTCACATAGTTTAGAAAGACTCAATGAATTAAGACCCTTAGTAAGATAATTCGCGACTTGCTCTTCTGAGGGAACATGATCGAGCTTTAATATCCCTTTCTCTAGCTTCTCTTTGATGACGAATCGATCGATCTCGATGTGATTTATTCTGTCATGCTGAACTGGATTATTAGCTATACTTAGTGCAGCTTGACTGTCACTCAGAAGGCGTAATAGTATTCCCTGGTTCAGCTTTAACTCTGTCAGCAGTGCTTTTACCCACAACAACTATGACACTCCCAGAGCTATAGCTCTATATTCTGCTTCAGCAATCGATCGTTCTACCACAGACTATTTCTAGCTTCTCCATGAGACTAGGTTACCCTCCACAAAGGCACAGTAGCCTGAGGTAGACCTTATATCGTCTATACAGCTTGTCCAATCTATATCACAGTACCCCTAAATACCCATGTGTCCGTTGTTCTTGAACCATAGCCCTATTCCAGGAGCCCCCTTCAAATATCTTAAAATATAAAAAATTGTATCTATGTGGCTCTTCCTTGTATCATGCATGTAGCGACTTACTACACTCACATCAAATGAGATATCAGGGCCAGTATGGCCTAGATAAATCAATTTGCCTTCAAATCTCTGATATCTCTCACGATCAACTAGCTCTCCTGCCTTTGCCCCAAACTTATCTTTCTGATCGATTGGAGTGACTGCTCATCGACATCCTAGTTGTCACGACCCGCACCCAGAATAAGGGCACGAGTAGTGAACAAAGCCCAGCCTACGCCACAACATCGACGGTAGAACGCTGTCTGGGTCAACCATACTATCTAAATATCTCATACAATAAATATATGGTACCTGTCAATGTTATCTCAACTCCAAACGAAGAACAATATAGTATATGAAAATGGTAAACAATGCTCAATCATAATATAAAACTAAAGGAGGATGAAAGCACGATATGGAATAAAAGGGAGAAAATAAGAGTCACAATATATCCACAAGTCCAAATCCATAAGTCTAGACATAGCCACTCACAAAATTATATATACATGCCATGAGTCTAGAAATAAGACTAATACAATGACCAAAGTATACAACTAAGCCTCCTGAGACACTGGCACTAGGTCCTCCTGCTCTAGGAGAGAATCCTCTAATGGCTCGCCGTCCTGCGGCCCGTATTAAGTAGAACACTGATCCACAAGCCAATCATCTAAAAAATATATCCAGTCAGAATTGGAGCGAAGTACATACCTCTGAAAGCAGTTCCAAATACATAATAGAGCATATATAACAAGCAATAGAAAAGAATACAAGATAACTAGAAATAAGAAATTGAATAAACTAGAGTGAACATGTAATGTACTGGAATGAAGAACATGCAATATGAATAACTACAAGTAATAAAAATAGATAAAACTAGCTACTGTGCCATAGAGTACAAGTTCATTATGTGATCGGTTTGGGTTGAACACGAATACAATATGATAACTCGATTTCACATGTAATATGTAATCAACATGTACACGAATACATTTGGGATTGATCACATAACCAACTCCTACTTGTCACGCCCCAGTCCCAAAAATACGTAGGACTAGGACACGTAAGCATGCCAGCCGCATGGATATGACAACTCCAATATATGGAAACCAAATCTATACGTACGCTGTAATATGAATATCAAATCCACAAGTGGTATAAAATGTATCACAAGTCACAGGGTATAATCTAAATCTCATCCACCAAAATTATATAGAAATAAATAACCAGTATCTATGAAACTAGATCTCAATAAGAAGTATCTAAGGATGATAGTTGGATGGAAACAAATTGTCACGTCCCGCACCCGGATATTCGGGCACGAGTGCGTGGGCACGTCCAGCCTACGCCGCAGTGTCGACGATAGTACGCTGTCTAGGTCATTTTCTGGTGTCAAAAAGCATCTATCTCATCCACAATAATGAACATGTAAGAATAATCACAGGAAAAAGAAATGCTAAGATTTCATAATATTTAATCTGTGACAACTAAACCACAGTTAATACAAGCCAGAAGATAAATCGGGGACAAACCCGAGTATGTGCTGAAAGGAAATAAAATAATAACTAACTGGCTACTCCTCCTCAAAGGTAGTCTCCGGAGTAGGAACCGGCTTCTCAACTGTGTCATCTGCTACCTCATAGGGATCATAATAGGTAGGGGCAAAGTTCTCATCATCGCCTAAAACAACGGATCCAGTCAGGAAAGGAGCAAAGTACACAATGCACAACAAGATTTAACTAAATATGTGTGACAGGTAGAAAATAACTGACTAATCATCATGGTGAGAATATGCATAAGTAAGTAGAAAAATTAACTGAGAAGTAATGCTATAAATCAGGATTATAAGTAAAACAGGATTAATTGCTATAAACCAGGGCATGAGTAAATCAGGAATGATAGGACAAATGTAACTGTGACAAGACAACAGGAACTGCAACAAGACAAGAAACTATGTGTGTGAACTTGTGTATTTAGAATACCTAGTTGGCATGTAGGGGTTTATAAGGTTAAACCGGCCGTCATAGACGGCTATTTATCACGAATAATCGAGATCCGGCTGATGGACAGTCGTGTACCAACAGCTATTAAACATGGCAAGAGTCAGGGTAAACTACATGCCTTTCAGTATTCTCCCACCCGACATAAAAAATAAGACATGAACTCCAATATTCAAGACATGAAATCCAGTGTTCTAGCACTACGTGTAATCATCAATGGTACATGTAAGGCAGAGAATTAACTATCACAATATAAAGATTAAACTTGAAGTGCAGGTACTTGCCTGTTGTTTGGATCCGATTAATAGTTCTTCGGGGAAATATCCAAAGATGAGTCCAAAAGCTGAAATAAACATTACCATCACGCTCAGAAGATATCAAATAGCTAGAAACGCCTGTCCTTGGGTCCAATTTGGAGACAAGGGCAAAAACGGCAGTTTTGGGTCAAAACGGGGTCCGCCGTTGGGCCCGCTTTGCACCGAAAAACGTGTCCGGGTCAAAGGTCTCCAAATTCACCAAACTTAGTGTCAACAGGTCAGGAACGATGATACGAACCCAACAGAACTTCCAGATTTGGATTCCGATGAGCCGAACACAAAATCGCCCGTCGAGCGGGGCCTGTGGGGCCCACGACACGCGATTTCGTCAACGTTCTCAGAATCGAACCAAACTTGACCCACAGGACCAGCGTATCGCTACGAGTCCGATGGCGCAAGTTTCGTCTCGATCTGACGAGTGTGCACGAAGTTAGGATGAATTGCAGAAAAGGCGGATACGGGACGATGTCCGCGGATACGCGTTGATTCCGGTGTGCACGCACACCCGAATCAGCTTCCATGAACTCTCACACGTCCGTATCGACGATGCGCACGTATCTGTGAAGACCGCACGCGACCAAGTCGTCCCGTTTGGCGGGGCGCACTCAGTTCCGGGGTGAAACATGGTCTGGTTTTTCCTGTTTTTGGATCGCGGTGTGCGATCACCACAGGACGCGATGTCCCGAACAGTTTATCCGGACACCGAGAGGGTCATACAGGCTTCACAACGCAATTTGCGAAATTGAAAACAGAGCTACGAGGTGAAAGATACACGCACCTGAACTGGGTCAAAAAATTAGACAAAATCGTGTCCGACACGACACAGGACACTGTGTCCTGTGTCACGTGTCCGAGTCTGATTCCAAAAGAATTAGGGTTAGGGTTAGGGCTTGAGAGCTCCGGCGGAGGGGCGGCCAAGACGGCGCCGCTGCACGGCGGGTCGAGGCGGAGACGGGCGGAGCCGCGCGGGAGGCGGCTGGAGCCGGGCTCGGGTGCGGTGCTGCGGGCTGTCGGCTGCTGCGGGGGAGGAGGAAAGAGGAGGAGAGGAAGGTGGCCGTGGCGGCATCGGCGGAGGGGAGCGTGGGTGGCGGCGAGTGGAGGAGCGGCGTCGACGGGGGTCTGTGGCGGTGGGGGTCGACGCAGGGGGGGTATTTAAAGGCTGGGGGAGGAAGTCGTGGCCGAGGGGTGGCCGAGTGAGGCGGGGGGACGTGGCGGAGGAGTCGGGGCCGAGGCGAGGGGCGCGGGCGGGGGCTCCGGCGAAGCGGCCGGCGGAGGAATCGGGCCAGGCGCGGGTCGTGCGGGGGCTAGGGTTCGTGGGGGAGAAGCGGGTCGGGTGCGGGTCGGGTTCGGTTGGGCGGACCCGACCCGACCCGACCCGACCCGATAGGGCGAGCGGGCTGAGCGGGTTTGGGCCGGTTGGGCCGGGGCTATGTGGGCTGGGCTGGAATAGTTATAAATAATAATAACAATAATAATAATAATAATAATAATAATAATAAATAATTAAATAAATAAATAAATAATTAATTTTTAGGTAATTAAAAATAGGTCCGGGGTCCAATAAATTCCAGAAAAATTACCCTAAGTCCAGTTTTCCATTTTATACCCAAAAATATTATTTTCATAATATTTTAATGTTATTTATTATCAATTAAAAATCAATTAATAATTAGAACCCTGATTTTAATCACAGAAAATTCCCAGAAAATTCCAGAAAATTGCTAAAAATCCAATTTTAATATTTTTGAAAAATCAGGGGCTTACAATCTACCCAACTTATAAAATTTCGTCCTCAAAATTTAAAATTAAGCCATAATGTGTTAACTCTTCATGTATATCAATTGCAATCTCCTTGCGGTAAATTAAATCCAAATCATGTCCACTGCAATCCTTTCATGATTTAAGATGACTACTTGTTTCAATCAAAATTCAACCTATGGTTATTACTTCTTACTTCCTCAAATTATCCACAAGCAGATTTTTAATTTTTAGTCCATATAGTATTTTCAAGATGACCTTGCCTCTCGATTCGAATTATCATAATTCCTCTAGAAGTGATTCGAGTCCAACAATATTTGTATGTTTCAGCCCTTTTAAATTACATTCACATCCTCAATATTCCAACTAGGTAGTCCAACCATCAACTTTTAAATTCTTAATTCAAATCATCAAATTGAAAAATAATTTAAGTGTAGTCTACCAATGTTCAAGTCTGAATTACATCCTCTAAATTCAAGTTGACGATTTTACTCTCATTATTCAAAATTAAATCATGTACCTAGGATGTAACTATTGGGTCCTCGATATCAATTCATTAATCATCTTAGTCACTCCTCTAAATTTTCAAAATTATAAAGGCTTGCTTCTTCCAATCTAACCTTACTCGGTCACAATCCAAAGGACATTCCTCTCGAGTTGACAACTGCATTGCTACCCAACTTAGAGTTTACCCATTCATCACAAAAGACCATATACTCTAAGAAAATAATCCTTAATATGTTTACTTATGTCATTCACTCCTCGAACTTCAATGCCGATCATATCACATATGATATGTCCTCAATTACGAAAGTTTAATCCTCAAGTATGTGATCGACCTATGTGGCATATCCAGTACTATCTATGTATCCAACTTATACCAAGCACATGATTTCGTCTTCCCGAAATAAGGGAAGACGAGGATCAATAATAAAGAGTTTAAGGGTGGGGTGATAGAACAGAAGTATAGGGATCAAGGCGTTTAAAGAATTCTAGTGGGATTTGTCAGGCGGTTATGGATTGAGGTTCTATTCTGGTAGTCATTTATTCGCATGCTCGTATTAGTTTAGTTATGTAACTGATACGATATGCTCAGCATGTCTAGGTCAAGTATATTTGTCTACTAATCACTACGTATCTCAATCCACGTAAAGTAGTCGTGCGAAGTGCGAATCAAAATGCACTAAGGTTGATCAGACCGTAATACACTAATTCTGAACAGACACTTGTATTAGTGTACGCGTCCAATAATACACGTGTCATGAACAAGCCTGATAAAGAGTAAGCTTGCAAAACTAGGCTATAGAATAGCAGCATAAACAAAGTACATCAAAATTAAGTGCGCTAGATGATGATGAAAGGAGGTACAAAATTTAAATTCACATAATAAGCAAAATAACAGAAAACTCTACAATCTCTACAGTTATTAAATATAAAAGCATACAAGGTTATTAGCAAGTTCAAAATTACTAGGTTGGGGCTGAGGTCACGAACCAATAGGCGCGGGCTAAACAATACTAGAAGGGCAGCTAAAAGAAATCACTTACGCGCATTAGTGACTCTAAGAGTCTGCACGTTCTCCACGGTCATCGCGTAAGTTTGTCCGTGTTCTTGGAGCAGCTGCACAGTCCCTCACTCGATGTGCTGCTGATCCACAAAATAGACAGACACCTAGCCTCTTTCTACAATCCTTCCAAATATGACCTTGTTTTCGACAATAGCCACAAATGGGAGCTCGTTGGTTCTGTCCTTGGGTTGGATTCATCTGTGGTCGCTTTGCAGCTCTTTCCTGCTGTGCTTGGTCTGGTGCTGACGCATACGGCCGCTTCCGGCTAGACTCGATCCTTGTGGTGCACTCCACAGGTCGTGCTGCAGTAAGAACGTCTTCGTCGAAGGTAATTGCATTTGAACTGCTTGGCTTACGTGACTCCGAGCTAATTCTGTCGATGAAGTTCTTCGCTTGGTTTTGCTGAGTTTCTTGTTGAACCTTCTGATAGGCTTGCATCATTATGTAGAACATGCGGAACATCTGCTGTTCGTCCATAGGCGGTCCCGGTGGGAAGGAAGGCATCGGTGGAATAGGCTGCGTCGAGGGTGGAACGCCATCTTGACGGATTATTGAGGCAGGCTGACTTGCTTGACTGCCTTGTGATGATTGGCCTTCACCGACTGGTATCACATCGTTTCCTTGGGTAATCACAACGGTTTGTGGTGTTTCTGCATGAGTCTCGTTGCTGGCTTGTGGGTCCATCTCCCTGTATCCAAAATAACCAATAAGAGGCGCACAAGAATCAAGGCAAGATGCAAGTTCATATTAGTTCGAATACGATACAGATATCAAAAATGATTCAAGCAAGTGGAAGCTTTATTGCAGGCCTGTTCGGTCCCTGAGTTGAAACCGAACAATTTAGTCGTTGGACCTGCATGGGCCACCACAAAAACGTGTCACGTCCCGCACCCGGATATTCGGGCACGAGTGCGTGGGCACGTCCAGCCTACGCCGCAGTGTCGGCGGTAGTACGCTGTCTAGGTCATTTTCTGGGGTCAAAAAGCATCTATCTCATCCACAATAATGAACATGTAAGAATAATCACAGGAAAAAGAAATGCTAAGATTTCATAATATTTAATCTGTGACAACTAAACCACAGTTAATACAAGCCAGAAGATAAATCGGGGACAAACCCGAGTATGTGCTGAAAGGAAATAAAATAATAACTAACTGGCTACTCCTCCTCAAAGGTAGTCTCCGGAGTAGGAACCGGCTTCTCAACTGTGTCATCTGCTACCTCATAGGGATCATAATAGGTAGGGGCAAAGTTCTCATCATCGCCTAAAACAACGAATCCAGTCAGGAAAGAAGCAAAGTACACAATGCACAACAAGATTTAACTAAATATGTGTGACAGGTAGAAAATAACTGACTAATCATCATGGTGAGAATATGCATAAGTAAGTAGAAAAATTAACTGAGAAGTAATGCTATAAATCAGGATTATAAGTAAAACAGGATTAATTGCTATAAACCAGGGCATGAGTAAATCAGGAATGATAGGACAAATGTAACTGTGACAAGACAACAGGAACTGCAACAAGACAAGAAACTATGTGTGTGAACTTGTGTATTTAGAATACCTAGTTGGCATGTAGGGGTTTATAAGGTTAAACCGGCTGTCATAGACGGCTATTTATCACGAATAATCGAGATCCGGCTGATGGACAGTCGTGTACCAACAACTATTAAACATGGCAAGAGTCAGGGTAAACTACATGCCTTTTAGTATTCTCCCACCCGACATAAAAAATAAGACATGAACTCCAATATTCAAGACATAAAATCCAGTGTTCTAGCACTACGTGTAATCATCAATGGTACATGTAAGGCAGGGAATTAACTATCACAATATAAAGATTAAACTTGAAGTGCAGGTACTTGCCTGTTGTTTGGATCCGATTAATAGTTCTTCGGGGAAATATCCAAAGATGAGTCCAAAAGCTGAAATAAACATTACCATCACGCTCAGAAGATGTCAAATAGCTAGAAACGCCTGTCCTTGGGTCCAATTTGGAGACAAGGGCAAAAACGGCAGTTTTGGGTCAAAACGGGGTCCGCCGTTGGGCCCGCTTTGCACCGAAAAACGTGTCCGGGTCAAAGGTCTCCAAATTCACCAAACTTAGTGTCAACAGGTCAGGAACGATGATACGAACCCGACGGAACTTCCAGATTTGGATTCCGATGAGCCGAACACAAAATCGCCCGTCGAGCGGGGCCTGTGGGGCCCACGACACGCGATTTCGTCAACGTTCTCAGAATCGAACCAAACTTGACCCACAGGACCAGCGTATCGCTACGAGTCCGATGGCGCAAGTTTCGTCTCGATCTGACGAGTGTGCACAAAGTTAGGGTGAATTACAGAAAAGGCGGATATGGGGCGATGTCCGCGGATACGCGTTGATTCCGGTGTGCACGCACACCCGAATCAGCTTCCACGAACTCTCACACATCCGTATCGACGATGCGCACGTATCTGTGAAGACCGCACGCGACCAAGTCGTCCCGTTTGGCGGGGCGCACTCAGTTCCGGGGTGAAACATGGTCTGGTTTTTCCTGTTTTTGGATCGCGGTGTGCGATCACCACAGGACGCGATGTCCCGAACAGTTTGTCCGGACACCGAGAGGGTCATACAGGCTTCACAACGCAATTTGCGGAATTGAAAACAGAGCTACGAGGTGAAAGATACACGCACCTGAACTGGGTCAAAAAACCAGACAAAATCGTGTCCGACACGACACAGGACACTGTGTCCTGTGTCACGTGTCCGAGTCTGATTCCAAAAGAATTAGGGTTAGGGTTAGGGCTTGAGAGCTCCGGCGGAGGGGCGGCCAAGACGGCGCCGCTGCACGGCGGGTCGAGGCGGAGACGGGCGGAGCCGCGCGGGAGGCGGCTGGAGCCGGGCTCGGGTGCGGTGCTGCGGGCTGTCGGCTGCTGCGGGGGAGGAGGAAAGAGGAGGAGAGGGAGGTGGCCGTGGCGGCGTCGGCGGAGGGGAGCGTGGTGGCGGCGAGTGGAGGAGCGGCGTCGACGGGGGTCTGTGGCGGTGGGGGTCGACGCAGGGGGGGGTATTTAAAGGCTGGGGGAGGAAGTCGTGGCCGAGGGGTGGCCGAGTGAGGCGGGGGGACGTGGCGGAGGAGTCGGGGCCGAGGCGAGGGGCGCGGGCGGGGGCTCCGATGTAAACCCCCCCTAAATTTTCAATTATTAAATCTTGGATTTTTTCTAATTTTCTGGAATTTTCTGTAATTAAAATCAAGCTTTTCAATTAATAAATGATTTTTAATTGGCAATAAATAACATTAAAATATTATGAAAATAATATTTTTGGATGTAAAATGAAAAACTGGACTTAGGGTAATTTTCTGGGATTTTATTGGGCCTCAGACCTATTTTTAAAAGCCTAAACACTATTTTCTAAAATTATTTATTTAATTACTGTTTTAATTATTATTATTATTAATTTATTTACTTTTTCGGTTTTGGGCCCGGCCCGGCCCAGTGGGCCGAGCCCAGTGGCAGCCCAGCCCAGCCCCGCGTTAACGGGTCGGGCGGGTCGGCCTGACCGGATCCGCGCCCGACCCGGAACCCGCTTAACCCGGTCACCCCTGTCCCCAGTCCCCCGACTCCCTCGCCGCCCGCCGGAAAACCCGCAGCCACGTCCACGCTCCCCACGTCCGCCTCCTCCTCCGGATCTCCCGCCCACGACGCCCCGGCCATCGCTCGCCCTCGACCCTATATAACCCCCGTCCTCGGCCCTCTTCCTCCCCCACAAACCCTAACCCTAACTACCCCGACTCCGGCGACCCCGACCGCCGTCCACCTCCCTAGCTGCCGCCCCTGTGCCGACCTCCACCCGCAGTCCAGGCCACCGTCAGCGCCGGCTCCAGAAACCTCCTCCTCCTCCTCTCTCTCCCCGCGACTGTTTCTCCCCTCCGCCGGAGCCGCGGACACCGCCAGCCCTCGCCGAGCCTCCGCCGTCCCTGAACCCCCGCCCTCGGCGCCAGAGCCGGCCGCCGCGTCACCTCGAGTTCAGCCGCCCGTGTCAGGACACGCGGACACAGCACTGCCCTAGGCCGGACACAGCACTGAACCGTGTCCAGGACACGGTTCGGACACAGAAAGCCCCGATTTCTCGGTCCCCTTCAGGTACTCGTATCTTACAACCCTGATCTCCGTTTTTGATTCTGTAAATTGCGTTGCGAAGCCTGTATGACCCTCTCGGTGTCCGGACAAACTGTTCGGGACACCGCGTCCTGTGGTGATCGCACACAGCGATCCAAAAACAGGAAAAAACCAGGCCCTGTTTCACCCCGGAACCGAGTACGTCCCGCCAAACGGGACAACTTGGTCGCGTGCGGTCTTCACAGATACATACGCATCGTCGATACGGACGTGTGGGTTTTCGTGGAAGCTGATTCGGGTGTGCGTGCACACCGGAATCAACGCGTATCCGCGGACACCGCCCCGTATCCGCCTTTTCGGCAATTCATCCTAACTTCGTACACACACGTCGGATCGAGACGAAACTTGCGCCATCGGACTCGTAGCGATACGCTGGTCCTGTGGGTCAAGTTTGGTTCGATTCTGAGAACGTTGACGAAATCGCGTGTCGTGGGCCCCACAGGCCCCGTTCGACGGGCGATTTTGTGTTCGGCTCATCGGAATCCAAATCTGGAAGTTCCGTTGGGTTCGTATCAGCGTTCCTGACCTGTTGACACTAAGTTTGGTAAATTTGGAGACCTTTGACCCGGACACGTTTTTCGGTGCAAAGCGGGCCCAACGGCGGATCCCGTTTTGACCCGAAACTGTCGTTTTTGCCCTTGTCTCCAAATTGGACCCAAGGACAGGCGTTTCTAGCTATTTGACATCTTCTGAGAGTGATGGTAATGTCTATTTCAGCTTTTGGACTCATATGTGGAAATTTCTCCCAAGAACCTAATTAATCAGATCCAAACAACAGGCAAGTACCTGCACTTCAAGTTAAATCTATATATTGTGATAATTAATTCCCTGCTTTACTAGTACCCTTGATGATTACATCTAGTGTTAGAAATGCTAGATTTTCATGTATTGAATATTGAAATTCATGTCTTGTTTTTTCATGTCGGGTGGGAGAATACTGAAAGGCATGTAGTTTACCCTTCCCCTTGCCGTGAATAATAGCTGTTGGTACACGACTGTCCATCAGCCGAATCTCGATTATTCGTGACTAATAGCCGTTCATGACGGCCGGATTAGCCTTATAAACCCCTGCATGCCAACTAAGTATTCTAAAAACAAACACAAGTTTCATACAGATAACCTCTGGTCATGTTATATTCTTGCTGACTGTGTAGTTTCTTTTCCTGCTCGTTTACTTCTTTTTTTCTCATATTCCTGTTTATAGTGTTGACTCTGAGATATTAACATTTCTTTATGCAATTTCTTTAACATGATATTCAATGTTTAATTGTCATAAATATTTAGTTTAACATTGTTGTGCACTGTGTACTTTGCTCCTTTCCTGACTGGATTTGTTGATTTAGGCGATGATGAGGATCTTGCCCCTACTTATTATGGCCCTTATGAGGGTACAGATGATACCTATGAGGAGCCAAACCCTACCCAGGAGACCCCTGCTGCTGAGTAGCTTTTAGTAGCTATCTTTTATTTCTGTTCTTATCTTATTTAATCGGGTTTGTCCCCGATTTTATTTGAAATTCCTGTATTAAACATTTGAATTGTTGTCACATTCATTTCAGTTGCAAAATTTAAGTTTCTATTCTCATTATTATCTTGCCTATGTTAAGTTGTGAATGAGCTAGTTAGTAACTGTGGATAAACCTAGACAGCGTACTACCGCCGACTCTGCGGCGTAGGCTGGACGTACCCACGTACTCGTGCCCGAACTTCCGGGTGCGGGTCGTGACACATTTTTATGGTGGCCCATGCAGGTCCTATCCTTAAATAGGGTAATACCCTAGGACAGGGTATGGAATAAGATTGAGGATTCTAGGAAAAGCTCATTCACAGTATAGGATTCTTATTTCAATTCCTGATGTCATTTTGCTCAATTTTTCTATCGCCTTTGATTTCCAAGTATTTCTATTCTGATCTTCCTATCCCTTAATCTTTCAGAATGGTCCAGACCAGGAACACAGTAGGAGGCACATCAGAACCAGCTGAGCAGAATGTGCCCGAGACTCTTGCACTCCCACCGCCTCCATCTGTTCCGGCAGTTATGCTAGATGGGGCACAACTACTTGGAGTGTTCCAGGGATTGGTGGAATCCCAGAAAGAACAGACTGCACTTCTGCGGACCAGCCTCTCAGAAGCTATTAAGCCCCAGGAGTCGCCACTCAAGAGGCCAGGAAGTGCCAAAGACTTCAAGAACCTTAGGCCTCTGGAATTTTATGGAACTGAGGGCATTCTCTACGCTGATGAGTGGATAGAGAATGTCGAGAGACTCCTAAAGACTGCCCGGGTTCCCGATGATCTCAAAGTGGAATCCGCAAGCCTGCAACTGTTCGACATTGCTCGAACCTGGTTCAGAGATGAACCCCAACTATCTGCTCCCGACATCACCTGGGAGGACTTCAAGAGGCTATTCAAGGAGAAATTCTACCCCGAAGTGGCTCGGGAAGCTCTCGAAAGCCAATTCGAGAGACTGGAACAAGGTAACATGACTGTTGATGAATATACTGCTGAATTTAGCAGGTTAAGCCACTTTGCGGAGTACATGGTTCGTACCCCGGAGGACAGAGCCCGTAGATTCAAGAAGGGGCTATCTCCGGATATTCGTCTCGCTGTCACCACCAGCCGAGCTCGCACCTATGAGGAAATCCTGAGCGTGGCACAAGGCGTCGAGAGAGATATGGGGCACAAACTGAAACGAGAAAGAGATACCGAAAATGCGGGACCCAACAAACGCCCTTTTCAACAACAACAACAGCAGAGGGCCCCGCAGCAAAATCAGCGTCCTCCCCCTCGAGCTCCAGCACCCCAGGCTCAAGGACAGAACCAGCGAGCTCCCCCTTGCAACTATTGCCAAAAACCAGGCCACACTTGGCAAGACTGCAGAAAGAGGCTAGGTGCTTGCCTCTATTGTGGTTCCCCAGCACATCAATTGAGGGACTGTCCTGCTGCTCAAGGACGTCCAGCTGCACCAAAGGCTCCAGTCCAGGCCAGGCCCCCAGCAGCACAACAAAGGGGACCCCCGCTTCCAACTCAACAACAACGCTTTGCTCAGCACCAACAGCAGCAACAGAGGGGTGCACCGCAGCAAGGCCGTGCTTATGCAATGACTTTGGAAGAAGCGGAAGCCACAGCTGACGTGATCACAGGTTCTGTGCTTATAAATTCAATACCAGCTATTACTTTATTTGACTCTGGAGTTTCTCATTCATTCATGTCAGTAGAATTCCTTATAAAGCATAGCTTAACCACTAAACCCCTTAGGAATTGTTATAAGATCATTACCGGTGGAGGAATCATCCCGGTTAGTGATGCCTGTAACAATTGTCCTATTACATTATGTGGAAGGGAACTGTATGCTAGACTACTTGTAATGCCAGTGCCCAGTTTTGACATTATACTGGGTATGGATTGGTTAAGTCAACATCATGCCACAATAGACTGTCACAGAGGCAGTGTAATCTTCAGACCCCCTGGCAAGCCAGAATTTGAATTTGCTAGAGGTTCTAGAGAAATGGGTAATAACAAAATTTGTGGAGCCCTAGTAACAGAAGAATTGCCACCTATCATCTCTGAATACCTTGATGTCTTCCCTGAGGATCTCCCAGGATTACCCCCAGACCGAGAAGTTGAATTCTCCATTGACTTAGTGCCAGGAGCAGCACCAGTATCTCAGAACCCCTACAGAATCAACAAGAATGAGATAATAGAACTAAATGAACAAATCAAAGAGCTAGAAGACAAAGGTTTCATTAGGTCTAGTGTCTCACCTTGGGGAGCCCCAGTACTATTTGTGCCCAAGAAGGACGGAACATCCAGAATGTGTATTGACTATAGGGCCTTAAATGCCTTAACAATTAAGAATAAGTATCCCCTGCCCAGGATAGATGACTTATTTGATCAGTTGAGTGGAGCTCGGGTATTTTCAAAGATTGATTTGAGGTCTGGTTACCACCAAGTAAGGGTAAGGAAAGAGGATATCCCTAAAACTGCTTTCAATACCCGGAACGGACACTACGAATTCTTAGTAATGCCGTTCGGGTTGACGAATGCTCCAGCAGTTTTTATGAACCTAATGAACAGAGTTTTCCAGCCATACCTAGACAAATTTGTAGTAGTCTTCATTGATGATATTTTGATCTACTCCAAGACCCCCGAAGAACATGAAGAACATTTGAGGTTAGCATTGGAGACTTTGAGGAAGGAAAAGCTTTATGGAAAATTGTCTAAATGTGCTTTCTTCCTAGACAAAGTAGAATTCTTGGGACATGTTGTGACTGGAGATGGAATAGCAGTAGACCCTAAGAAGATAGCTGCAGTAGAATCCTGGCCCACTCCAGACTCTGTAGCTGAGATTAGAAGTTTCCTGGGACTAGCTGGCTACTATCGGAAGTTTGTGAAGGACTTTGCTAGGATTGCTGAACCCATGACAAAGTTAACAAGGAAGGATGAAGAGTTCACCTGGACTGAAGAATGTCAGCATGCTTTTGAGGAGTTGAAGAAAAGGCTGACTACTGCTCCTATCCTGACCTTACCCTCTGGAACCGGAGGTTTCGCTATTTATAGTGATGCTTCTGGAAAAGGTCTAGGTTGTGTATTGGAGCAGAATAAGAAAGTAATAGCATATGCCTCTAGACAGCTTCGACCACATGAAAAGAATTATCCAACCCATGATTTAGAATTGGCAGCTGTCATTTTTGCTCTTAAACTTTGGAAGCATTATCTTTATGGAGAAAGGGTGGAAATATTTACAGACCATAAAAGTCTAAAATATATTTTCACTCAGAAAGAGCTAAACATGAGGCAAAGAAGGTGGCTGGAACTAATGAAAGACTTTGATATCACTCTTCAATATCACCCTGGGAAGGCAAATGTAGTTGCTGATGCTCTAAGCAGGTATCCTATGGCGATGTACTTGACTATGGACAGACACCTGCTGAAGGACTTGGAAAGTTTAGGTATCGAAGTAATTATCCCAGGAAAAGAAGGCCAAATGATGAACTTGCAGATTCAGTCTACTTTAATGGACAAGATCAAGGAGACTCAGTTTCAGGACGAAGGCCTGCGAAGCCTTCGAGGTCAAGTGCAAGCTGGACTAGTAGAAGAATTCAGAATTCATGAAGATGGATCGCTGAGGCATGGCGATAGATTATGTGTACCTCAAGGAGACATAAGGGAAGAAATTATGCAAGAGGCGCACAGATCGCAGTACTCTATACATCCAGGAGCCAACAAGATGTACAAGGACCTGAGGACGCATGTTTGGTGGCATGGCATGAAAAGAGAAGTAGCCAGGTTCGTGTCTCGTTGTTTAGTGTGCCAGCAGGTCAAGGCAGAAAGACAAAGACCTGGAGGATTGCTTTAACCACTACCCATTCCGGAGTGGAAGTGGGAACATATCACAATGGATTTTGTTTCCGGTCTTCCAAGGACACCTAGTGGAAAGGATGCAATCTGGGTGATAGTAGATAGACTGACCAAGTCGGCACACTTTCTACCTTTCAAAGTAGGGCTATCTACAGAGAAGCTGGCAGATCTATATATCAGACATATTGTTAGGCTGCATGGAGTTCCAGTAAGTATTGTCTCCGACCGAGATTCAAGGTTCACCTCTCACTTCTGGAAGAGCTTACAAGCCAGCTTGGGGACGCAACTCAAATTCAGCACAGCTTATCATCCCCAAACCGATGGACAATCGGAACGTACAATCCAGACACTTGAAGATATGCTCCGTACATGTGTTCTGGATTTTGGAGGATCCTGGGAAGACTACCTACATCTGGTGGAGTTCTCTTATAATAACAGCTACCAAGCCAGTATCGAGATGACTCCATTTGAAGCTCTGTATGGCCGAAGATGTCGTACCCCGCTATCATGGGACGACGTTGGAGAAAGAGCCCTACTGGGACCAGAGATGGTGATCGATTCAGCTGAGAAGGTAAAGCAAATAAGGGACAGACTTCGAGTGGCTCAAGACAGGCAACGACATTGGGCAAATAGCCACCGAAGGCCCTTGGAATTTGAGGTAATTAAATTTATGAAATTCAAGTCAATTTAAATATTTTTGCTTATGGAACTAAGACTTGATTGTGACTTTATTAAAGGTTGGAGAGCTGGTATTCTTAAAGATTTCCCCGACACGTGGCACCATTAGGTTCGGAAGGAGTAGAAAACTCAGCCCAAGATTCATCGGACCTTTTGGCATACAGGAGAAAATCGGAGAAGTGGCATACCGTCTGGCATTGCCACCCTCTCTGGAAGGAGTCCATAACGTCTTCCACGTGTCGCAGCTGAGGAAGTATGTGTCAGACCCCAGCCACATTTTGGATCACTCAGAGCTCGAAGTAGGCCCAAGTTTGACTTACCAAGAGCAACCCGTGGAGATCCTGGATCGCTCGGAGAAAGTCCTACGGAACCAGGTTATCTCCCTGGTGCGCGTAGCTTGGAAGCACCATTCCCCCGGCGAATCCACCTGGGAGCGAGAAGACGAGATTAGAGAGCGATACCCCTATCTTTTTGAACCCTGAGGTGTATTTTATTTCTCGGCCTTTCTTTTCGTGCCTTGTTATTCTTAAATTTCGAGGACAAAATTTTTGTAAGTTGGGTAGGTTGTAAACCCCCCCTAAATTTTCAATTATTAAATCTTGGATTTTTCCCAATTTTCTGGAATTTTCTGGGAATTTTCTGTAATTAAAATCAAGCTTTTCAATTAATAAATGATTTTTAATTGGCAATAAATAACATTAAAATATTATGAAAATAATATTTTTGGATGTAAAATGAAAAATTGGACTTAGGATAATTTTCTGGGATTTTATTGGGCCTCAGACCTATTTTTAAAAGCCTAAACACTATTTTCTAAAATTAATTATTTAATTACTATTTTAATTATTATTATATTATTATTATTATTATTATTATTAATTTATTTACTTTTTCGGTTTTGGGCCCGGCCCGGCCCAGTGGGCCGAGCCCAGTGGCAGCCCAGCCCAGCCCCGCGTTAACGGGTCGGGCGGGTCGACCTGACCGGATCCGCGCCCGACCCGGAACCCGCTTAACCCGGTCACCCCTGTCCCCAGTCCCCCGACTCCCTCGCCGCCCGCCGGAAAACCCGCAGCCACGTCCACGCTCCCCACGTCCGCCTCCTCCTCCGGATCTCCCGCCCACGACGCCCCGGCCATCGCTCGCCCTCGACCCTATATAACCCCCGTCCTCGGCCCTCTTCCTCCCCCACAAACCCTAACCCTAACTACCCCGACTCCGGCGACCCCGACCGCCGTCCACCTCCCTAGCTGCCGCCCCTGCGCCGACCTCCACCCGCAGTCCAGGCCACCGTCAGCGCCGGCTCCAGAAACCTCCTCCTCCTCCTCTCTCTCCCCGCGACTGTTTCTCCCCTCCGCCGGAGCCGCGGACACCGCCAGCCCTCGCCGAGCCTCCGCCGTCCCTGAACCCCCGCCCTCGGCGCCAGAGCCGGCCGCCGCGTCACCTCGAGTTCAGCCGCCCGTGTCAGGACACGCGGACACAGCACTGCCCTAGGCCGGACACAGCACTGAACCGTGTCCAGGACACGGTTCGGACACAGAAAGCCCCGATTTCTCGGTCCCCTTCAGGTACTCGTATCTTACAACCCTGATCTCCGTTTTCGATTCTGTAAATTATGTTGCGAAGCCTGTATGACCCTCTCGGTGTCCGGACAAACTGTTCGGGACACCGCGTCCTGTGGTGATCGCACACCGCGATCCAAAAACAGGAAAAAACCAGGCCCTGTTTCACCCCGGAACCGAGTACGTCCCGCCAAACGGGACGACTTGGTCGCGTGCGGTCTTCACAGATACGTACGCATCGTCGATACGGACGTGTGAGTTTTCGTGGAAGCTGATTCGGGTGTGCGTGCACACCGGAATCAACGCGTATCCGCGGACACCGCCCCGTATCCGCCTTTTCGGTAATTCACCCTAACTTCGTACACACACGTCGGATCGAGACAAAATTTGCGCCATCGGACTCGTAGCGATACGCTGGTCCTGTGGGTCAAGTTTGGTTCGATTCTGAGAACGTTGACGAAATCGCGTGTCGTGGGCCCCATAGGCCCCGCTCGACGGGCGATTTTGTGTTCGGCTCATCGGAATCCAAATCTGGAAGTTCCGTTGGGTTCGTATCAGCGTTCCTGACCTGTTGACACTAAGTTTGGTGAATTTGGAGACCTTTGACCCGGACACGTTTTTCGGTGCAAAGCGGGCCCAACGGCGGACCCCGTTTTGACCCGAAACTGCCGTTTTTGCCCTTGTCTCCAAATTGGACCCAAGGATAGGCGTTTCTAGCTATTTGACATCTTCTGAGAGTGATGGTAATGTCTATTTCAGCTTTTGGACTCATCTGTGGAAATTTCTCCTAAGAACCTAATTAATCAGATCCAAACAACAGGCAAGTACCTGCACTTCAAGTTAAATCTATATATTGTGATAATTAATTCCCTGCTTTACTAGTACCCTTGATGATTACACCTAGTGTTAGAAATGCTAGATTTTTATGTATTGAATATTGGAATTCATGTCTTGTTTTTTCATGTCGGGTGGGAGAATACTGAAAGGCATGTAGTTTACCCTTCCCCTTGCCGTGAATAATAGCTGTTGGTACACGACTGTCCATCAGCCGGATCTCGATTATTCGTGACTAATAGCCGTTCATGACGGCCGGATTAGCCTTATAAACCCCTGCATGCCAACTAAGTATTCTAAAAACAAACACAAGTTTCATACAGATAACCTCTGGTCATGTTATATTCTTGCTGACTGTGTAGTTTCTTTTCCTGCTCGTTTACTTCTTTTTTTCTCATATTCCTGTTTATAGTGTTGACTCTGAGATATTAACATTTCTTTATGCAATTTCTTTAACATGATATTCAATGTTTAATTGTCATAAATATTTAGTTTAACATTGTTGTGCACTGTGTACTTTGCTCCTTTCCTGACTGGATCTGTTGATTTAGGCGATGATGAGGATCTTGCCCCTACTTATTATGGCCCTTATGAGGGTACAGATGATACCTATGAGGAGCCAGACCCTACCCAGGAGACCCCTGCTGCTGAGTAGCTTTTAGTAGCTATCTTTTATTTCTGTTCTTATCTTATTTAATCGGGTTTGTCCCCGATTTCATTTGAAATTCCTGTATTAAACATTTGAATTGTTGTCACATTCATTTCAGTTGCAAAATTTAAGTTTCTATTCTCATTATTATCTTGCCTATGTTAAGTTGTGAATGAGCTAGTTAGTAACTGTGGATAAACCTAGACAGCGTACTACCGCCGACTCTGCGGCGTAGGCTGGACGTACCCACGTACTCGTGCCCGAACTTCCGGGTGCGGGTCGTGACATCCGACGAAGCGGCCGGCGGAGGAATCGGGCTAGGCGCGGGTCGTGCGGGGGCTAGGGTTCGTGGGGGAGAAGCGGGTCGGGTGCGGGTCGGGTTCGGTCGGGCGGACCCGACCCGACCCGATAGGGCGAGCGGGCTGAGCGGGTTTGGGCCGGTTAGGCCGGGGCTATGTGGGCTGGGCTGGAATAGTTATAAATAATAATAATAATAATAATAATACTAATAATAATAATAATAAATAATTAAATAAATAAATAAATAATTAATTTTTAGGTAATTAAAAATAGGTCCGGGGTCCAATAAATTTCAGAAAAATTACCCTAAATCCAGTTTTCCATTTTACACCAAAAAATATTATTTTTATAATATTTTAATATTATTTATTATCAATTAAAAATCAGTTAATAATTAGAACCCTGATTTTAATCACAGAAAATTTCCAGAAAATTCCAGAAAATTGCTAAAAAATCTAATTTTAATATTTTTGAAAAATCAGGGGCTTACACAAATCCACTACCAACTCGAATGGAAAAGTACAACACAACAAATACAATATAGGAATACCAGCTATCAATTACGGACTCGAAGAGAAGACATCCTCGGATCACATGTCACCATCCAATTCTGCGCTCCTGCAATTACTCAAGAACAGATACGCCTGGCAGAGGACCAGGTCCTCAGAGGAACGTAACAAGATACAGAAAATACGAGCCAATTTGAATACAGTAAACATGCATATTATTTGAAAATAAATAAGTACGTTGTACAAGACCATCTATATGAATGCAAATGAGGACAACTTTTCGTCGTATGGGCAAGGGTAGGCTACTCGATCTAATCCTCACAACTCATACGCTCGTCAGTGGACATCATCAGCCGACATACCGCGGGGGTAGCGACCCTCGGACTCCATCAATCGACATACCGCGGGGGTAGCGACCATCGGACATGACCCACCATAGTGCGTGCTAGTGACTACGGTGTTACCAGAGTGGTTAAAAGCCCATACGCCTAATGATTGTCCTCGATGATACTAAGTGCCATGTGTGTGTCAACATATCTAATACATAGTAATGACTGAAAGAAAACTACACATGCAAGAATAAACAGAATGCAATAAATATACAGAAATATACTAAGCATGCAAAATACTGTAAGCAAGTTGGCAAGGTATCTTGCCTGGTAAGAAAGCTACAAGGTGTACTGTCCAGAAGTCCAACACACAGGATCAAAAGCTATGGCCGCAGAAAAAATATCTTCGGATGCTGAAATAAACATCACCAACGTTCCCAGAATAAGCAAAATAGCTAAAAAGCACTTCCCTTTCGTCCAATTTGGACACAGGGGCAAAACGATAGTTTCGGGTAAAAGTGGGGTCCACTTGTGGCCCACTTTGCACCGAAAAATGTGCCGAGGGTAATAGTCTCATGGGAAAAACTATAGGTCAAACAACTCTAAATATCAATACGAACCCAACGGTATGTCCAAATGTGGATTCCGATAAGCCGAACACAATTTTGTCCAAAAAGTCAACTGTGGGGCCCGTCAATTGGCGATTTGGTCAACCGTCTCAGAATTGCGTGAAAATTGGGTCACAGGACCAGCGTGTTACCACGAGTCTAGTGGCGCAAGTTTCGTCGCAATCTGACAAGCGTGCACAAAATATGTGCGAGTTCCACAAAAGTTGCGATACGGGATGTGTACGCGGATACGGCCTGATTCCGGCGCGCACACGCGTCTGAATCAGTTTCCATGTATTTTTACGTGTCCGGTTACGCTGCGTGCACCGTTCGGTACACTTGGTACACGGCGGGACGGTCCCGTTTGGAGGGGCGCGCTCCGTTTCACAACTTTTAGAATTCTAGAAAAAGTGGGTTCGCGGAGTTTTGTGACGAATTTAATTCTGTTCACAGCAGCTAATAATCTAGAATTATTTGACAGAAAATAAACTAGGTCAAGTATTCTACACATAAAAAAAAGAATCACCAAATTCGGATCTCTGTGGTGGGAGATACGAACTCGGCAACATGAGTGGTCACCGCAGTTTTCTACGATCTCAGAATTGGGTCTGTTTGCGCCAACTTGGACGCTGTTTTCGCCTATGGGTACACGTTGTTCGAGGTCTGCTATCATACAAATATGTGAGAGGGTTAAGGGGTGAGCATACCGGTGAAGACGAAACGGCGTTTGGTTGAGCGAGTCAACGGAAAGCAACTCCGGAGCGAAGGTACCCCGAGTGGGAATCTGCAGTACGCGAGGTCGCGGTCGTCGGGATTGGTTTGGACGGCCTGGCGGGGTTCTTCGGCTGCGGTGACGGCTCTCTCTAGGTCTAGATGAGAAGAGGAGGGTTTGGGATAATTAGGTTAGGGTTTAGAAAATAAAATAAAATAAAAAAAAATATATATATATATATATATATATATATATATATATATATATATATATATATATATATATATATATATATATATATATATATATATATATGAAAGGAAGAGAGAGAGAGAGGGTTTTACTATTAGTCGCGGGGGGTGCGGCCTGGTATTGGAATTAAAGGGGCGCTGGCTGTTGGTGTAATAAAGGGGAAAGGTGGTTGCTTGGCTGGGCTTGTGGAAAAATGTTGTTGTGTTGCTTTAAGTAAGAATGCTTGCTAAGTTATTACTTATATTATTATTATTAGTTTATTATTATTAGTATATTATTAATTCTTTCTTTTCTTTTCCTTTTTCTTATTAATATATATATATATATATATATATATATATATATATATATATATATATATATATATATATATATATATATATATATATATATATATATACTCATAAGAAAATTTATAGATTAGGATAATGCACACCGTTAGGCTAGCAACTGCTCAATGGGTCTCCTACATGAAATAAATTTCGAAAAATTTCTAATGGTCCCATAAATCCTCTAAGTGCCCGAACACCTAAAATAAAAATTATTAAAAATCTATTTCTCCCATTTAGCCACTAATACTATAATTAAATTAATAATTAATAAATAAAAAATAAAAAATACGGTTTTTAGAAATAGGGATTTTACACTACTCCCCCATCCTCAACCAATACTTATGGATCCAAAAACGATACGTTACGAACACGTATATAAGCACACTGAACATGAGCAGTGTGTGAACACGAAGTACACGATAATAAATATCTGATACACACGATAAAATATATGTGAAAGAATACCTGCTGAACACGGTAAGGGATAACATCTCCTGACAGGATCCATATAGTACCAGTCCGTGTAGTTACAGTGTCGGAACCAAGTATACAGTTCTAGAATATGTGATATATACACTATCATGAAATAAAAACTAACAGAGAGATGTATTCGCCTCTGGTACAAAGTAATTGATGTTACTCGGTGTCCGAGCTGGTGTCACATACATAGATATGAAGGACATGTCAATTTGGGTGTAATAAAGGAGAAATGAGTTAGAATACACTAATATATTTTTTTGGTTAATTTCTAAGTCATTCTAGCTCCACTAAGTCATACTAGGTCCAACTAAGGTTATTAGTCTATATATGCCACTAATAAGTCAATACTAGATAGTTTACTCTAACTGATAGCACTTACCCAACTAGTTATTGTTAGATACCTTACAACTAACATCCCTATTCCTCAATACACTAATTGATACCAACTGACAATAAAATATCACTCGAAAACTCTGATACTCTATCTAAACCACTCTTAACATGTAGATTATATACTAACTACACTTAACTAACTGTTAACAAATACCCAACTGACATCTACTAACTGATCTTACTATTAGATAGCTTACTTAACTTTACTAACTAATACAGGTAATTATTATATAAATAAGGACTGAACAAAGCACAGTCATAACTGCCCTTACCTGGACCTCATAACTGGTTGATACACAAAACAATACCTGGCCCATAACCCCCCTTTCACTCCCAGGTAGCTACTGCTACTGCAACTATCTTATTTTCAGGTTGCACTGCATTCCCTTTCTCATTTTAATGTCCTCCAAGTGCATGTGGCACTTGTTGCAACTGCTCACAACTCCAAGTCTGATTTTGTATATCACAGTCCATACTCTCATGTAGAGATAGAATACATTCTCACTCAATCATAAGTTCAAAACTTGAGCAATATACTCATGACACATGGTTACATGTTTTAACTCACTGATACACTTAAGGCCTAAAATCCAAAATATCCCTCAGTGTCAGCACATACAGTCACAAGTGTACTGCCCTTCTCTCCAACTTGCTGATACACACAAGTGTGTATCAGTCACATCTTGGCACTGAACTTTCCCTCCTTCTATTCAGTTTGACCAACTAAACCCCCCTCTTATCACCTTGTTGTTGCTGCTGCTCTGCTACCTACAGTCCACACATGGACATAACTCACCTCAAGATACTCTCACAACCTGTCACACATAATTGATTCTACATTTCTATTCTAGAACACAACCACATGCAGTTCACCAACTACACTAATACAAGTCAAAACATCTACACTCTGATCTGCCTCAACCTGAACATGATACTCCCCTTTCCTCATTCTCTCACTGTTGTGCTTGGTAAGGCAACATTCTGCCTGCACACACTCAGCACTCCACCTCTCTACACTCGAGTTCCTCCACACACAGCTCCACTTCCAGTTATACCAACACTCAAATATGTACATCCACACATATACATATATTACACAGTCACCAATTCACAATCCCAAGAACACCCACATATCCCTATACTCACCATGTCTACACAACATTCTATCACATGAGATACACTAATATATATATATATATATATATATATATATATATATATATATATATATATATATATATATATATATATATATATATATACAATAGACTATACACTATCTAATAGTCAATTTCCTAAACACCTTAAGTGCCACATCAAGATACTCATAATATCTCATGATACACCCTCAATTAAAGTACAAAACCCCTCAATATACCCATTATCATATCTATACCCCAAATACATCACTATATAACTAATGCAACCCGCTACAATATGAAATGAAGAAAATTGCACAAAACACACAAAAATAAGCTCTGTATCACACCATATCATGATACAGCCTACTCATGTCAAATTGTGGACAAGTAGCTAGTATTCCAACCCTAATCTAAGTCCGATGAGTCTAAATTAGGCTCATGACACACACTTGATGTGTCAATCTCGTAATTCTCCCAAAATGGACATAAATTACCATATAAAAAATACAGTACACAACCAAATAGCCTAGAACTTCTTCCTATAGGTAGCTCTATGCCATGGGAGAGTTTTTAATGGTCACATGCATGATTTGGGAGCTAGGATGAAGAAGAATTCAGAATTTACCAATTGGGAGATGGATTCCCAATAAAAATATAATTAGACATGATTCAGACACGATCTCTTCACCAATGCTCCCCCTCCTTGTGCTTCTTGCTTCTCCAAGCTTCAAAGCTCCTTGAGTGATGAGAATGAGAGAGAATATAAAAAAATTAAGAGAAAAATTGATGGAGGAAATAAAGAAAATTGGGGATATAAAATGAATGCAAATATGGAGGAGAGAGAGAGAGAGAGAGAGAGAGAGAGAGAGAGAGAGAGAAGAGAGAGACTATATGAGTGGACGACCCTTATTCCCCCTTCTCCAAGTCATTGTCAATGTCTAATATGTCCTTACTAGTTAATTATGGATATGATTAGAGAAGGGCTAATTTGAAAAGTCTAATTAAATTAAATTAAGTCTAAACATTCTAATTAATTAGTGGGAATGGGTCTATTGGGCTTGGTCCAAGTTGGACTCACAAGTTGTCATAACAAATTCTAATTGGGTTCACATGAGTCAAGTCTAACTATTTGCTAGCCCACTAACTATAATTAAAATAATACAAATCATAAATAATTATTCATAACACTCTAATTAATATTATACGGTGATTGTCAAATTGGGATGGGGTCTTGAGCTATAAAAATAAAATAACTAATCCAAATTACTAAATTACCCCTATATGGAAAAGTGATGGTGACAAACCTACCCACCTTAGAAAAAATTTATCCTCAAAATTTAAGGAAGAACTAACTACAACAAGCAATCACAGCAAGCAAGAAAGAATTATACCTCACAGCTCAAACATATAAGGATATCGCTCGCGCATCTCAGCCTCTCGCTTCCAGGTAGACTCTCCTGGAGAGTGATGCCTCCACGTGACGCATACCAAGGGAATCGTCTGGTTCTGCAACACCTTCTCCCTGCGATCCAGAATCTCCACAGGCTGCTCTGGGTAGCTGAGAGTTGGACCAACCTCAATTTTGAGTGATCCAATATATGGCTAGGATCTGCCACATATCGTCTCAGCTGCAACACGTGAAACACGTTGTGTACTCCCTCTAGTGTAGATGGCAAACCTAGTTTGTAGGCCACTGCACCGACCCTCTCGAGAATACGGAAGGGTCCTATATTTCGTGGACTAAGGTTTTTGTCTCTACCAAAGCGAATCGTGTCCCGTGTAAGAAAAATTCTCAAGAACACCAGATCGTCGACCAAGAACAAAATACAGCCTTAACACTCTGACTAAAATAAGGCAAATACAAGCAACACAAAATAAACCTATACCTTAAACTCCAAAGGTCTCCGGTGGCTATCGGCCCAATGCCGCTGTCTATCCTGCGCTACTCGAAGTCTATCCCTGATAACCTTCACCTTCTCAGCTGCATCCACGACCATCTCTGGTCCCAATAAGGCTCTCTCACCAACATCATCCAAGATAATAGAGTACGGCATCTCCGTCCATTCAATGCCTCAAATTGTGACATCTCTATACTGGCCTGGTAGCTGTTGTTATAAGCAAACTCTACCAAGTAAAGGTGATCCTCCCAAGAGCCTCCAAAATCTAAAACACAGGTACATATCATATCTTCGAGAGTCTGGATAGTCCTCTCCGACTGTCCGTCAGTCTAAGGGTTATATAGGGTACTAAACTTGAGCTGGGTGCCCAAGCTAGCCTACAAACTCCTGCAGAAGTGGAATATGAAGCAACTATCCTGATCCGAGACAATGCTCACAGGAACTCCATACAATCTGACTATTTGCCACACATATAACTCTACGAGCTTCTCCGTAGACGTACCCACTTTGAATGGTAAGAAATGGGTCAATTTGGTCAACCTGTCTACGATGACCCAAATCGCATATTTTCCTCCTGGAGAACGCGAAAGCCCTAATACAAAGTCCATCGTCCAATGCTCCCATTTCCATTCTGGAATGGGTAAAGGCTGAAGTAGTCCACCTGGCCTTTATCTCTTTGCCTTTACCTGCTAACATACCAAGCATCTGGATACGAAACTTGCCACCTCCCGCTTCATACCATACCACCGAATATGCTCTCCCATGTCTCTATACATCTTATTGACACCTGGATGCATAGAGTACTGAGATTAATGTGCCTCTTGAAGAACCTTCTCGTACAATGCTTCACTCGGCACACACAATCGGGTACCGTACCGCAATGATCCATCCTCTGTAATATTGAAGTCCTCTGCCAATCCCATCCGGGCCTGTGTCCTGATGCTCTTCAGAGACTCATCATCGAACTGTGCGGCTCTAATCCGGTCCATCAACTCTGACTGTACTTGAAGTCCCCATATTTGTGCCGCAACTCCAGGAACTAGCACCTCAATACCCAAGCTATCCAGATCGGCTAATAAATGTTTGTCCCTCGTCAAGTACATAGCCACTGGATACCTGCACAAAGAATCAGCGACTACGTTGGCCTTTCCTGGATGGTACTGTAAAGAAATATCGATGTCCTTCATCAACTCCAACCATCGTCGCTGCCTCATGTTGAGCTCTTTCTGTGTAAACACATACTTCAAGCTCTTGTGGTCTGTAAAGATCTCCACACGCTCTCAATACAAGTAGTATTTTTACAGCTTTAGAGCAAAAATGACTGCTGCCAACTCCAAGTCATAGGTAGGGTAATTCTTCTCGTGCAGGTGTAATTACCTGGAAGCATAGGCAATCACCTTTCCGTTCTGCTGGAACACACATCCCAAACCCCTAGTCGAAGCATCACTGTATATGGAAAATCCTTCTGTCCTTGATGGCAACGTCAATACTGGAGCTATAGTCAACCTCTTCTTCAGCTCCTCAAAAGCGGCCTGACACTCCTCAGTCCAGACGAACTCTATGTCCTTTCTGGTCAGCCTAGTCATCGGCTCTGCAATCTTGGAGAAGTTCTGAATAAATCTCCGATAATAGCCTGCCAATCCAAGAAATCTCCTGATCTCTGCCACTGAACTCGGGGTAGACAATGACTCAACTGCTGAAATCTTCTTCGGGTCTACTGAGATCCCGTCTCCTGTAATCAAATGCTCGAGGAATTCAACCTTGTCAAGGAAGAACTGACACTTCAAAAGCTTGCCATACAGCTTCTCCTTCCTGAGGGTCTCCAAAATTATCCTCAGGTGCTTCTCATGCTCCTCCGAGGTCTTCGAATATATCAATATATCATCAATGAAGACCATAACAAACAGATCCAAGCACTGATAAAATACCTTATTCATCAGGTTCATGAATACCGTCAGGGCATTAGTCAACCCAAACAGCATCACCAAGAACTCGAACTGCCCATATCGAGTCCTGAAAGCTATCTTCGGAATGTCTTCCTTCTTCACTTTTACTTGGTGGTACCCTGAACTCAAGTCTATCTTCGAGAATACCTTCGCTCCGCTCAACTGATCAAACAGACCGTTAATCCGTGACAACAGATATTTATTCTTGATAATGAGGTTGTTTAGAGCCCTGTAGTTGATACACATACCTACCAACCCATCCTTCTTTGGTACAAATAATACCGGAGCACCACACGGTGATGAGCTAGAGCAGATGAAGCCCTTGTCCTGTAACGCATCCACCTGCTTCTTCAACTCCGCTAGTTTGCTGTTGTTCATCCTATAGATGTACTGTGATATTGGCTCTGCGTCTGGTACCAAGTCTATAGAGAACTCCATATCTCGGCCTGGTGGCAATTCCGGTAACTCCTTCGGGAAGACGTCCATATACTCTGCAATCAATTGATGTGATGACTCTTGCTCTTCCACCATAGCTCCATAGAAGTCTCCCTCGCTCTGCTCCGCGGCTCTAACGAACTCAAATTCTGGCTCTCTTGACATCTGAAATAAAATTTTGCCTCTACGATAATCGATACTAGCATGGTGCCTACTCAACCAATCCATCCCGAGCACTATATCATAGCTCAAAAGTGGCATTACGAGTAGACATACGCTCAACTCTCGGCCTCCCAGAGAAACTCTTCGATCCTTACAAATATCACTGACCAGGATAATTCTACCCCCGGTCATGATCTTGCAAGTCCTCGCCAACGGTTCAGTCTCAAGATGATGCTTCAAAGCAAAAGATACAGATACGAAACTGTGTGAAGCACCAGAATCAAATAAAGCATGAGCTAAAAATGAATCAAGATAGACTGAACCTGAGATGATATCACCAATTGGCTCATCCTTCTCGACGGTCAAGGCGAAAGCTCGTCCCTGTTGCTGTTGGTGCTGTACGAACCTCTGCTGCTGTATCGAAAATGGAGGTCTTCTCTACTCTTCCGCTGGTGGTCTCGCATGTGCTCTCTGTGCCTGGGCCCTGCCCTGTACTGGACTAGATGGAGCCTAGACAAGCCCTCAACTGATCATCTCCTGATCCGCAGAACAAACACTGGCCCAATCTTATCCTGCATGTATCCCATCCATGTCCTGGCTTCTTGCAGAATGGACATGAAATAGCTGGCCTCTGGATCTAGTGCACTTGCTGCACTGGCGCTCTAGCTGGTACGGGGAACTACTGCTTCGGCTGCTGAAAATGTCTCTGATGCTGCTGCTGAAAGTGAGGCCGCTTTGCTGTCCCCGCACTACCGCTAGCTCCCGAGGGATCCCTCATCCTCTTGGAGCCAAGATCCAAATCATCCTCCGTCTGTTGTGCCTGTGCTAGGATCTCTTCAAAAGTAGTGGTGCGATGACCGTTAGTATGGGATTTAATTTCCCTCTTCAGACCCTTTCTGAACTTTCAGGCCTTCCTCCGAGGATTTTGTCTCTCCACAAAGTGACCCAATCTAGAAAACTCCGTCGCATACTCATCCACCGTCATGTTGCCCTAGACGAGATACTGAAACTGGCTCTCTAGAGATGTCAGAGCCATATCTGGAAAGAACTTTTTCTTGAAAAGCTCCTTAAAAGCTTCCCAAGTAAGTCCTGGCGCTGAGATCCTGGGGTCCGTCCTGAATCAAGTCAATGTGATGTCAAACATCATGATTCCTGCGGCCTTTACCTGCAACCTCTCTAGAATTTACGTCAGCCGCAGGTTCCTCTCAATATCTTCGATCCAATCATCAGCATAAAGAATCCCCTTGGTGCCTTTAAATTCTTTTGGCCCCATCCTCTTAAAATCTATGATAGTCCCCAGCCTCGGCTGCTGTGGGGTGAACTAAGATGGAGCTACCTGTGGCTGGACCAAGGCAACTCTCTCGACTGCGACGAATGGAAGCTGGTGGACATTCTCAATGCCCTGCCTCATAACCTTTGAATGGCGATGTTGTGCCTCTATCATCTGCTGAAAGAGCATAAACACCTACATCGGATCAACTGCGGGTGGTGGATGTGGAAGCTCCTCTGAAGCTGTAGGCACTATCCTCTGTACCAGAGGTGGAGCACCTCTGAAAACTGCTGCAAAAATGCCCACCTGGACTAGTGAAACGGACCTCTGAACTGAAGCTGTTGGAACAGTGTCTACTGGTGCTGCCTTCAGAGGTGACGAAGTGACCGACCTTGCTAACACTGTGCCTGAGCGCTGGGAACGCATCTTCGGCGACATTCTGAAGACATATTGAAACAAAGAAATTAATATTGAGTAAGATACGATATCATCAAAGAAGGACATAACTATTCAAAGTAAAGCAAGCACTCAAGTAGATAAGGATAGCAACTGAATGAATTGGAAGTATTCCGAGCTGTGATTGAGTATACTCTCAGCCTATATCCTATATCCTAAAGCAAGCTCGTAGCAGTATCTTAGACTTAGAGTACTACTACGATATCATACTAATTGCGACTCTGGACCTGCATGGGCCACCACTAAAAATGTGTCATAACCAACACCCGAAATAAGGGAACGAGTAGTGAACCACGTCCAGCCTATACTGCAGCATCGGCGGTAGAACGCTGTCTGGGTCAACAATACTATCTAAATATCTCATACAATAAATATATGGTATATGTCAATGTCATCTCAACTCCAAATGGAGAACCATATGGTATATGATAATGGTAAACAATGTTCAATCACAATATAAAACTAAAGGAGGATGAAAGCACGATATGGAACAAAAGAGAGGAAATAAGAGTCACAATACATCCACAAGTCCAAATCCATAAGTCTAGATATAGGCACTCCCAAAAATATATATACATGCAATGAGTCTAGAAATAAGACTAATACAATGACCAAAGTATACAACTAAGTCTCTTGAGACACTGGCACTAGGTCCTCCTGCTCTAGGGGAGAATCCTCTAATGGCTCACCGTCCTGCGGCCCGTAATAAGTGGGACACTGATCCACAAGCCAGTCATCTGAAAAATATATTCAGTCAGGATTGGAGCAAAGTACATACCTTTGAAAGCAGTTCCAAATACATAATAGAGCATATATAACAAGCAATAGAAAAGAATACAAGATAACTAGCAATAAGAAATGGAATAAACTAGAGTAAACATGTAATGTACTGGAATGAAGAATAAGCAATATGAATAACTACAAGTAACAAAAATAGATAAAACTAGCTACTGTGCCATAGAGTAAAAGTTTATTATTTGATCGGTTTGGGTTGAACACGAATACAATATGGTAACTCGATTACACGTGTGATATGTAATCGACATGTACACGAATACACTTGGACTTGATCACATAACCAACTCCCACTCCCCTATCTCCAACCAATACTTATTGATCCAATCACGACACATTACGAACATGAATATCAGCACACTGAACACGAGCAGTGTGTGAACATGAAGTACACGATAATCAATACCCGATACATACGATAAAATACATGTAAAAGAATACCTGCTGAACACAGTAAACGATACAATCTCCTGACATGATCCATATAGTATCAGTCCATGTAGTCACTGTGTCAGAACTAAGTATACAGTTCTAGAATATGTGATATATACTATAACAAAATAAAAACTAACAGAGAGATGTACTCACCTCTGATCCGGAGCAATTGATGTCACTCGGTGCCCGAGCTGGTGTGACACACACACCTAGATATGAAGGACATGTCAATTTGGGTATAATAAAGGAGAAATGAGTTAGAATGCACTAATATGCTTTCTTGGTTAATTTCTAAGACATTCTAGCTCCACTAAGTCATACTAGGTCCAACTAAGGTTATTAATCTATATAGGTTGCTAACAAGTCAATACTAGCTAGTTTACTCTAACTGATAGTACTTACCCAACTAGTTATTGTTAGCTACCTTACAACTAACATTCCTATTCCTCAATACACTAATTGATACCAACTGACACTGACATATCACGCGAAAACTCTGATATTCTATCTAAACCACTCTAACTGGTAGCTCATATACTAACTACACTTAACTAACTAACTGCTAACAATTACCCAATTGACATCTACTAACTAATCTTACTATTAGATAGCTTACTTAACTTTACTAACTAATTCAAATATTTACTATATAAATAATGACCGAACAAAGCACAGTCATAATTGGCCTTACCTAGACTAACTGGTTGATACACAAAACAATACATGGCCCATAATCCCCCTTTTACTCCCAGGTAGCTACTGCTACTGCAACTATCTTATTTTCAGGTTGCACTGCATTCCCTTTCTCATTTTAATGTCCTCCAAGTGCATGTGGCACTTGTTGCAACTGCTCACAGCTCTAAGTCTGATTTTGCATATCACAGTCCACACTCTCATGTAGAGATAGAATACATTCTCACTCAATCATAAGTTCAAAACTTGAGCAATATACTCATGACACGTGGTTACATGTTTTAACTCACTGATACACTTAAGGCCTAAAATCTGAAATATCCCTCAGTGTCAGCACATACAGTCACAAGTGTACTGCCCCTCTCTCCAACTTGCTGATACACACAAGTGTGTATCAGTCACATCCTGGCACTGAACTTTCCCTCCTTCTATTCAGTTTGACCAACTAAACCCCCTCTCTTATCACCTTGTTGTTGCTGCTGCTCTGCTACCTACAGTCCACACATGGACATAACTCACCTCAAGATACTCTCACAACCTGTCACACATATATGATTCTACATTTTTATTCTAGAACACAACCACATGCAGTTCACCAACTACACTAATACACAGTCAAAACATCTACACTCTAATCTGCCTCAACCTGAACATGATACTCCCCTTTCCTCATTCTCTCACTGTTGTGCTTGGTAAGGCAACATTCTGCCTGCACACACTCAGCACTCCACCTCTCTACACTCGAGTTCCTCCACACACAGCTCCACTTCCAGTCACACCAACACTCAAATATGTACATCCACACACATACATATATTACACAATCACCAATTCACAATCCCAAGCACACCCACATATCCCTATACTCACCATGTCTACACAATATTCTATCACATGAGATACATTTATATATATATATATATACACAAGTAGATCTACAATAGAATATAAACTATCTAATAGTCAATTTTCCAAACACCTTAAGTGCTACATCAAGATACTCACAATATCTCATGATGCACCCTCAATTAAAATACCAAAACCCTCAATATACACCCATTATCATAACTATATCCCAAATACATCACTATATAACTAATGCAACTTGCTACAATATGAAGTGAAAAAAAATTGCACAAACACACAAAAATGAGCTCCGTATCACATCGTATCATATACGGCCTACTTGTGTCCAATTGTAGACATGTAGTTAGTATCCCAACCCTGATCTAAGTCCGATGAGTCTAAACTAGGCTCATGACACATACTTGATGTGTCAATCTCGTAATTTTCTCAAAATGGACACAAATGACCATGTAGAAAATACAATACACAACCAAATAGCCTAGAACTTCTTCCTATAGGTAGTCCTATGTCATGAGAGGGTTCCTAACGGTCACATGCATGATATGGGAGCAAGGATGAAGAGGAATTCAGAATTTATCAATTGGGAGATCGATTTTCAATGAAAACACAATTGGACCTGATTCAGACACGATCTCTTCCCCAATGCTCCTCCTCCTTGTGCTCCTTGCTTCTCCAAGCTTCAAAGCTCCTTAAGTGATGAGATTGAAAGGAAATGCGAAGGAATTGAGAGAGAAATTGATGGAGGAAATGAAGGTAATTGGGGATCTAGAATTGGGGATCTAAATGAATGCAAATAAGGAGAAAAGAGAGAGAGAGGGAGAGAGAGAGAGAGAGAGGGAGAGAAGAGAGGCTATATGAGTAGCCGACCCTTATTGTAAACCCCCTGATTTTTCAAGAATTTTTAAATTGGATTTTTCATAATTTTCTGGAATTTTCTAGGATTTTCTGTAATTAAATTCAGATGTTTTAATTATTAAATGATTTTTAATTGATAATAAATAATATTAAAATATTATAAAAATAATATTTTATGGTGTAAAATGAAAAACTAGATATAGGATAATTTTCCGAGAATTTATTAGACCCGGAAGTATTTTTAAAGCCCTAAAAATTATTTATATTATTAAACCAAAAATAAACCGAGTTTTTATTAAATAAACCAAACCAAATTGAACCAAACCGGACCGGGTTCATTGAACCAATTCTTAGTGGGTCGGATCCGGGTCCAACCCAGACCCATTAACCCGAAACCCGCTTCCCTGATTTTGGATCGGGTCGGATCCGCCTGACCCGACCCGACCCGTCAATGACCCGACCCGCTAAATCAATCCCTAGCAGCCCCGAGCCGACCGTTGGCCTCCTCTCCGGCCGGCCAACTGCCGCCGCCTGGCCTCCCGCCGCCTGCTCGCCTTCCCAGCCCCTCCTTTTCTTCTCCCAGCAACCGACGACCCCTCCGCTCCGGCTCCCCCTCACCGGACGACCATCCGCCTCCCTCCACCTCTCTATAAAACCCCTAACCTTCCTTCTCCGGCCACTTTCCCCATCGCCTGTGACCTAGCTCTGCCCTGGACCTCCCGAGCTCCCGACGGCTACCTCCTCCGCCCATCCGAGCTCCCCGCAGCCAGTTCCGGCCAGCTCCAGCAGCTCTCCCCTAGCTGCTGACCTCCCCGACTCCGCCAAGAACCCGACGACCCCCGTCGGATCTCCCCTCACCGTGCCCAGCGCCGCCCGGAGCCCTCGCCGAGCAGCTCGCCCCGCCGTGGCCAGCCGACTCCGGCGACACCAGCAAGCAGGAGCCCTAGACGCGACACGGACACAACCCTAGAACAGAACAGAGACATAGGACACGTGTCGGACACGATTCGGACACGAGATTTTCAGGTTCTCGGAGCCCTGTTCAGGTACTCATATCTCTCTCCTCGTAGCTCTGTTTTTGATTCCGTAAATTGTATCGCGTAGCCTGCATGACCCCCTCGGTGCCCGTGCAACCCGCTCGGTGCATCGCGTCCTGTGGTGATCGCGAACCGCGATCCAAAAACAGGAAAACCAACGCCCTGTTTCACCCCGAAACTGAGTACGCCCCGCCAAACGGGACGACTTGGTCGCGTGCGGTCTTCACAGATACGTGCGTGTCGTTGATACGGACGTACAGGATTTCGCAGAAGCTGATTCGGATGTGCGTGCACACCAGAATCAGTGCGTATCCACGGACACCGTCCTGTATCCGACCTTTCTGAATCTCGCTGTAACTTAGTGTACACACGTCGGATCGAGACGAAACTTGCGCCATCGGACTCGTAGCAATACGCTGGTCCTGTGAGCCAAGTTTGGTTCGGTTCTGAGAACATTGACAAAATCGTGTGTCGTGGGCCCCACAGGCTCCACCTGACGGGCGATTTTGTGAACGGCTCATCGGAATCCAATTCTGGAAGTTCCGTTGGGTTCGTATCATCGTTCCTGACTTGTTAACATTAAGTTGGACTATTTTTGAGACCTTTGACCCTGACACGTTTTTTCGTGCAAAGCGGCCCACATTTGGACCCCGTTTTGCCCTGAAATGTCATTTTTGTCCTTGTCTCCAAATTGGACTCAAGGACAGGCATTTCTAGCTGATTAATATTTTTTGAATCTGATGGTGATGTTTGTTTCAGCAACCGGAGTACTGCCTGCAAACCCCGCTGAAGCCAGAGCGACAATTGGAGCCGAAAATCCAGGCAAGTGTACCTTGCCATAATTGCAGTATAATGATTCAATTTGTTCTCTTGATATACTTTCTGTGACTGTTGTAAATGCTCAACCCTAGGGCCGTGTGACTTGCTTAGCTTCCGATTAATAGTCGGGTGCCAACACCGTACGCGGGGTTGTGTAACGTCACCTATAGAAGGATATCGTGACATTTATATTTCTTGTACTTGGCCTATCAAGTACATTATACCCCAGGACACCTGACACAAATCATGATACAGAATCTTCCTGACTATTCAAGGTGGTTCTGTATAGGATACAGATTTCATGACTTGAATATTTATTTTTTTAGATTTTAATAAATGACTTATTGCATTAGTTTAATCTTGCGTGACATGAACATGAGATATTATGGAACTGTGATGTGAGATTTCATTGGGTGGGGAGAGAATTACCATACAAAAGGCTGAATATATATATATATATAATAACTTAATGGAAGTGCCTTAGACTCTGATACAGAGCTTTGGTACCGTATTGGCCCTTCGAGAAAATACTGCTATGGTTTCTTTGACACTGATCCTGTAGTAGTTTCAGCCTGAGTATGACTAAAACTCTCACTTGCATTATCACTTAGCTGGTTTAATTACTTACCCTATTGTTCCTTTATTTCTGCACTGCATTATTATGGCTTGTGTTTTCTGTACCTTGCTATGTCCCCTGAGGACCTGGAATGGATTATGTCCCCAGATTTAGCAGACGAGATCTACCCTGAGGTGTACGAAACAGGAGCACTACTCGGAGCAGTACCAGAACCTGAGGACGAGGTGATCGCTGAGGACTTTTCCTGAATAACTGCTTCTTCCATGCTCAGTTTTATGGCACAATAAACTCTTTATTTTCCTGTTTAATTGAACTTGTGTAAACAGACTTAATATCGGGTTGTTTCCCGATTTTTAATTACTTGTACCTGGATGTTGTATATTTTTTTTGCTGTTATTGCTATCTTTATTCTGTGGATGAGATTAGTAAACCCTGACTATTGTAAAACAGATTAAGTATGCCCCGATGGATCCATTAAATTGGGTTTGTCCATCGGTGCGTACTGCTGGCCATTGCCATGCGTCCAGTCCCTCGATATTTTGGGACTGGGGCATGACATGGTTTTTGTGTTGGCCCATGCAGGTCAACGACTAAATTGTTCGGTTTCAACTTAGGGACCGAACAGGCCTACAAATAAGAATATGATAAGTTTTTTTAGGATCTCATCCACTTGCTTGAATCGTTTTTGATATCTATATCGTATTCGAACTAATTTTTGACTTGCATCTTGCCTTGATTCCTGTGCGCCTCTTATAGTTTATTTTGATACAGAGTAATGGATTCACGAACAAACGACGAAACTCCAGCAAGAACACCAATAGGTGCTGAAGCCACCTACGGAGAAGATGAAGTGACGCTATTGAGTGGAGATCCCTCTACTCACCGAAGCAGCCAAGCAGATCAGCAAGCTTCTAGATTTCGACGTGATGATATTCCACCTCCGCCACAGTTCACTCCACAGATGCCTGTCTTCCCACCAGGGTAAGCAATGGACGGACAGCAGATGTTCCAGATATTTTACGCAATGATGCAAGCCCAGCAACAAGTCCAACACGAGGCTCAGCGTCGCGAAGCTGATTACTTGAGGAACAGTCTAGTAAATGCACTGGAGCAGGCCAACTACCAGCTAGACGGCAACCGACGGGCTCTATCACTGATTTCCGCCAACTGAAGCCCCGTACCTTCTCAGGCAAGGAGGAGCCCACAGAAGTTCATGAGTGGCTCACCAACATACAACATCAATTAGAAGCAGCTGAGCTACCAAGGGAACGTTGGATGACTGCCGTCAGAATGCAATTGACGGGCAATGCTCAACACTGGTGGCTATCTGAAGAGAGACGGCTCGGACCAGACCGAGTTACTTGGGAAGAGTTCTTCAGACTCTTTCAAGAGATGTACATTCCGGCTATCGCTCGATCAGAACTGCGGGACAAGTTCAATCGCCTCATTCAGGATACTATGACGGTAGAAGAGTACAACGCCGAGTTCATTCGTCTGAGTCATTTTGCCCCTACCTTGATCCCAACAGAAGAAGAAAAGGCTGAGAAGTTCTTTGATGGGCTAAGATTCGAGTTACAAAGAATGATCGGATCCGTCGCACCTACTTCGTACACGGACGTCCTTGCTGCAGCTCGACGTATGGAGCGTGTCATCAGACGAGAATCCAACCTAAAGAGGTCTTCCACCTCAGCACCAGCCAAAGCAACGAATGGAGAAGCTGCTAAGAAACCTCATCTGCATCAAGCACCACAGGGAGCTGCATCCAAATCCCTGACTCTTCCTACTTGTTACTACTGCGGCAAGATAGGCCATGTTGAGAAGGAGTGTAGACGAAAATTCGGACTGTGCTTAGGTTGCGGATCCAGACAGCATGCAGTGAGGGATTGCCCTGAGCGTAGAGAAGGAGCACCAAGGGCAAACCAACAAGCTCTACCAGCACCAGGAGGACATCAACCAAGGCCACCCTTGGCACTTCAAGCAGCACCCTACCAGCAAGCCCAGCAACAGCAGAGAGCACCACCTCAAGGACGCGGCCAAGCTTTCGCGATGACTGTGGGAGACGCGCAGAACCATGGAGTTGCTAATGCACGTAAGTTTTTGTAGATCTGTTTCTAGCATTTCTGTAGTTCGTGCCTGCTGGTTCGTGACCCTAGACTTGACCTAATAATTTAACTTGCTAATAATTGATAACCTAGTGTTAACCTAGTAATTTTGAACTTTTAAATTAGAATGTTTTATAAATGTTAACTTGATATGTTTTTAAAAGAATAACCTGTTTTTCTAAAAACTAAAAATTTTCTAGATTTCCTATAATTGGGAAATTTCATTGCTTAGGGAAATGACTTTCCCTATGTGTTTAAACCCTCAACCTTGATTTTCTGATTCGAATAAATTTTGCAACCGTGTCATCTCTGTTGACCGGTTATTCTTTGATTGCGAGGACGCAATCCTCTTAAGGGGGATAGATTGTAAATCCCCTGATTTTTCAAGAATTTTTAAATTGGATTTTTCACAATTTTCTAGAATTTTCTGGGTTTTTCTGTAAATAAATAATATTAAAATATTATGAAAATAATATTTTATGGTATAAAATTAAAAACTAGACATAGGGTAATTTTTCGGGAATTTATTGGACCCCGGAAGTATTTTTAAAGCCCTAAAAATTACTTATATTATTAAACCAAAAATAAACCGGGTTTTTATTAAATAAACCAAACCAAATTGAACCAAACCGGACCGGGTTCATTGAACCAATTCTTAGTGGGTCGGATTCGAGTCCAACCCAGACCCGACCCATTAACCCGAAATCCGCTTCCCTGATTTTGGATCGGGTCGGATCCGCCTGACCCGACCCGTCCCGTCAATGACCCGACCCGCTAGATCAATCCCTAGCAGCCCCGAGCCGACCGTTGGCCTCCTCTCCGGCCGGCCAACTGCCGCCGCCTGGCCTCTCGCCGCCTGCTCGCCTTCCCAGCCCCTCATCTTCTTCTCTCCGCAACCGACGACCCCTCCGCTCCGGCTCCCCCTCACCGGACGACCATCCGCCTCCCTCCACCTCTCTATAAAATCCCTAACCTTCCTTCTCCGGCCACTTTCCCCGTCGCCTGTGACCTAGCTCCGCCCTGGACCTCCCGAGCTCCCGATGGCTACCTCCTCCGCCCATCCGAGCTCCCCGCAGCCAGTTCCGGCCAGCTCCGGCAGCTCTCCCCTAGCTGCTGACCTCCCCGACTCCGCCAAGAACCCGACGACCCCCGCCGGATCTTCCCTCACCGTGCCCAACGCCGCCCGGAGCCCTCGCCGAGCAGCTCGCCCCGCCGTGGCCAGCCGACTCCGGCGACACCAGCAAGCAGGAGCCTTAGACGCGACACGGACACAACCCTAGAACAGAACAGAGACATAGGACACGTGTCGGACACGATTCGGACACGAGATTTTCAGGTTCTCGGAGCCCTGTTCAGGTACTCATATCTCTCTCCTCGTAGCTCTGTTTTTGATTCCGTAAATTGTATCGCGTAGCCTGCATGACCCCCTCGGTGTCCGTGCAACCCGCTCGGTGCATCGTGTCCTGTGGTGATCGCGAACCGCGATCCAAAAACAGGAAAACCAACTCCCTGTTTCACTCCGGAACTGAGTACGCCCCGCCAAACGGGACGACTTGGTCGCGTGGGGTCTTCACAGATACGTGCGTGTCGTTGATACGGACGTGCGGGATTTTGCAGAAGCTGATTCGGATGTGCGTGCACACCGGAATCAGTGCGTATCCGCGGACACCGCCCCGTATCTGACCTTTCTGAATCTCGCTGTAACTTAGTGTACACACATCGGATCGAGACGAAACTTACGCAATCGGACTCGTAGCAATACGCTGGTCCTGTGAGCCAAGTTTGGTTCGGTTCTGAGAACGTTGACAAAATCGTGTGTCGTGGGCCCCACAGGCTCCACCTGACGGGCGATTTTGTGAACGGCTCATCGGAATCCAATTCTGCAAGTTCCGTTGGGTTTGTATCATCGTTCCTGACTTGTTGACACTAAGTTGGACTGTTTTTGAGACCTTTGACCCTGATACGTTTTTCTGTGCAAAGCGGCCCACATTTGGACCCCGTTTTGTCCTGAAATGTCATTTTTGCCCTTGTCTCCAAATTGGACTCAAGGACATGCGTTTCTAGCTGATTAATATTTTCTGGATCTGATGGTGATATTTGTTTCAGCAACCGGAGTACTGCCTGCAAACCCCGCTGAAGCCAGATCGACAATTGGAGCCGAAAATCCAGGCAAGTGTACCTTGCCATAATTGCAGTATAATGATTCAATTTGTTCTCTTGATTTACTTTCTGTGACTGTTGTAAATGCTCAACCCTAGGGCCATGTGACTTGCTTAGCTTCCGATTAATAGTCGGGTGCCAACACCGTACGCGGGGTTGTGTAACGTCACCTATAGAAGGATATCGTGACATTTATATTTCTTGTACTTGGCCTATCAAGTACATTATACCCAGGACACCTGACCCAAATCATGATACAGAATCTTCCTGACTATTCAAGGTGGTTCTGTATAGGATACAGATTTCATGACTTGAACATTTATTTTCTTAGATTTTAATAAATGACTTATTGCATTAGTTTAATCTTGCGTGACATGAACATGAGATATTATGGAACTGTGATGTGAGATTTCATTGGGTGGGGAGAGAATTACCATACAAAAGGCTGAATATATATATATAATAACTTAATGGAAGTGCCTTAGACTCTGACACAGAGCTTTGGTACCGTACTGGCCCTTCGAGAAAATACTGCTATGGTTTCTTTGACACTGATCCTGTAGTAGTTTCAGCCTGAGTATGACTAAAACTCTCACTTGCATTATCACTTAGCTGGTTTAATTACTTACCCTATTGTTCCTTTATTTCTGCACTGCATTATTATGGCTTGTGTTTTCTATACCTTGCTATGTCCCCTGAGGACCTGGAATGGATTATGTCCCCAGATTTAGCAGACGAGATCTACCCTGAGGTGTACGAAACAGGAGCACTACTCGGAGCAGTACCAGAACCTGAGGACGAGGTGATCGCTGAGGACTTTTCCTGAACAACTGCTTCTTCCATGCTCAGTTTTATGGCACAATAAACTCTTTATTTTCCTGTTTAATTGAACTTGTGTAAACAGACTTAATATCGGGTTATTTCCCGATTTTTAATTACTTGTACCTGGATGTTGTATATTTCTTTTGCTGTTATTGCTATCTTTATTCTGTGGATGAGATTAGTAAACCCTGACTATTGTAAAACAGATTAAGTATGCCCCGATGGATCCATTAAATTGGGTTTGTCCATCGGTGCGTACTGCTGGCCATTGCCACGCGTCCAGTCCCTCGATATTTTGGGACTGGGGCGTGACACTTATTCCCCCTTCTCCAAGTCATTGTCAATATCTAATATGTCCCTACTAGTTAATTATAGATAGGATTAGAGAAGGGCTAATTTGAAAAGTCCCTAATTAAATCAAATTAAGTCTAAACCTTCTAATTAATTAGTGGGAATTGGTCTATTGGGCTTGGTCCATGTTGGACTCACAAGTTTTCATGACAAATTCTAATTGGGTTCACATGGGTCAAGTCTAACTATTTGCTAGCCCACTAACTATGATTAAAATAATACAAATCATAAATAATTATTTATAACACTCTAATTAATATTATAATCTATAAAAATAAAATAACTAGGCCAAATTACTAAATTATTTCTATTTGGAAATGTGAGGGTGACACCAGCATACCAGTTTCTGTAAGCAAATCTAGTACATACTTTCTCTGAGAGAGGACGATCCCATCTCTTCCTCGCATCACCTGTGATCATTATATCATCTACATATACTGCAAGTATGCCGAAAGAAGACCGTGTGATCTGCATTGGTCTGGCTGTTCCCTATACCTGTGACAGCCTTCCTGAATCTTTCAAACCATGTCCGAGGAGATTGCTTGAGTCCATACAATAATTTCTTCAGCTTACACACATTTCCTATTGACTGTTTCGTGCAAAAATCCGGAGACGTCTCCATGTATACTTCTTCTTGTAGATCTCCATAAAGAAAGATATTTTTCACATCCAATTGATGAAGTTACCACACATGGCTCCATCTTTTTTCTATTGGTTGGAACTTTCAAACTTTCTGCCGTGGCTTTTTCCAATGTGAGCCTTGAAAGGTTTTTCTATTTTAGGTATTACTTCATCTACTACAACATTTATGTCAGGCCTTTTCCCATGCCTTGTTCGCGTTGGGCTTGGGCCGGCCCTGGTGCGGATTAGCACTACCTCCATCCGACCCGATAACACCCCTGCTTCTACTCGGTTTGATTTTGCCAGTTCTCACACACTTTTATTACTGGAGTTGCTTCCTCCCCAACAGCACTACGTACATCCATTTGTTCTCCAGTGCTGTAACACACCAACTCCAGCAGGTTACTAGCTCACTATTCGTTTTCTTCTTCCCCATATTTTTTTTTTGCACCCAATCTAATCTTTACGTGTTCTCCTTTCTTTGTTTCTTCTTGTTGCACACATTTACTCTTTGTTATGTTCTATAGTTATTCATGTAACATACGTTATGAATCTTATGATGGTTGTTTGCAATCACTTGACTGTCATTTCTAAGTTCTAGTTTGTCCAAGTCACAACTCAAGAGATAGCTACACTTACATTTATGGTATATTTTTGCAAGTAGGATCTCTTGATCTAGCTAGCTTCCACTGTGAAGAGTTTGTCTTCAACTCTAGCTAGCTAGGACATTCTCACAATGGCTACTCTAATTTCTTCCTCTGTGATCTTTGATTGTGCTAGCTAGAGATGAATGAGAAGTATGGTACACGTTTCTTCAGCCCCTTATTGCCTGGTTTCACTAAGAAGCTGGTAACCCCAACCCACCATCACCTCTCTTTCTCTTTCTCTTCACCTCTCTCTTAATTCCTTTGCATTTATTTTTATTTTTTGTAGTTGGTGCCCCAAGAACTTGCGAAGAATATTGACATGGTTGATACAAGAAAAGTTGCAACTATAGTGACTTCCGGCAAGATATGGCAAGTTGAGTTTTATGAAGAAATGGAAGATTACTACATGGGAGGAAAGGGCTGGGAGAACTTTGTCGAAGCACATGGTTTAAAAGATCTCGAGATGTTGGTCTTCCGCTACCGCGGCAACATGGTGTTCACTTTAAGGATCTTCGACAAGATCACGTGTTGCGAGAAGATATATCCTTATGGTTCTCGTAGTATGGGTGTCGGAGAGAGTACGATCCTTTCAGATTTATTTATTTTTTAGATAAGACCAGTCATTAATGTGACGTCAAGGTTGTTAAGTTGGATGTATACCTAAATCCAAGAATTGTAAGGGGGTGAGGAGCAAAAGTACATAGTTAGGATTCCTGGGTCAAGGCATTGTTGACACACACAGTTTTATCTTCATTAATTGAGACAGAATCCACAAACACATCATCAAGATCTTGAAACCTTCTCCAATATATCAGGATCACAATTTCTTCTAGTACTTACTTACTTCACAATTCCAAATGTGCAGGTGTTGTCCAGAAACCAACTAAATCTTCGTGTAGGAAAAGAAAAGTCGAAGAATTGAGCCATACTACAATATCTGAGGATGAAGTTCCAGCAGAGACCGAGGGGAATTGCTCTAGGAAATTCTCTTTTGAGACGACTATCAATGCTTATCACCTCAGTGGACGGAGGCTATTCGTGGTAGACCATTACTCTTAGGTCTCGTTTGGTTCACAGAGTTAAGGAATTAGGAAAGGAAAGTTGACCGTTTCCTTTGTTTTGTAGGATTGATTTTTCCTCTTCTCCTTTTCCATCATTTATTACGAAAATTTAGGACTACAATAGGTCTACTCAAATGTCTTATTGCCTATTTTACTCATTACTTTTGGATTTCCATGATGTTATATTATTGGAACATTGATATATTTTTTTGTTTTCCTGCACGATCAAATGGCCTTTCTTGAGTGATTTTCTTCGTTTTACCAAACACACAGAAAAAGAAAACCCGATATGCATTCTAAGAACGATTAAATGGTACAATGCAGGACATTCCATCTGAATTCATAGAAGAGCAGGGCGAGTTCATGCTTCGTGATCCCCAGGGCCAAACCTGGCCTGTCACTCTTTCGAAGGGCAAACAGTCCGGAGCTTACATATCGAAAGGGTGGCTCAAGTTCGCTCGCGGAAACAAGCTGAAGGAAGGTGACATGTGCATCTTCGAGTTGTTAGCATCGTCGTCGCAGCAGAGGAAGAAGAAGAAGAAGAGAGTGATCAATTTCAAGATTCGAAAGATTGATCAAACTACCAGAACGCCGAAACCTGCACCTGAGGACTCTGATTCTCCAGAAAACGACAACACGCCGAAGAGGACTATGACAAGAGGAGCACATTTTGAGGTCACCATTACTGCTTGTCAGTTGTCTCGTTATTATTTGGTAAGGCTTTCTTCCACTCCTATCATCGCTATGTATCATTATCTCTCCCTTAAGTCTCTCACACAGCATGCTGCGACTTATGTGCAGTACGTACCAAGGAGCTTCCAAGTGGCTGCTTGTCTTGAAAAACTGAGCAGAGTGGTTCTTATAGACCCAAAGCGTCGATGTTGGTGGTTCGAGCTCCGTCACATCCGTAACAAAGCCAACACAGACACCTATTTAACAAAGAGTTGGCGAGAATTTGCTGTTGGCAACCGATTGCGAGGAGGAGACAAGTGCATCTTTGAGCTGGTGCCGGAGGAAAACAGTAGCAGCAGTGCGATACGAGTTCAAATTCTCAGAATGACGAAACAAGAATGAAGTCTGGCGCACGGCTAAGTGCAGTTCTTCTTGTTCGACTTTTCTCAATGGGGACGCTCTGGAGCTTCTGTTATGTATGTATCAGTAATTTGGGTTTCAGCAGCTTGGATCCTTTGCTACTGAGGTTCTGTTGTAGTTGTTTTGCTAGAACTGAATTATGTTGTGGTAATTTTAGTTTGTCTCAATCATAACCAGCATGTTTCTGGCATTTTCTTTTGAGTTGGATTTGTTGGATATCATGGATGCACCTGGTCTTGTGTTTTTTCTCATTTGCTTTGCAAATTCTGACAATTGGATATATATATATATATATTAGGATGAAAGATTCTATGTACAAATGATTGATTCACATATGGGGACCTATGAATTTGAGCATATGATATCATGGATGCACCTGGTCTCTGTCTCTCATTTTCTGGCATTTTTCTTGTGAAAATTGCAGCAGATAAATTCGGAGTCGGTCCAGGGATAAGCTTGATAAGACTTGGGACTTGGACAACCCCTTTATGCTTGTTGGAGTGGGTGAAATTTTCAACCTATGTGGAGAACACCCCGGAGTGCGACGAGCGCCGTCTGTGGTCAGAGAAGCTCGGGGAGGCGACGAGAGCCATTCGAGAGGTCGAAGAAGTTCGGGAAGAAGAAGGAACAGCTGCTGTCCAGGGGGAGACAAAATTCGGACCGAGCTATCCGGGGGAGACAGAGTTCGGACCGAACTCGGTTCGAGTTCGGTTAGGGTGCTCCAGAAGCTCCAGAAAGCTATTGTCTTCGTTTACTCGCAAATCACCGACTCGGATGAATTCGGTCCGAGTTCGGTTGGGGGCTGGACAAAAATTTAGAGGTATTTTATACACCGTTGGATCGTATCCTACGGTCCATAATTTGTTGCGGGATTATGGGGTATATATTAGGTTTTCCTAAACCCTAATATATCATCTCAAGAAAGAGGAGAAAATGAGACAAAAACGCTATTGCAACTTTGGGAAGGAGAAAGAAGGATTGGAGGCCGTTTCGGAGAAGGAGATTAATTTTGGGTAATTTTTCACTGTCTTCTATCTTTGTGGTGTGATATATTTTCTATTCCTAAGTGTTGTGGTGATCCGTGTTGGATCGGGAGGAGCTTGTAGAGAATATATTCGTTTTATTCCATTAGTGGAGGTTCTTCAGGGTTGGACTCCGATCGTCCCGTTGTTTTTTCTGCAAGGGTTTTCCACGTCAAAATTCTCTGTGTCTGTGTGGATTATTTTTCTGTGTGGTTTGGTGTTTGGTTTGTGCGTTGTATTGCTCGGTTCTCTCGCAGGTTTTCTCTGGTTTGGGGGAAGGTTTTCGCGCTTCTTTCCCAACAATGCTTAGGGTAACCTTCTAAGTTCATCGTGACCCCACAAGAGGTCGGAGTTGCAGGTGACCTCATCGTGACCCCACAAGAGGTCGAAGAATATGGAAGAACATGCAGAGCACTTGCGGACCGTGCTATAGACTCTTCGGGACAACAAGCTATACGCAAAACTGAGTAAGTGCGAATTCTGGCTGAGCAATGTATCTTTTCTCGGGCACATCATTTCTGCGGGAGGTATTTCAGTCGATCCAAAAAAAGTTGAAGCCATCGTCGAGTGGAAGCGGCCTGCATCCGTATTGAGATTCGAAGCTTCCTCGGACTAACGGACTACTACAGGCGTTTCGTGAAAGACTTTTCCAAGTTAGCATCACCTCTGACTCGCCTCATACATAAGGGAGTCGCATTCAAGTGGTCCGTCGACTGCGTAGCCTCGTTTGAAGAGTTAAAGCAACGCCTCACCTCTGCCCCACTACTTGCACTACCAGACGAGACCTCGGGATTCTAAATATTCAGCGACACGTCAGGGCAGGGCTTGGGGTGTGTACTCATGCAGCAGGATAGAGTGATAACCTACGCATCCAGACAACTAAAAAAGTACGAGAAAAATTATCCTACACATGACCTGGAACTAGCGGCAATTTTGTTCGTGCTAAAATTGTGGCGACACTACCTCTATGGAGTGGCTTGCCGAATTTACACTGATCACAAAAGCTTAAAGTACCTATTCACCCAAACGGACCTTAACCTACGACAGCGGCGTTGGCTAGAATTGATCAAAGACTATGACTTGACGATCGACTACACACCTCGCAAAGAAAATATTGTGGCGGATGCGTTGAGTCGAGTGTTTGCGGGATCCATGTCCGTTGATCGCAGGTTACAAAGGAACTTTGAGGAAATGGACATTGAACTCCGAATTCGATACCGCGGCGCGCGAGTTGCTCAAATGCGATTCGTACCCAACCTGTTAGAGAGAGTCACATCTACTCAGAAGGATGACACATTCCTAAAGAAAATGCACGAGCAGATTCTAACAGGGAAGGCGAAGGACTTTGCAGTAGATGCGAATGAAGTGTTGCGAGTGAAGGGAAGGCTATGCGTCCCTAACGACGCAGAACTCATAAAGGAAATCCTTGTGGAAACTCACTATGCAGCCTACACAGTCCATCCCGGGAGCACGAAGATGTATAAAGACCTTCGTACTGTTTTCTGGTGGCACAATATGAAGAGAGATGTGGCGCTCTTCGTGTCGCAATGCATAACCTATCAGAGGGTGAAAGCATAACATCATAGACCGGACGGAGAGATGCAGAATCTTGCTATTCCAGAATGGAAATGGGAGCACATAAGCATAGACTTCATTGTTGGCTTGCCAAAGACGCAACGGGAGAACGACGTAGTCTGAGTCATCGTCGACCGTTTAACCAAGTCAGCGTACTTCATTGACATTAAAGTTACTTGGAGCATCGATCGCCTCATCCAGACCTACCTTAATGAGATAGTTCGGCTGCACGGAGTGCCAGTTTCTATAGTGTCAGATCGGGACGGACGATTCCTATCACGCTTCTGAGAAAGCCTTCAGTCAGCAATGTGGACTAAGTTAAAGTTCAGCTCATCCTACCATCCTCGAACCGATGGCCAAACAGAGCGGGTGAATCAGGTACTTGAAGACATGCTGCGTCTCTGCGCAATCGATTCAAAGTCATGTTGGGACGTCCACCTACTATTGGCCGAATTTGCATATAACAACAGTTATCAGTCTAGCATCCAAATGGCTCCGTACGAGGCTCTGTATGGGCGGAAGTGTAGGTCACCGATCTGCTGGGATGAAGTTGGGGAGCGTCAAATCCTTGGGCCAAAACTAGTTGAAAAAACCATCCAAAATGTTTGGTTCATTCGAGAGCGACTAAAAGTAGCACAAAGCCGGCAGAAGAGCTATGCCGACATTCGTCATCGACCCCTTGAATTTTTCGAAAGTAACCATGTATTTTTGAGGGTCTTGCCCATGCGTGGAGTTATGAGATTCGGAGTAAAGGGGAAGTTAAGTCCAATATTCGTTGGCCCGTTCGAAGTCCTCAAGCGAGTCGCTCCTGTTGCCTATCAAATTGCATTGTCACCGGTCCTGTCATGCGTGTATGATATTTTTCATGTGTCACAGCTTAGAAAGTACGTGCATGACCCGAACCACGTGGTAGATTTTGGTCAGCTGGATCTGCAGGCAGACTTGTCGTACGTCGAAGAACCCGTTCAGATCTTAGATCGGAAAGAGAACCAGTTTCAGAATCGTGCAGTCTAGCTTGTGCACGTTCTTTGGCGGAACCACACGGTCGATGAATCGACCTGGGAACTCAAATCAGACATGAAGAAAAAGTTTTTCTCATTATTTCTTAGGGGTAGGTTCTATTCCTAAGTTTCGAGGACAATTTTTTTTGTTAGTTGGTTAAGATGTAGTGTCCCGTTCCCCCTATTCGGGGAGCGCGACTAAGAAATACTTGGTATCGTTCGATCAGGACAGATTGAATCCAGATTCTTTCCTCGTTATGGATTGATTTCTTCGGAGTCAGGTCCTACATTCAATGGATCGTGTCTCAAGAAAGGGCTCGACGGCAGAGTCAAGAGGGGCCTTTCCGTTGTGCTGGTTTTTTTGCTCGTTTTCGATGCCGCTTGGTTGCTTTCTTGATGGCTTTGTGACTTGTGTTTTCTTGAACGGTTTCGATGGATTTCATTGTCTTCGTTCTTTGGATTTCGTATTTCGTATCGAACCCTTGGAGACCGAAGCAGGAGATATTGATCAACTGTTGGTGTGTGTGCAGGTGATCGTGTAGGCGACACGTAAATGGAGTCTTGAAGATCTCCCATTTCTCTCTCCCGATTTATCAACTTGTGAGTGGATTTACTTATGATTAGCGTCATTCTTCCAAGTCTTCATTCCTAATAATTTGACTCATTTGTGCATTCCGATCAACGATACCAAAAGAATAAAAATGAGTCAAGATGAAAGAAAAAGTAGACTTGAAAATACTTAATGCTTGTCACTAAATTTCTATACGGTCATATTGTTGCGTGCTTGTCCGCTTTACATGTATCGATTTTGTGTTCAGTTATAGTTAAAACTTATTCATCTATAACTGTTCAATGGGTAGTACATAACTTGTGATTTGATCATATCATCTAGTAGACTATGCCATCGCACTGTGCTAAAGTAGTTATGTTCATGTTGATGTCCTAAAATGCTTCGTATGTTAATTTAGTGTTTAGATCGTCAATGGTCATGGACGACTTGTGCACAAGGTATATGGTTCCTGCGAACGGTCGCCGGGGCACCGGGGTCGATTCGTCCCGGACGGAACAATAATTAGTCTTGCTAGCAACTTAGCAGTGGTGAGGCAAAAGTTTGTAGCGGGACTCGCTACCTGCACTGCAAGCATCGTCGTCTACCCAGACTATAGTCCATGATGTCTAGTCAAAACAGTGATCCTTATGTATATTTAAACTATGCAAACTAACTATGTCTCCGTGGCAGGGAAGGTCATGGTAAGTTCTGCACAGGTAGTTTAGATGATGCAGGTAAAAGTCACCGAACGGTGGCACATTTCGTTATGTCATTCCATTTTATCGTAGAAAGAGATCACATAATAATAATGTTGTTTGTTCACATGAATACGATGTCGATTTTGTATGTTGGGTTAGCTCGCCCTCACTGGTACTTTTCAAAGTACTGACCCTCGTTGCAGCAGGTTCTCCGAGCCAAGGCGACGCGGCGAGGAGCTGAAGCTTCCCCCAACCTTTCACTGATCTTGCGCGTTCGTGTTTGTCACTTTTGGAGCCCAAGTACATAATCTCAAGGAGCTCGCACATACCTTTTGAAAGCTCCTAGGCGATGGTGCTAACACGCACCCAAGGTGGTTTGCTCTTTTGAAATATTAGTAAGGGATGTAATGTGTGGATCGACTATCTCATTTTGCGTCCAAGTTGTAAGCCCGTGCGGCATCTTTATTGCTTTTGAGTCAAGAGTCTGTAACCAGATGTTCATTATCAATAAAGGAAACTTTTCTATATCTCAATGTGTAATATCTCATTTGCGCACTCTGTTTTCTAAAGTATATCATTATGCCTAGGCCTTGTGCGCGCGCGCCTTACGCGTGCACGACATCACTTTCGGGGGACGATTATCGATTTAGCTGTAATCGGGGCGTGGCACGTTGCAGTTTGATGATAAACTGATGATGGCGAGTCGGTTTCTGCGGTTGTAACCGAAGAAATTAACGGCAACGCTTGGAGACGACGACCAGGAGTTTGGCCGGTGAAGACGATGACCTGTGGAGACGACGATATGGAGTTTGGTCGGAGAAGACGACGACATGTGGAGACGATAACCTGGAGTTTGGTCGGAGAAGACGACGACCTGGAGTTTAGTCGAAAAAGACGATGGAGCAGATAGATTTCTCCTAGGCTCTGATACCATAAAACAAATCAACAATATTGATTTTTATTATTGGATTATAATGGATGATATAATCAACAATATTGATTGTATTGATAAATTACATATAAAACCATACAACTATAAATGTATATATAGATGAAAAACATATCCTTTTCCGTATAGGAGAAAGAATCTGTATCCATATATGAGAAAAAATATGTATCCATATAGGAGATATATAAAGATAAACTTGAATCTAATCCTAAATCTAATCATATCTTAACAGGAAAAGCTCTCCACTTCCCCCCCCTCCCCCCCGGCAGATTTTATGGATTTTCTAAGAGTTTCTACTCAGCTCACCCGACGATCATTTCCCGCCATCCTCCTGCTGTAAGAAATAATTTGTTTCCTGATTTTTTTCTATTTCAATGTTCATAAGATGGTGCCCTCGAATCTTACATCTTCGGTACATGAAGAGTTATAGTATGATTTTTCTTGTTAATCTTTTTTTTTTTCTACTTTTTCCTACGTCGGTACATGTAAACATGCTTTTTTTATTCGAATGCTCTCCTTAGATCTACATTGTAATGTCCATATATTTTTAGTTTTGGAATTATTTTGTTATAATTTTTATATATTTATATTTTTTTCTATTTACATGTAAATAATTTTTTTTTCCATTCGAATCTTAGATCTACGGTTCATGAACTGTTAGAATATGATTTTTGTGTTAATCCTATTTTTTATTCTATTTTTTCAACATCAAGACATGTAAACATTTTTGAGAAGTATCTTTAGATCCTCGTTGTAATGTTCATATATTGTTGCTTTTGGACTTTGTTTGGTTGTGATTTTTATTTTTTTGAATTTTCTTTCCTATTTTGAGTAATATAAACATAATATTTTTTCTAGAATCTTTAGATCTATGGTCTAATGTACTTAAACTTTTTAATATAATTTTTTTTGTCTCGATTTCTTACATCTACTGTAATCTAGTGTAGATCTACATGCACATATTTAAGTATGTTACTGCCATGATAAATACACATGATTTAGTATTGTTCAATGAGCAAAAATAAATGAACATGTATTGGTGTAAAGATTGGTTTAATAGTGACATCTATTACTAACTCCTTTCACATAATTTCTGTATTATCATTAGTTGGTCAGTTAGCATGGCTTCAAATAATGTAAATTGGTAATGATGTAAAGATTAATATCTTTAAATCTATTTATTTTTACATTATCATCCTAACTGACATCTACTTTTTCTATTTTTGTTCATTGTAATATTCAAGTATGTTACTGCCATGATAAATGTATATGATTTAGTATGTTACTGCCATGGTAAATGCACATTTTAAGGACCTAAACAAAAAATAAGTACACTTTCAATAGCCTAAACAGAAAAATAAGTCCACATGTCATATCCATATTAAAAGTTCTTATTTTGAGTTCTTGTTTGAGTTTCTCTAGTCAAATTGATCTCTCTTTTCTAGCTTAAAAAAAATAAACAAATAATAAATGCTAAATTTCAACTTGATACTCTCAACTATTCAAGTTTTTCAACTTGATATTCTAAACTTTTAAATTAGACAACTTAATACCATTAATTATTGAATATTTTCAAGTTAATACCCTCCGATAGTCATGGGTTAACTTTTGGTTAAAAAAATTGACCAAATTATTTTTTCTTTTTTTCCATCCCGTGCACCCTCCATGTAAAACCCATCCCTAAAATATTCTCAATATTAATATACTTAATCTAACAGTAGAATAAAATCACATAGTCCATTTAAAAATCAAATCACCATTAAAAGAAACCCAAACTGGACTAACCTTCCTTTTTTTTCCCACCACCCCTGTACTAAACTACTACTGTGCAAATGCCTGCAAGGCTACAACCCTATCCCTGACCTTCCCTGTGGGGTCTTTCTTTTCTCTCTCTCTTATGATTGCAGTACTCGGAAGGAAATTGTATCCTTTTAAACCATCCACCACTTTCCCAAATCTGACTTTTACTCATCCGAATTTATATAAATTTTATCTAAAATATTAAAGTTTAAAAAATTATAAAAGAAAAATATCAGAACGTTCATTAGAAAAAAGTTTTAATTTTTTTAATATTATATTCCTATTGTTACTTTTCTGACCGTTAACAGAAGTTGGTCAAAAAAAATATTAAACAATAGAACATTCTTAAGAAGAACATTTTCTTAATTCCTCAAAATCAACCTGGTACTCCTCCGTCCAAACAAACTCTACATTCTTTCTGATAATTCTAGTTATTGGCTCGACAATCCTCGAAAAATCTTGCACAAACTTTCTGTAGTAGCCTGTCAAACCCAAGAAACTCCTGATCTCTGTTACTGAATTCGGGATCTTTCAAGACTCCACTGCTGTGATGTTCTTCGGATCCACTGAAATTCCATCACCAATCACAATGTTTAATATTTTTTTTTTGGCCTAGTCTCTCTCTCTGGTCTCTCTATCGTGTCTCTCACTAATTGGTCTCTCTCACTCTCTCTCTCCTCTCTCTAACGTCTCTCTCTGGTCTCTCGTCTCTCTCTCACTCTTTGTATGTTCTTTTTATCTCATTCTCTTTCTTTTCCACCTCTCTTTTTATTAAATTTGAGAAATTTAATGAAATACAAAAAAAAATTCTATAATTTTTTTTTTTACTTTTGTTCACTACAGAGTTTTGAGAAAAAATATTTCGATCTTTTTTTATAGAATTAAATTTTTTTTTTATGTAATCCTAATACCACTACTGTCACGGTACACGCGTTCCGTGTGCAATATTTTTTTTTTAGCACACGAGTCTCGTATGTCCAATTTTAAATCCATAAGAATTTACTGAAATAAATATTGCATACGGAACGTGTGTGCTAAAAAAATTAAAATAAATTCTTTATTTGTATTAGTATTATTCAATAAATTTTTATGGATTAAAAATTGGACATACGGGATGCATGTGTTAAAAAATATATTACACACGGAACGCGTGTACCATGACACTAGTGGTATACATAAAAAATATAATTTTAATTCTCTAAAAAAAGAAAGGAATATTTTTTTCTCAAAACTCTGTAGTAAGCAAAAGTAAAAAAAAAATCTAGAATTTTTTTGGATTTCAATAAATTTCTCAAATTTAGATGAGAAAGAAAAAGAGTGAGAGAGAAAGAGCAGACAAAGAGTGAGGGAGAGACGAGAGATGAGAGAGAGAGACCAGAGAGAAAGACGTGAGAGAGAGGAGAGAGAGAGTGAGAGAGAGACGTGAGAGAGAGGAGAAAGAGAGTGAGAGGAGAGAGAGACGAGAGTTTTTTATTATTTTATTTTCTAACGTCCGTTAACGACAAAAAAATTAACGATAGGAATATAATATTAAAAAAATATAAAAAGTCCTTTCAATGGACGTTTCGATATTTTTTTCGTAATTTTTTAAACTTTGATGTTTTATATGGAATTTATATAAATTCGGATGCTCTGGATGAAAATTTCTATTTACGTTTCCAAGAGAGAGTCTTTCTTCCGATGGATACAGTCACTTTATGACAAGTGGGTCCCAACTCAAAATTTATAGGTATATATACTTGTACATTTTACCAAAAGAGAAGGGGTCCACCTGTTATACAATGGCTGTATCAAAACTTTGATACAACTATCTGTATCAAAGTTTTTTTTATTTCAGATGGAATATATGGGTGCAGAAAACTCCTTAGATTTGGCTCGTTAGCAAAATAAGACTCACTAGACAAATGTAGCAATAAAATTATTCCGCAATTGTTAATTTGATCAAATTGATTCCTCCAGTCAACTCCTTGTTAAAAATGAACGTTAGTGACTGTTAAAAAAAATTAAAATACCCAAAATATCCTCCTCTCTACACCTCTACTTACCCCACCTCCTCCCTGTGCCCTCGGCCAACCCCACTCTGCATCCCCCCCACTCGCGTCCCCACCCCCTCCTCCCTGCGTCGACCACCCCCGTTCCCATCTGCCCTCCCCCCCTCTCCACCACCCGCTCCCCCCTCCCCGCTACGTCTCCGTTGTGCCACCACCATCGCCGGAGAAGGAGGGAGGAGGCTGACGGAGAGGGGGAGGGGAAGAATGGGGGAAGGAATATAATTGTTATTTCAGATCAAATTTAACTTCTGTTAATGACATAAATTAAATTTTGTGTAAACTAAGTCAAAATAAAAAAACAAGAATTTTAAAGTTACGAATGATTTTTTTGCAAAAGTGTGATAATATAAGGAAGAATTTATTTTGCACTCTACCCGTAATCCACTTCCCTTTGACTTTTACATAGTAATGATTTAGGAGAATTATATGAGTGATTTGTTTAGGTAAATACTAACTAGGATTAAGCATTACTAATTATATAACCCCCTCCTCTTTTTCCTATTTAGCCATTCTTAAAACTCATGTTCAGTGAACTGGGGTTTCTCTCTCTTCTTAAGAGAAAAGTTACGGTTTCATTCAAACTTTGTCCATTCTCACGGGAGCCTCCCATCGTAACCAATATGTGATGACCCTACGGACTTTATTATTACAAAATTTGTTTGGGTGAAATAGGACTTGAGCCATATATTTATATATTTTTGATGATTAAGGTAGTATTTGGGAAAGGAAACAAGTGAGGAAAAAAAAGTTGGAGAAAAAAGTAGGAGAAAAATAATAAGTGGTGGTGTTTAGGAACGACGGAGGGAAAGTGGGGAAGAAAAAGTGAGAACAATTTTATGTGGATCCCACTAAAAAATTTTCTCCCAAAAGTGAAAGAAAAATGGAGAGAGATGAGAGAATTTTGGAATAATTTACCCAACTACCCCTCATATAAATTATGATATGAGAATACCAAAGACTAAATATTAAAAGAAATTTTGAGTTACCTCCCACTTTATTTATCATATTTAAGGGTGGACCCCACAATTTTTACATAATGTATAACTCCCTCCACTTTTGGCAGAATCCGTCTAAAACTGACGGTCAACCTATTTTACCTAAACTTCTGGACGAAAATACCCTCCCCTGTCTTCTCTCCCCCACCCCCTACTGCTGCCCTCCACAACTCACCCCCGCCGCACGCCTCCGCCACCGCACCCCCTCCCCGCGCTTGCCCCCCTCCCTCCACCGCCATCGAAATCCCATCCTCCCTGCCTGTCACGCCCCAGTCCCAAAATACACGGGACCAGGCCACGTGGCATTGGCCAGCTGACACGTCTCCGAGGATATCCCAATTTAATGGATCCTAGCGAAGCGTGCTACGCTGTCCTAAATCTAACAAGTCTAATAATATCATACAACAGGCAGATTCTATCTCATCCACAAATACAACAAGAAATACGGAAATGAAATACTGGAAAAAAAGAACATAGTCGAATGTCATAGTACAAAACAAAATATGTCCGGTGGGAACAAACCCACTACAAATGATGAAATAGAGTACTGAAGACAGAAATAAAGAGTGTAACTAGAGCAACTGCTATCTAGATAAGAAGCTCCAGTCCTAGGCGGAAGGCCTACCAAGTAATCAGGGGAACTCCGACGGTAACACCTCTAGCTCCTCCTCGAGAGAGTACCTCGTCTCCACTCCTGGTCCGTACACAGTGGGGTAATACGCATCGTCCAAATCTAGAAGTGAACCAGGTCCTCAGAGGGACGTAACAAGATACAAAATGCATACTATAGATAGTACTGAATAAAGTAAAGGGGTGTGCTAACCATCTAAGTGAATGCAATGTAAGGACAACCTCGGAACGTATAGGTAGGTGTAGGCATAACGTCCATTCTCCGAAGAGCATGGTATCTGTCCATGTATCGTCCATCATTCCGAAGAATGAGGTATCTGCAATGTATATACGTCCGTATCACTTCAAAGAGCGCGGTATCTGAATATAGGAAGTCATCGGATCCGTGGCTCCTCTAGATACTACGGAGTCCGATGTGTGTATCCCATACGTTTATCAGTTGTCCACCCCGCCCAATGTGGATACACAAGTCGAATACACGACGTGAGTATCCCGTATCTATATGCCAAGTCACATCTAACTAGATTACTCTAAAGTACGTGCTAATCCGTGATGCATGTCGTACGCACCGATAGCGAATCGGGTACGCGAACCCGTATCCCAACGTGAATTTACCATCGTGATACGTGTACAGTGTCACGGTTTAGGAAGATATCAGAATATCCTCACAGTAGTAGGTGAGTCAGCTAGCAGCTAGGTCAAGTACACTACTCATCGACGCATTCGTCGACTGCACCCGAGTCAATCTCGGACGCGCATAGTTTATGTATATTGCAACATTTATCATTTAAATTAAACAGTAATCCAGCAAGGTATACTTGCCTGAATCCGGTAGCTGCGAATGCCAATGTCCTGCTCCTAAAGCCTCGCCTGTACGGTCCAGCAATCCTATATATGATATAATAATATCAACATCAGACACTTACAATAGTACGACTAAGACACACTACTTGCAGCAATACACTGACGCAGATCTTGACTGTACATCTAGTGGGACCATGTAGGACATATATTTACATATATAACACATATATACATATATGTACATTAATATATATTTAACATAATAAAAATACGCAGGTTTAATATTACACATTAAAATAGCTTTTATAGATATACCTTAATAATAATCCAATAAATATGTACATATACATATATTCATTAAATATATTTACATATTTAAAATACATAATACCAATATATTAATTTAATACATAGTCATATATATTTACATATTTAAAATAACAATTTATGTGTATATACACATAATAGAAAAATGTACTAATATATATACTATATTAATACACACAAGCATGTATTATATTTATATACATAAATATACACACATTTATTTTAATACACATTAAAATTTACTAATTACACAATATATATACATATACATATATATATATATATATATATATATATATACATATACATATATATATATATATATATATATATATATATATATATATATATATATATATATATATATATATATATATATATATATATATATATATATATATATACACATTTTAACATATTTATTATACACATATTATACTAAATACATAGACTATATATATACATTTATATATATATATATATACATTTATATATATATATATATATATATATATATATATATATATATATATATATATATATATATATATATATATATATATATATATATATATATATATATATACAAATTATATATATATTTACACAATGTACTATATATACCAAATATATATATATTTATATATATTCATATATTAATTTATATTTATACAAAGTGTATATTTATATGTATACACACAAAAATACATATACATACACATATATACATTTATATATATATATATATATATATATATATATATATATATATATATATATATATATATATATATATATATATATATATATATATATATACATAATAGCTTTTAATATATATAAAGTATTTAATTACAATATACAGTATATACTATACATATACATATATTCATTAGTATATATAAAGTATACAAAATACAGTGTACATATATATAATACTGTATTTATACAGAAATATACATATAAATACTAATTAGAATACATTATATATACAATATACATATATCTCTAGTATATACCCAATGCATTACTAAATACAGTGTATAAATTGATATATAAGTATATAGAATGTATACCTATACGCAGGTGGGGTCGAGGGGGTCCGCCGGACGGGTCATCGCCGGTGTGGGTGGCCGGGCGGAGCTCCGGCAGCGCGGGGGAAGAGTCGGCAGTAGCAGCAGCAGTCTGTAGTCGACGGTGCTGCGGGGGTCGTGGCGGCCGGCTGCGGCGTCGTCTGGGGGCGAGCCGCTGCGGGAACGGAGGGAACTGGCCGGGGAGGGTGTCGGTGAAGCACGGCGGTCGGGCGAGCTACGGTGGCGGACTACGGAGGGCTCGGGTGGTCGGCTCGACTTCGGGTGGGGGTGAAGCTGTAGGTGAGGACGGGGGTGCTGGAGGTGGCTGTGGGCGGCGAGGTGGCTGAGGGCGGTGGTTGTAGGTGGGGGAGTGGTCGCCAGAGGGAGTTGGGTCGTCGCGGGGGTGGCCGGAGGCGGCGGCTGGCCGGGAGGAGGTTGCGGGGGTTCGGGTGAGGGTGAGGGCTGAGTGTGTGGGTTTTGGAAACTAGGGTTTTAGTTTAGTATTTTTGGGTTTGTGTGCAATTTAATGTGATGTAACATATCGTATATGTAGGAGAGAGGGGGGCCTGCCTGCCTTGGGATTAGGGCCGGCTGGTAGTTGCCTAGGGTTGTGTGAGGGTCTCCATATGTTGGACATGGGGCTAGGATTAAAGGCATTTGAAATGTAGGGTTAGGATGTGCCCTCCAAAAATGGTGTAAGTACATAAAAAATGGGGGGGGGGGGAGAATTTCTTGTGGACCGGTCAAATAATGGGGGCTCTCTTCTTCATGTGGTTGGGCCAATGAGAGGGGGTCACCTCATTGCTAATTTTTACAATGGCCCCTGAACAATTAGGAAATTGCACAAAATCTGGAATTGAGGATTTGATGTGACAAAATACCATGTTTGGTTTTTGTATTGGACTAGAATGATATATGGTGTTTTGTATGAGGCTTGTGGGTGTGTGTGTGGGTTTGGGTTGGAGTTGGATCTAATTTGAGTGAGGTTGGGTCACTACATTAATTAAATTATAATTAATGCACCGGGTGTCCCTAAATTAATTTAATAAATACAGGGGGTCTAAATTGGGTGGCACAAGCGTCATGGGCGTGGTAGGCTTAGAGTATAATAATGTCATGATTGGGGTTGGTCAAAACGGGTTGAGGTTGGGTCTCAATTTCGATTGGAACGGACAACGGACGTAAATATACAATTAATTTAATTTACGTACGGACGTTTGTAACGACTTTTGTGCGACTAAAATCAGGCACAAAAATCAGTATCTGGGGGTTACACAAGGGTCATTATGGTAGGTTGGTATGTCTAGGCCAAGTGTATGGAATTTATTTCAGGGTAACAGCTAGGGTAGTGTCCTAAATATCGGGACAACGGTAAGGTGTCCTAAGAAATAAAAATACTGCACAAATATTCAATACTCTATATAATAAATCCTAATTGCAACCAATTAACCCTAATCATGCTATCTAAGTTTATTAAATCTGAATTTTGGTCGAGGGGGTTTACACTGCCACCGCCCTGTAGTGCCCATTCCCCCTATTCGGAGAGCGCGACTAAGAAATACTTGGTATCGTTCGATCGGGACAGATTGAATCAAGATCCTTTTCTCGTTATGGATTGGTTTCTTCAGAATCAGGTCGCACATTCAGCGGATCATGTCTCAAGGAAGGACTCGACGGCAGAGTCGAGAGGGGCCTTTCCGTTGCGCTGGTTTCTTTGCCCGTTTTTGATGCCGTTTGGTTGCTTTCTTGTCGGTTTTGTGACTTATGTTTTCTTGAACGATTTTGATGGATTTCATTATCTTCGTTCTTTAAATTTCGTATTTTGTATCGAACCCTTGGAGACCAAGGCAGAAGATATTGATCATCTGTTGGTGCGTGCATGTGATCGTGTAGGCGACGAGCAAGCGGAGTCTTTAAGATCTCTCCTTTCTCTCCCCCGATTCACCAATTTGTGAGGGGCTTTACTTCCGATTAACGCCCTTATTCCAAGTCTTCATTGTAACCCCCCTGATTTTTCAAGAATTTTTAATTTGGATTTTTCATAATTTTCTGGGATTTTTCTGGAATTAAAACCTAGGTATTTGGTAATTAAATAATATTTAATTGCTGTTAAATAATATTAAAATATTATAGAAATAATATTTTATGGTGTAAAATGATAAACTAGACATAGGGTAATTTTTCGAGAATTTATTGGGCCCCAGAAGCATTTTTAAAGCCCTAAAAACTAATTTTAAATAAACCGAATTAAACCCTGAATTAAACCGGATTTATTTCCAAAATAAACCAAACCAACCCAGACCCGGTTCAACTGAACCGAACCCAACCTTAGCGGGTCGGGTCGGATCTAAACCCGACCCGAAACCCGACTACCCAAACCCGCACTTAAACGTTAGCGGATCGGGTCGGATCCGAATCGAACCCGACCCGAACCCGGACCCGTTACTCAATCGTAACCGGAACCCTAATCCTAAGCCTATTCTACTGTTCCGACGTATTTAACCCCCCTCCGCTCGTATGCCGGAACCCTAACACCCTCCATTCCCCGCTCGACGGAACCCTAGCCACCCCATCCACCGTCATCTCCTCCCCTCTCCCCGCTCCACCACCACCTCGAGCCCCTAGCTCGCCGCTCCGCCTTCCTTCCTCCTCCCTCGTCATCCTCCGCCTCGACCCTCCACCGTCAGCCCTCTCCCCATCCCACAGTAGCCCCCTCGACAGCACCCTCTCCTCCCCCGCGGTCCTCGACGACGAACTCCCCTCTCCTCTCGCAGTGCCCACCGCCTTCCTCCAGCAGCCCCGACCTCGGCAACCCCTCCGCCGCAGCAACGCCTCGCCGAGCAGCCCCTGGCCACCTCCGCCGTGTCCGTCGAGCATCCCCTGACCCGGACACATCAAAAACCCTAAACCTAGACGGACACAGCAACCGGACACAGTCTCCCCGTGTCGCATCTCCTCGCGGACACGAAGAACCCAGTTTCACGGAGCCCTGTTCAGGTAGCGTTTTCTCTCTCCTCGTTGCCCCGTTTTTTGTTTCGTCAGTTGTGACGCGTAGACTGTGTGACCCTCTCGATGCCCGTGCAACCCGCTCGGTGTATCGCGTCCTGTGGCGATCGCATACCGCGATCCAAAAACAGGAAAATCAACGCCCTGTTTCACCCCGGAACTGAGTGCGCCCCGCCAAACGGAATGACTTGGTCGCGCGCGGTCTTCACCGAAACGTGCGCGCCGTTGATACGAACGTATAGAATTTCACAGAAGTTGATTCGGATGTGCGTGCACATCGGAATCAACGCGTATCCGCCGACAATGCCCCATATCCGCCTGTTCTGGAACACGTCGTAACTTTGTGTTCACACGTCGGATTGAGACAAAACTTATGCCATCGGAATCGTAGTAATACGCTGGTCCTGTGACCCAAGTTTGGTTCGATTCTGAGAACGTTGACAAAATCGCGTATCGTGGACCCCACGGCTCCACTTGACGGGCAATTTTGTGATCGGCTCATCAGAATCCAGTTCTGGAAGTTCCGTTGGATTCGTATCATCGTTCTGGACTTGTTGACACTAAGTTTGACGAATTTGGAGACCTTTGACCCTGATACGGTTTTCGGTGCAAAGCGACCCACATGTGGACCCAGCTTTGACCAGAAACTGTGATTTTTGCCCCTGTGTCCAAATTGGACTTAAGGACAGGCGTTTTTAGCTATTTGATATTTTCTGAGACTGATGGTGATATTTATTTTAGTAACCGGAGTAGTACCTGCAGATCACACTGAGACCAGAGCTACAGTTGGAGCCAGAACCCAGGCAAGTGTACCTTGCCAAAACTTGCAGTTCTTGTTACTTATTCCCTTGGCTTATACATATATATATTGTGGTACATGCTTGACCTAGGACCGTGTGACTTACTTAGCGTCCGATTAATAGTCGGGTGCCAACACCGTACGCGGCGTTGTGTATTGTCATCTAGACATGGATACCGAGACCCCATATTTCTCGTACTTGTCCTATCAAGTACATCATAACCCAGGACACTTGACACTATTCATGCGACAGAATCTTTCTGAGATATTCATGGTGATTCTGTATAGGATATAATTTTTATGACATAGACATTATATTCCTAAATATTATATGACATGCTGCATTAGATATGATCTTACGTGACATGGACATGGGGCCTCGTGGACATGAGACGTATGATTACATTGGGTGGGGAGAGACACACAGGCTACATGTTGACTATATTATGCCGGCGTCTCAGTCTCTCATCGAGCTAGACAACCACATGATATCACTGCTACCGGCTTCCCGACACAGAGCTTGTAGTGGTTTCAGCCTGAGTTCTAGTGCTGCTCTCATCTTGCATTTCACTTAGCTGGTTATATAGTGTTCCCCTATTATTTTATTTATTGCTGGAGAGACACACAGGCTATAGGTTGACTATATTGTGCCAGCGTCTCAGTCTCTCTCCGAGCTAGACAACTACATGATATCACTGCTACCGGCTCTCCGACACAGAGCTTGTAGTAGTCTCATCCTGAGTACTGGTGATGTTCTCACTTGTATTTCACATAGATGGTTACATATTTACCCTGTTTATTTCATTGACTATTTCAGTGCATTATTATGGCTTGTATTATCTGTACCTTGTTATGTCCCCTGAGGACCTGGATCCGGATTATGTCCCCAGGATTAGCAAACGAGATCGATCCCGAGGTATACAGCACAGGAGCATTAGCATTAGCATTAGCAGAAGCAGGAACAGGAGCAGTACCAGATCCAGTAGACGAGTGATCCCGAGGGTATCTTCTGAGTATATACTGTTTCCATACTCAGTTTTGCTGTGGTTATCTTTATTCTTGTATCTTGACAGATGTATCAGACTCATTGTCGGGTTATTTTTTGAGTTTATATTTTATTGAGATATGATCTCGCTTTATGATTCTGATATTGTTGCATTCATTATGTGGATGAGATTAGTATATTTAGACCATTATTGTTGTACTACAACTTAAGTACGCCCCGATGGATCTATTAAATTGGGTTTGTCCATCGGTGTGTGTGCTGGCCATTGCCACATGTCTGGTCCCTCGGTATTTTGGGACTGGGGCATGACATTCATTCTTCATAACCTGACTAGTTTATGTGTTCCGATCGACGACACCATAATAATAAAAAATGAGTCAAGATAAAAAGAAGAAGTAGACTTGAAACAATTAATGCTGGTCACCTAAAATTACTATACGATCATATTGTTGCATGCTTATCCGCTATGCATATATCTATTTTATGTTTTAGTTGTAGCTAGAACTTATTCATCTATAACTATTCAATGGGTAGTACATAACTTGAAATATGATCGCATCAGTAGGTAGACTTTGCCATCGTACTATGCTAAAGTAGTTATGTTCATTCTGATATCTTGAAATGCTTCGTATGTTAACTTAGTGTTAGATCATCAATAGTCATGGACAACTTGTGCACAAGGTATATGGTTCCTGTGAACGATCGCCGGGGCACCGGGGCCGATTCATCCCGGATGGAACAACAGTTAGTCATGCTAGCAACTTAGCACGGGTGAGGCCAGAGTTTGTAGCGGGGCTCGCTACCTACGCTGCAAGCATCACCGTCTACCCAGACTATAGTCCATGATGGCTATTCAAGACAGTGATCCTTATGTACATTTAAACTGTGCAAACTAACTATGTCTTCGTGGCAGGGAAGGTCATGGTAAGTTGTGTACATGTGATTCAGTTGGTACATGTAAAAGTCCCGAGCGGTGGCATATTTTGTTGTGTCATTTCATTCTATCGCATGTATAAAATTGATCTAAGACAAGATAGAAAGATCACCTAATAATAATAATAATAATGTTGCATGTTCACATGAATACGATATCGATTTGGTACGTTGGGTTAGCTCGCCCTCACCGGTACTTTTCGAAGTACTGACCCTCGTTGCAGCAGATTCTCCGAGCCAAGACGACGTGGCGAGGAGCTGAAGCTCCCCCCAACCTTTTACTGATCTGGCGCGTTCGTGTTCGTGACTTTTTGGAGCTCAATTACCTAATCTTAAGGAGCTCGTTCATACCATTTTGAAGCTCCTAGGCGATGGTGCTAACACACACCCAAGGTGGTTTGCTCTTTTGAAATATTAGTAAGGGATGTAATATATGGATAGACTATCTCATTTTGTGTCAATGTTGTAAGCCCGTGTGACATCTTCTTTACTTTTGAGTCAAGAGTCTGTAATAAGATGTTCATTATCAATAAAGAGAACTTTTCTATATTCCAATATGTGATATCTCATTTGTGTACTCTGTTGTATATGTTTCTAAAGTATATGATTATGCCTAGGCCTTGTGCGGGTGCGCCTTACGATCGTACGATATCACGCCCGGGGGAAGATTATCGATTTAGCAGAAATATGGGCGTGACATATTGGTATCAGAGTATGACTTCAGATCCTTTGACCTTCGTGTCAGAAGGGTTTTCTTGAAATGACCCTGTCCCTCCTAGTTGAACTCTTGAATTTGCTTGGCCAAAATGAGATGTGTTC